>JAIXMR010000014.1:0-340416 GCA_025677835.1 Sporodiniella umbellata | reverse complement strand
TTGGCAGTCGATCACGAAACACCCATGGCCATTGTCAGTGATACGCGAGGGCTATCAGATACCTTTGCTAAAAAAACCAACACCTGGAGATTGCGTCGTATAAAACTAGACCAGATAGAACAATTGGCAGTGGACGAGGCAGTCAACAAATTTATCAAAGCGGGGATAATAGAAATATCACCGACACAGAACACAGATTATTTATCCAATTTTTTCACAATAAAAGAAGAGACAAAACGTCGACCCATTTTGGATTGCAAAATGATCAACAACTATATACAGTGTCATCACTTCAAGATGGAAGGGGTGCCGGCATTGAGGGAAATCATCGAGAAAAACGATTTTATTTGCAAATTGGACCTAAAGGATGCTTATGTTGTCACCCCAATTCACCCAAACTCAAAGAAATACTTGACTTTCCAGAACAAAGGTGTTGTTTATCAATACAAAACTCTAGCATTTGGATGAGTGTCAGTCCCAGAGTGTTCAGCAAAATGATGCGATTTGCAATAGAACCTTTACGAATTCAGGGAATACGCCTAGTATACTATTTAGACGACATATGTATTCTGGGTGCGACGAAAGAAGAAGCGAAGAACCACACACAAATAGTACTGTCACATATGGAATCATTGGGTTTTCTAATAAATTTTCAGAAGAGTGTAATAATCCCGTGTCATCAGCAGGAATTCCTAGGATTCAAATTCAACACGAAGAACATGCAAATAGCAGTCCCAGAGAAGAAGATATCAAAACTCATGGTTCGAATCAAACAGGCTATGAAAGCCACACCTTGCCAGTACAGCTGTCGATGGTATGCCATTATGATGGGGAAGATGACTTCTATGATTCCAGCCATCGGAGAAGCCCTGTTGCACATCAGATACATGCAGAGGGATCTATCCCTAACACTCAGCAGACATCTACAGAATTGGAATGCACCAATGGCACTATCGGAGGACAGCAAGAACGAACTACAATGGTGGACATGTTGGATGATGAAGAAGAACGGCCTACCAATAAAGAAATTAACATCCAATCAACCGAAGGCGTCAACGATATATGTAGATGCGTCAGACTTAGGATGGGGTGTGAGCTCGGGCACGATACAAACCACGGGAGCATGGACAAACGAAGAGAGCACCATGTCAATAAATGCAAGGGAGCTGAAAGCTATATATTTTGCTCTAAAATTACATGCCAAAGACTTCAAGAATCGACACATCAAAGTATTTACAGACAACATGACGGCTTTGAAATACAGCAGCAAGTCAGGAGGCACAGCATCTCGAACACTACAGGACCTGGCAGTGAAGATACAAGATCTATGCAACCACTACAATCTCAAAGTAGAATACGAACACATACCAGGACTGGAGAATGTTCGAGCAGATTGGCTGAGCAGACATCATCACATCGCAACAAAAAACTTACTCTACGAGGCCCTGTTACCGAAACGAATATTTCAAACGGTCAACCAGAGATGGGGTCCTTTAACAGTGGATGCATTTGCAGACAGGATGAACACCAAACTACCAATATTTTGGAGCATGCGCCCAGATCCGGAGGCAGCAGCAACAGATGCCTTTCAACAAACGTGGAAAAAACAGGGAATGTATTTATTTCCTCCATGGAAGTTCATACCGCAAGTGATGCAGATAATAAAACAGCAACAAATCCAGAAGGCAGTATTAATCACACCATATTGGCCAACCCAGTTCTGGTTCCCGACCTTATTGCAGATGAAACACATTCACAAACCTCTGATGTTCAAGATAAGAAGGTGGAAAATGACCGCATGGCACTTATCTGCAACAAGAGGAAATCCACTAATCAATTGGAAGACGACACAGTGGAATTTTTGACACATGCACAGAGACGCAAAACACAAAAGAACTATAATGCTGGGTGGAAGAAATGGTCACAATGGTGTGCGGCACAACCAGTACCAATACAACCTACCACATACGACGAAGCCAATGTATTACGTTTTTTGTTAGAAAATAGACATTTTTCATACCAATACCTAAACGGTTTAAGATCTGCTTTAGCATCTGTCTTTAAAGTGCTACATCCAGGAAAGGGGCCTTTAGCTGCAAAAGAACCCATAGTTGAATTCTTTAAAGCAAAACGGAGATCAGAAGTCAACATTCCTACCAAGCAGAAACTACAAACATGGGACACAAATATCTTGGTGGACTATATCGCAAAAGAATGGCCAAAAAATCAATCTATTGACCTATATGAATTACAACAAAAAACAATTTTACTATTATGCTTGACGACTATGGCAAGACCAAGATCAGACGTTGGACGAGTACAGTGCCGAGATGTACAAATAGAGTTTAGAAATGAAGAGCCAGTGTCAGCTTTTATACATTTCAGAGAAGCAAAAGAAACCCAAGTGAAATCGGTTGTACTAGGATTGGCAGATGACAATGATATGTGCCTTGTTTCTACACTTTTTAAATTTTTACAAAGATCGAGCCATCTTCGAACTAACCTTCCTATAGACCATAGCTTGTTTTTAGCCTTCATTCTCGAACCAAACAAGGTGAAATCGGCTAGCCCTTCTACGGTGGCTACATGGGTTTCAAAAGCAATGGAAAAAGCTGGTATTGACACTAGTGCTTACAAACCACACTCTATCAGGTCAGCTTCAGGCACTAAAGCAGTTGAAAACGGAATAACGATTTCGGAGGTCAAGCAACATGCTAATTGGAGTCACAATTCCAATACATTTGAAAGATATTATCTCAAGCCAAGTACGCAACTTAACGACAGTACCAGAATAGCAAACTCAATTGTTTCTATCAAAGGAAAAAATACCACATTGGAGTCCGAGTCGCAGTCAACAAGGATTGTTGAAGGAACGACCAACAATACGTCCGTTGACGAAGACGAGGATGAAAATGTGGTAACAACCCGACCCACATGGTTTTCTTGGCTGCAAGACACTTGGAAAAATTGATTCCAACTATTTTTATGTTTTACTTTAATGCTATTCATGTTTCCCCTCCCTTATATCAAAACCAATTGAGTTTTCTTCCGACTTTTGAAGGTATAAAGGGAAAAAGGGAATTCTAGTATATTTCTATTTTTATTACTATTTTTATCTATAAAAGGAAAATAAAGCGCGGCTCTTGGAGCTTGTTACCACATTTTCATCCTCGTCTTCGTCAACGGACGTATTGGTTGTCTTTGTACTACGTAAAATCCTAACTTTATACAGTCTGTTTTCTAGATTTTCATAGTGTTTCGATTTCAGTAACAGCTTCTGGTGATTGTAAACTTCATTAAGGTAAACGGTAACTTGATAGTATAGTCAAGCAAACTTTTTTTATTGTTTTTATATAATACCTTTTTTTTTTCTTATATTTTTGAAAGAGAATATTTGTGAAAGAAAGCAGTACAAAAGAAAAGCCTTAGTGTTCGAATTTTTCGCAATGAGACAGTACTATAAACACTTTCTTTCCCATAAGCTTGCTCAAGGGAAAGCACTAGTTTTTATACTATATGTGTGTTCAAAGAGAACTTGATCCCATTTTAATAGCTCTAGGTATATTTATGTTGACAAATATTGCTATAACAGTGAGTAAAGGCATTCGTAAGCGTATAAAGGAGAAGTAGAAAAAGAGTAATAAAATCAGCTATGCCTACATATAGTGGCAGTCTTTTCCTAATCGCCGTTCCCATTTTCGATATCTTGGTTATTTTGCTGTTATATTTGTATTCAATTTGCAACAATACCCCTAAAACTAGTGGCATTTATGTTGTTACTGCATTTCGATAGTAACTTGATTAATTTCTTGGGTATATTGAAGCTCCAAGGCTTTGGAGCATGAGTTAAAAGAAATAGGATACAAAACAAATTGATTAGCAGACAAAAACTCGATACTTATGGCGTATTATAGACTTTAAAACATTTCTGGTTTTATACATCCACCACGTATTTAAATTGGAAGTGTCTGAGACTACTCTTTAAGTTTTGTATTAAGAACGGTGTCCCTTTGGTTATAGTATGAGTGAAGGTACATCGTACTTTCAACTCCTTTCCTCTTAAATTGGTCATGTAAGCTGCTATTTGAATACCCGGTATTGTGACTGTTTTAAAGAACCCAGGCCCGCATTTTTTTTTAAGGTTATTGACTGTATCTTTGTTTTCATTTTGTAGAGATCATGCCAATGCCATTTGGTTTAAAAATGCCCTCAAGAGGGACGCTTATCTTTAGCGGTGTTGCAGGTGCTTTGAGTGGCTCGATCTACACTAGCAATAAGAAAGCAGCAGAATCCAGAAGTGCATTAGCACAACGAGTCCAATACCTTGCTGACAGACCCTGTGGAGTACATGTAAAATAAATAAAAAAAACCACCTACAAAGAAATTGTACTCAAATTATTTTATTTTTGACCTCTAGGAGATGCCTAGAAAGGTACTTGTCTATATTTCTGCACCACCTGGAGACGGGCTTGAAAAGAGCCGAAACTGGTTTAGAGAATATATCAAGGTAAATTGACAGACGTTTTTCTCTTATTGGACACAAAACATGCATATTAAATACATTCATGCAAAAGCCAGTACTTGTGGCAGGTGCTGTAGACTATGAAGTTAAAGAAGCTAGCCAGCCTGGACAAATTGAGACTTCAGTGATCGAGGAGGTCGTGAAGCAACGCCGTGAAGATACAGCGCCAAAGTTGATTAATGAAACCGACATGCCCAAACCCACAAACCCTTTCATTAGCAGTGGCGGATCAAAAGAGATTAAGATGCAGGAGTCCAGTATTAGCGGTATTTTAGCTGTGGGAAGAAATGCTTACAGAGAAGTGTTGAGTGGATTATCAAAAGGTTGTGAGGCTAGCCTCATTGAAAAGAAGGAAGAAGAAAAAGAAGGTAACAAGGAAGAAAAGACAGAGGAAAAGGTCGACATAGACGGGGAAACAAATCCACAAACGAAAGAAGATCTTTTTGAACCAACTGATGACCCAATTGTTGTTGAGCCTTTGACAGAGGACATATCGATAGAGGAAGAGGCTGTACCCGCTGTGTTCTCACTTCCTTCCAAGTTCTCGCCTGTGGTTTACATCCCTCACACAAACATTATTGGATGGTCCAACATTCCCTATCGAATTTATATGTGGTTTGCGGATTATAAACGTATTGAAGATGTAGGGGAGTACGTTGTAGCCGCTGTTATGAACCAGACAAGGCCAGTCGAATCCAAGGATGCGGACAAGGGACAGGGTGAGAAGGCATACTGGATTGGTGATGAGAAAGTAGAAAAGCTAAAGGAAGAGGACAAGCCTATTGAAATCGATGAACGTATATTAGACAGACTTTCAACCTATACCAGCGACACATTGCCTTAAGCGCGCTATATATGCATTTGCACACACACATATATATAGAGAGGTTTAATAAACAAAAAAATTTTTTTTTTTAGTTTTTTTCATCTTTGACGTTCTATGTTTTAAAAATAAGGAGCAAAGCAACAAATAAGCAAAGAGACATAACCAATATGGTAGACTTATTAGTTGGATCAACAGTAATTCGGCTGGGGTTGTTTTACCGTATCACACAATAAATAATATAAGCTTGATCCCTTTATTGTACAATTATAGGACAACACAGCATCAAAATATACGCGAATCAAAGTTTTTTTTTTTTTTTTTTTTTTTTTTTACAATTTGCATTTAGACGGCGAATGAAAGACTTTTGTTTTAGAAGCCTAAAGAATTTCAAATTGGATGGAAAAACATCCTTGTCTATCCTCTTTTCAATATCGAAAGACGGACTACCTGAAAGACTGTTTCAGCTTCTTCGTATCACCTTAAAAGATTGATATACAAATCCAATAAAAACATCTAAAGGGCTTACCCTCTATAAAACGTAGCTCTTGTTTTGCTGTGAAGGTGTCAAACGCTCAAGGGGACCTTTTTTTTTTCAGACTCTCCCTCAAAATAGTTTTAAAGAAACCGTGTCGCCAAGAAAAAACATTGGTAGCACTGTTTCTATTTAACTTTCTTACCATGAATTGTTCTCATCAGTTGTAGCTGTCAAAAGATTGTAAAATCAAGGTATATGGACACTATTTGAGTGAGATATAGTAAGCTATAATATTTTTATACTATGCTAAGATACTTCAAGTTAGAATGCCAATCCAAGAAAAACATAGCGTTACAAACATGTCCACAAAGAGGAGTATATAAGAGTGTATATAGCGAGTCGTCGCTATTATTTACAATACCTGATGTTGAACTCCAAAAAAGGATGTTTCGGCTATTTGATTATACTGATTTGAAACGGATAAGCATATAGAAAACCCTTTTTTTTTTTTTTTGCTCCAATAAGATAGTCTGTATCTCTGTTTCTCTTTATTTTAAAGCGCTCAAAATTGCTCACTAAAAGGAAAGCAACCGCATCGATGACCCGATCCTGCGGCAAAAAAAAAAAAAAAAGAGTTGGCTTTGTCCGTGGGATTTTGAACATTCATCTTTCTACAGTCGTACCAACACCCAAAGATAAGATTGATTTTCGCAATGAACAGTTTTTAAAGAGTAACGCTGTAGGCGTAATGTTTTTGCTGCATCTCCTTTGATCCATTATTTCTTTTAAACATATCACAAAAGTATAAAACCTTCCGTATTTTTTTCGAAACTAACTTATGTCTTTCTACTTTTACTTTTAATGTTTGGATAGATATATGTTCATCCCAGTTTTTGATGACACTTTGAGGCCAGTTTCAATGTTCGGAAATATTCCCATTTGTTTTTTAGACTCAGACCATTGTGTCTATCTGTTTACCTTTCATTGGGTTTTTTATGTAACAAAAAATGGAGCTTTGGCGAAACGAGTGGTTACTGGTTTCTATTGGGTACCTGTTAATAACACTACCGACGCTTTTTGGCTTCAAGGGCACGTGACTATTGAGCAGACGTTTTCAATTCAATTGATTTCATTTCAAAGTGTTCTGTTTTCTCAGAGCACAAGCACTTTGAACTTTCAGCTACAAAAAGTTTTGCTCCATCTGCAATACCCATAGCTGATTTCTTGTGAAAACGAGCTTCATATACAGTCTTCCGTTCTTTTACCAGTAGTATATAAACAAAATTATATGCTTAGCTTACTTGAAATGGCTCTGTAAAAACAAAACATGCCGTAGCGCTTTTCACAATGTGACGATTCGAAGGAAGTTTTGTAAAACCCGATATTTTTCAAAATACTGCATAACTTAATCTGTAGTCAATATGAAAACCGATTCACAATAAAAACTATTTTGGAACACAAGAAGTTTCTTCATCAAATAATTACTTGTAATATATATCACAAAAAAAGAAAACTGCCTTTGCTGTATGCAAAGAGAATCGATAAAAACTAAAATATAATAAAGATTGGGCAGCAAGATATATACAAACGCAACTGTATTTTTTCTAAATTTTGACAACAATATTATTTTTAGCTTTAATACATATCAATAAAATGGGTTTAGAAGAATCATCTAAGTTGTATACGTAAATATCCTCTTTTTTTTTTTTTTTTGTAATGTATCTCTCATATCTCAGTATTTTATCTGGGCAGTAATCTTCCACCTTTTTAAAGATTTATCAAAACGAGCACTACGAAAGTTTTTTTTTTGGCAACTTACAGGATAGTTAATTAAAGATATTGTGTAAAGAAGCAAATGCTATAAAATGTGTTGCTAAAAGAGAAATAAATAATGAAAAATAGCTAGTGTCATTTCTCAAATGATGGCAGCAGCGCTGAAAAAGTAAGTGGTGGAGGGATAGTAATTCAAACCGACGAATAAAAACTCATCAAAAAAGAAGTATGGGTGGAGAAAGTAGGCTAGTATTATTAACAGGGTATGTAAGGAGCGGTTTGGGGGTCTTGTAACTGTCAACCGTTGTCAGAGCTGCTGATGGAATTAATAAAAATATTGTCAAAAAATATATGCTATAATCTAAGTATTCCATCAAGCATAGCAATAAAGAAGGAGATACTGCACTTACAAAAGTAAAAAAAAAAGTTGTGTAAAATGAACTTTTTGGAAAGTTCCGAAAAAAAACAAACTACAAGTAACCTACCTCAGTAAGATAATGAACGGCTTTTTTGACCGCCCAGGTTTGTTTGCTTCCAATATGTAACGATGAAAAGACCAAAGACACCTTAAATTAGAAATACGATAAAAGAGTACTGTCGATACCCGAAAAGCAAAATAAATAAATAAAAACTAGTCATAGCAATCAACTTATCACTAGCATCTTTTCAGGGCACTTTCTAACTTTGGGTACAGCTCGCTGTTGAAAAAATACCAAAAATAGAGTAACAGAGAGATATTGCTAGGAGCCAAACTTTGTTTTGTTGTTAGTGTTATATAAACATATCACTCATAGGCTAGTTTTGTCTTTTATCTGGCTGGGCTAGTCATACTATACTACATACATGTAAAGGAACCTCACCGCTTGCCAGACATCCAACTTTTATAAACAATACAATACATTGTGAGCTTTACAAAAAAAAAGTTAGGCTCATAGAGCTGAATGATGGTGCGCATAGTTGGTTATCAACTAAAGCAAACAAAGCTGCACAAATAATTATTAAGCTTTTCTTATACCTTACAGTCTTTTTCTTTCTAAGACACCTGAACGTTGATAGCAAAGTTCTGTAAACAAAGAAGCATTCAAGGCATGCACTTTTTGATATGAGACTGAATAAAAGTATTGCTTTCTTGAAAGGAGATTAACGCTATAACAACAAGCCACCTTTTTTTCAATCCATAATAGAAAAAAGGTATCCTGTTCACCTCAATAAAAACAAGGAGAGCGTCATTGGATCGGAAAATAAATATGGTCGTACAAAGATGACATTTACCATGAAAGGGGAATACAAGACTATAACTAATCAACATTAGCCTTAGCGTCACATGTATAACCCTTCTGACCTTTGTGTAGATCGTTCAAAAGAAAAAATATAAAAGGTCACATGAACTGATTGTCATCACCTCTTTTTTTTTTTTGTTTTGTTTTAGCAGTCAATCCGTCATGAATACGTCTCAGCCCCAAGGAACGTCAATCTCCTTTTACAGAAAAAATTAGTTTAAGTGCAATGAGTTTAAATTGAGATCAGGTTTTCTTTAGAAATACAGTCACTGAAAGTGCTTATTTTTTTTTTTTTTTGACTAGTGAGTGTACCCCGTAGCTTTTCTAAGAAGGCTTTTGGCAACCTATTGTTTGTATGGACTGACCGTTCTCTGAGAAAAAGGCTTTGATAACATATAGAAAGAGACATCCAGTTCATCGTTAAAATCCGTTTTATTGGAAGGCAATCTATTTAACTTTAAACAGAATTCATTGATTTTTAACAGACTCTATCAAAGAGATATGCTAACAAGAGTAGGTTGGTTATGTTCAGCTAAAGTATTGGATATTTTGGCTATTAAAAAAAAGTAACTCGTCTCTCCTATTTCTCTTTTAATACATAATTGCTGAGCAGATTAAAAAAAAAAAAAAAAAAAAAAACTGGGGCAAAAAGCCGTTTCTTTTTCTGTACCGGTAACTATAGGCCATGCACCACAAAGGTATTAACCGAAAACGTAAAGACATTCAGAACCGAGTTGGTTATTAAGACTTTACAAGTCTTGGCGACTTGGGAATGTTAGCATTTATTAGTTAATAAGTTTGTAATGAAAAGTTGACATCTTATTAATTAGGATTTCACCTTTCTGTATTTTCATTTAAAGTAATATTAGGGATATCATTCAGATTAAGCAAAGTTTAAGATAAAGCAAGATTTAAGGTAAAGTAGGCGAGTAAAACGGAATGCTTGTTTCAATATTGATGTATCTCCAATAGTGTAGTGACAGAAGCCTATACTAGAAATCAGCTTTTTTTTTGTTTTTTTTTTTTTTACTCCTGGTAGCTTCCTCCTGCTCCTTTTATTAAGAATGCAAATATATGCTAGAGTTTCTAAAGCAGCAGGACTTTATATCCCTTAGGCTTTGAAAAAAAAAAAAAGGAAAGTCAAGCGCTGAGGATACTTTTAGAACTATAAAACACTGAGTTCTTTAAAAACTACTAAAGTCTTTAGTTTTTAACCAAGTTTAAATAACTTTTTATAGTGATCAAAGCAAGTGCTTTCTATTTGATAGCAAAAAAGAAAAAGACGTCAATGGTATCAACAAAAATATATTCTTTATTAAATTATGTCAAGTAAAAGCTACGTTTATTTATTTTGCATTGTTGCAAATAGATGCAGGATTCACTACCTACAAAATTTCTGTAATAAATGCAGCTGCTAAGGCTTTGATTATGCCATTGTTTCCGACTTTCTTAAATCCTGTTTAAGGTTTTCAAATTAAAAGTAGAATTTGAATGTTTACTAAATAAAGGAACCTATCTGCTTAGAAACCAGCAAGCTTTCAAGAAAATGAAAAAGAGGACTTTGATCCAGCAAGAACGGCCTGTAAACAGAGACTGAAATAAACCCAGCGTATGTCTAAATAAAATCCCTATCAGGTCTAAAAAAACTACGTTTTGTCTGAATATAAAGTTGAGAAACATCTAAATTCAAACTCAAAACACTGCAGAAAAAAAAAAAAAAAAAAAGCGGAGTTTGTGCTTCCCCGCCCCTTTTTTCTGTAAATTCCAAATAAAGTTAAAAAGTTTCGTTGTTTCTTTTTCTCTCTCTCTCTTTTTTTTTTTATTCTATTTTTTATTTTCAGATTTCTATTTGATTTTTATTATCGCTTGTTCTTAATGTCAGTTCTCAGCCAATTAAAGAACATATTTCGTAGTAGCCACAGCGAAAGGTCGTCGATTAATTCGGAAGAAGAAAGGGCCAACAAGTATGAAACAGTGTCTCGTATAGTGAAAGAAGACAGTATTGCAAAGTCAAAACTTCCAGAATACGAGGGACTGGAAGATTATCGGCTGATAAAAAAGCTGGGAGAGTAAGTTTTAAGGAAACTCGAAGGGAGAGATTGACTGTTTAGTACAGAGGGGCGTTTTCGAAGGTATACAAATGTTTTGACAAGAAAGCGCATCGAAATGTGGCTATCAAGATCGTTAGGAAATTTGAATTAAAGCAAGCACAGGTAAGGAAAAAAGTCATGTGTACATCGAAAGTGATGCTAAAAAAAAAAAAAAAAAAGAAAGCCAGTGTACTAAAGGAAGTACAAATCATGCGCACAATCAACCACCCTTCGATAGTCAAACTGCTCTCGTTTAAAGAAACCCCAGAGGTAATACCCATACGGATGGTTGTATGTATGCTAACGTTGTTTTTTTTTTTGGTAGCATTACTTTCTGGTGTTAGAGTTAATGGAAGGAGGCGAGATATTTCATCAGTTGGCCCAGTTGACCTACTTTAGTGAAGACTTGGCTCGCCACTGTATCAAGCAAGTGGCTGAAGGGATTCGTTATTTACATGAAGAGAGAGGGGTGGTGCATAGGTAACACTGTGGTAATAACACATTTCTGGTTTTAATTCCTTTGCAACACAGAGACATTAAACCTGAGAATATATTATTTCAACCCATACCATTTATGGAACGTAAATACAGTCCAATGCCCACACAGCCAGAGAACGAAGATGAGCCTAAAGAAGACGAAGGGGAATTCGTGCCTGGTATTGGAGGTGGGGGTATTGGCCAGGTCAAGATTGCCGATTTTGGTCTATCCAAGATTGTGTGGGATAAACACACGATGACGCCCTGCGGGACAGTGGGCTACACGGCACCCGAAATTGTGAGGGACGAGCGCTATTCGAAATCAGTCGACATGTGGGCGCTCGGTTGTGTACTCTACACCATGCTCTGTGGCTTTCCTCCGTTCTATGACGAAAGCATCGATACACTCACCGAAAAAGTAGCTGCTGGCCAATATACTTTTCTTAGTCCCTGGTGGGATCACATTTCGGACGGAGCCAAAGATGCTGTCGGCCATTTACTGGACATCAACCCCAAAAAGAGATATACCATCACACAATTCCTGGATCATCCTTGGCTCAAGACTTGGGTAAATAACAGCCTACCGTTGCCGTTTTGTATTTATCTCATACATCTTTATAGGACACTTCTGCTGTGCCTAACGAGGTAGAATTGCCCGAACTGGATACCACTACCTCGTCAGAAGAACAACAGCCCGCGAGTCCCCCTCCCTCTAAAAGCAAACGTAAGGACGCTTTTCTTTCAGGACTGTCGTCTATGAAAGAAGTGTTTGATGTGTCTTATGCTGTTCATCGTATGGGAGAAGAAAGAGCCTATCGAAAAGAAAATAAATCAAAGCGTAACAAATGGAATGTCTTTAGCTCCCGTCTTAACACAAGCGTCTCAGATGACGATGATGCTGATTCTGAAGACGTAGATGACAAAGTCAATCAAGTCACACATCAAATGAAAGCTCAAACTCTAAACGATTCACGTTCTAAAGATGCTTCTTCTAAAAAAGCTTTTGATCTCAATATGACCAACGCCTCCCTATTAGGAAGAAGAAAACAGGTGCCTTTTTAAAAAAAAAAAAAAAAAAAACGAAAAAAAACAATAAACTGTACAAAAACAAAACATGTATATGAACAATTGGCTTTCCAAAACTACCTTCTTTTTGGTCTTTTTAGTGTACGTGGTACCTTTAATATCCAGGACGATGTTTATCTTAAAGATTTGGGCTATTCATTGTGATATAGCCACAGATTCAGTGAACTTTTACTATAGCGAAATAAACAGTCGAATCGCTTAGAATCTTGAATATCTCTCTATTTTTGGCGCAAAATTAGTTTGCTTTGACGCAAATACTTTTTTGTAGCTCAGAGCAAATTCCTATTCAAAAAAACAGTATTTGACTTTGAAAACTTACTTGTTGACGTCAACCGTTGTTATTTTATTTTATTTTGAGTCTCTCTCTCTTTTTTTTTTTTTTTTTGTTTTTCTTTGTAAAACTCTCAAAGTACGTGAGTCAATAACTTTTGAGATAAAAATAAATGTACTAACGCAACATGTCAATAGACCTTTCAATTCAACTACATTTAAATACATACATTTCTAATGAGTGAATATTGGTAAATAAACAAAAGATGAGAAAAATAGCATTCTGAAACACGAACATTGTTTTTATAGTCCCGTCTATGCTCCTTTCTTTGGCACCATGGGATGTGCTGCTGCCATCGTCTTTAGTTGTAAATTACTGATTGCTTTTTTGTTGTTGTTCGTAAACTGATAAACAAATCAAACAAAATATAGGTCTTGGTGCTGCTTATGGTACTGCCAAGTCTGGTGTAGGACTTTCCGCTATGGGTGTTTTGCGCCCTGATTTGGTCTTGAAGTGTATTGTACCAGTAGTCATGGCTGGTATCTTGGGTATTTACGGTGTTGTTGTTTCTGTTTTGTTATCTAGTGGATGTAAGGGTGAAAATAAGAAGAGAGCTTTTGATTTGATTCTTTTAAAATAATAGTGGCTATGAAGCAAACTCTTTTCAGTGGTTTTATTCAAATGGCTGCTGGTCTTTCCGTTGGTCTTTCATGTCTTGCTGGTAAACTGAAAAATTTCAATACACACGTCTTTTACTCATGCTCTTTTTTCTTATTCAACACATATAGCTGGTATTGCTATTGGTATTACTGGTGATGCTGGTGTACGTGCAACCGCTCAACAACCCAGAATGTTTGTCGGCATGGTATGTATCGAAAACAGCACCTATTAGGTGGTTTCTAATCAGCTTTCTCCCCTTTTTTACGAGTAGATTTTGATTTTGATTTTTGCTGAAGTCTTGGGTCTTTACGGTTTGATTGTTGCTTTGATTTTGAACACCAAAGCTTCTGGTACCGAAAGCGTCTGTCAGTAAAGAAGGCAGTAACAACTACACATCAGCAATTGTTTTCTCCCCCAGAAAAAAAAAAAAAAAAAGAACACATATACCGTATATGTTTATCCAGTTTTGATTCTCTCATCTCTTAAACACAAAAAGAAAAAAGAATTAAAACATTAAATTGTACAATTATTCTCTCTAAAATCTCTCAAATCTTACAAACCATCTAATTTAAAAAAAAAAAAAAAAATTATGCATCACGGAAACAGTGTTCGTTTATTTATGAGCTGAACATAACACTTGTCAAATCGAACTGTAGATTAAAAACTAGGGAAGCTTATCCTCTCTTACACTAATCAGGGGCTCTTAGATACGCGAGTTTGTCCTACTTGACTCTATGTCATCCTAACCTGATGAACTTTTTTCGGAAAATGCCCCGACATCCTAGGGATAATTTCAGACATTTCTAACACAACTTTGGACAAAGAAATCTGGACATACCAAGATAAAAAATAGATATGTAAGTAATAAATGGAAAAGGTTTTGAAAAGCAAGAAAATGAGGTGAGAATAGGGTTTGCTTATCATATATACTTGACTAAATAGACTTAGGTCAATATGAACTGGTATAATCTGTTTTTAAAGGCGACTGTCAAAAGATTGTCAGCAAGTACAGCAGTGTATTTCTTCTAAAACCACACACACACTTGATGAGAGAACTGATGCGCATTTTTTTTTATTGGCACCGAAATACAAAGTAAACAACAGCTCACCCGACACAAGACGGTATCTTCAAAAGTTGTTATCGATATAAAGGAATTAAAAGTAAGCGAGAGAATTTTCAATATATTAGATGAGAACTGTTTCAAAGCATTTTCAGAACCAACTTAATTACAAAACAAGACACTGTGAGTAAAGTACGAGTATTATTATTTGTTAAAAAAGACAAGAAAGGACAAATCGAAACCAACAAGATTTAAAAACGCTATTACTGAGATAATAGGCTCTTCGTATACGGGTGGACTACTTGTATAATATCGATTTCTACTGTCTGCAATTGAATTGCTTAGCTTAGACAATGGATTTAAACGATCAGTGCTTATATCGATAAGGTCCTATTTTATAGTAGGACCCAAATATCCCTTTTACTGTAACTGTTGAAGAAGGTCCCCTTTGTAGGTAGCGATCTGAAAATTGCATAGATCAATGAGTTTATTTCTCGTTACTCAAGTCAAAAAGTGACTACAGTACTTGAACACTAAGTATATGAGGGCATTCAAGGTTGACATCTGGTTTCTCTATGACTCACGAAAACGAATGTGTTGCCGACGCTGAGGAGGCTGCAAAGAAGTTGTTTACGAAGCAAAACTTTTCAGATGATATATCAAGTACAGTGATCCCTGAGGATAATGCCAAAAACGCGATAGCGCATACAATTCAAATTAAGGGACTGCGTGCTCATCTAATCTGCCTATTTGAGCTTTGCTAGACTTCATTTTGCGAAATTGTTATTTAAAATAGAACCCATAGCGTTATTGTTGAATTTAAGTAGCTCTTGCAGAGACTTGAAGACAGTGCCAAGTTATATGAATCGGTAATGAGCTTTAGAAAAAAAAAGTACTATGCATTAGTAGTAATTACAGTAATAGAGAGTCGAAGCGGCGGACACATTCACTGCTTTTATCAACATTTTATATTCTCTTCAAAGACAACCGTATTTGGTCCGTATTCAATTGTTCAAACACTCTTATGTTTTCAGTAAAAATAAACTATGCACGATCTACAAGGTAAAAGAATTGTTTTTTTTCACTAACAAGCAACTGCTTGTTTTTTTTTAAAAAAAACAAAAACAAAAACAAAGGTTCCATTTAAGCTCTACTTCATGTGCATATAAAAGTAGTTCAGGTAAAAGCAAAAGTATATCTGTTTTTTGTTATCATTGGTGGAAATCCAAGGTTTATTTTAATAAACAAAACAAAAACAAAATAATCCCGAAAAATTCTCATCTTTAGGTTTACAATTGTGAGTTTTTTTTTTTTTGAGTAAAAATAACGCGTTTTTACTAATAAAAAATGGGAGGGGGGGGACAGCCTTTCGGTTTATTTGCTTATATTAACTAAGAGGGAATTTAAGGTAAAATCTTTTCATGTGTAATTGATGCAAAGAACTCACAGGTCTTTTTTATTTCTTTTTAGAAATAAAAGTAATGGGAAATGCAGATGGATACTTTTCGATTCAAAGCCTTAAAGAGACACGTAATACAGTGTACAGCTTTTTTTTTTTAGAAAGAGAGAAAAATTAAAGTCTGTACTAAATCTGTGGTCGTTTTACATATAAAACAAAATATTTACCTAATAATAATAGTTGTGAAAAAAGACCAACGCGTTTGAGTACAAGCGACTATAGCCTTGTTCTGCCACCTTACATCGACATATATATATACTTCAGCTTGAAACTATTGATGCGTGTCGCTCTAAATTACACAGCATGAAAGTCTATGCAATATTTTTTTTCGTTTATTCAACTTTTTCTTTGTTTTTGTAAGGCGTACACATAGACTGTCTTTGGTATAGACAAAAACAAAGTAAGGGTCATCAAATCAAAGATGATGAAAGACAAACTCTGATCCTGTAAAGCAACTCCCCTACTGCTTTGTATAAATTCGATCTTTTTTTTCTAGTGAAAATAAAAAGCAAAGATGAAGTTAAATATGAACTAATTTGGAATTTTTACTACTATTGAAGGATAAAAGTCTAACTAGGGATCTTTTTTTTTTTTTTTCGTGTGTATACCTTATTATGTAAGGGTTACAAAGTGTACTGACAAAAGAATACATCTTAATATATGCGTACATAAATCAAACAAACAAACCGAAAAGAAAAAAAGAGCCAAGAGATCTTCTTTTTAAAGAAATGAAACACTCACTAAAAATGGATACAAGCAAAGAGAAAAAGTAAAATAATAGCAATAGTGTATAGACAAAAATTTTACGCGCCAAAAAGAAAAAAAAATTTCTTCTATTTTATTATAGTGGGATATATCTGTGTGTGTGTGTGTGTGTGTGTGTGTGTGTGTGTGTTTTAGTGTTTAATTATACAAAAGGTATAGAATGACCATTCGATTTCCTGTTCTGATACCTAGTGGGTGTAGCACTTAAAGGTCTTGAAATGTAGTTCATAGAGACACTTCTATGATGACTGAATGAGATATGAGGTGTCGGGTAGTATGTGTTGGGAACTATCCTTGTGTGGGGATTGTACATGACAGGTGATGGAGCCATTTTGGAAGAGGTTTTTTTTGTGTGCTGCTGTTGAAACTGCAGCTGTTGAAAGCTAATATTATGTGTACCAGGCTCAGGCAGTCGACCCAAAAGTCCTTTGATTGTGATCTTATCAGGTACACGTCTATAATTCTGACGTTTGGCTTCTGCTCTTTCTTGCTCTCTTTGCAATAAGAGATCCATACCAGACATATAGGTTGGCTGTCGGTTAGCTCCACAAATATGATGTGAAACCGAGGTTTCTGGCTTTTGACGGAAGTAAATCTGGCCAATTGTTTCTCCCTCGTCTGTCCATGGACTGGCTTTCTGAACCTTGGGAAGGTCTTCTGCTGAACGTGTCATATTCTTCGAAGATAGATTGAAAGTAGCGTGCGCACTACCATCAGATCGGGTTTGGCGTAAAACTTGAGGACAAAAGGCTTTGGGTTTAGAGTTCAAAGGCTTTTTTGGGGTCAAATAAGCTTCATCTATAATAACAATGATTTACGTTAGTATTTCAAACTTTTTTTTTTCTCGCATATCAACTCCGAATAGGTAATGCAAACCCGTTCTTAGAATATGAATAATAATAATAACAAAAAACAAAGGGGGGAAAGAAAGGGAAGAGATCAATACAATAAAAAATTGAGCAAAATAAACAAACAAACAAACAGTAGTACACGGGAAAAAATAAGAAAAAGGAAGAGACAAGTTGTGTGTAAAAAAAAAAAAAAAAAAAAATAGCAGAAAAAATGTACAAAAAAAAAAAAAAAAAATCAATGTAAAAAAAAGAAAATACCTGAAGATACATCATCTTCATCATCGCTTGGTAGAGGTCGGGAACGATAGACATTTTTTCTTTTTAAGGCTGAGGGAGCTTCTTTGCTACCTTTGCTTGTTTTTGGTGATGGGTTTTTTTGTGATTTTCTATGGCCTAAAGACAGTGAATACAACATAAACTGTATGTATATATATATATAAATTGTCTTACCGTTTGAAAAATCGTTCGTTGGTCTTGATTGACTAGAAGCTGGTGTGCTTATTCGAACACGGTTCAGGTTTTCTGTAATGTTCTTTACAGACATTTTGTCACAGCTGATTAGAAAAGAAGAAAGCAAAAAGAATTAAGAAAAAGAAAATTGACAATCGCATTCATTTATAATACAGTGATTTTCGAGTGCAAATCGAATTTTTGGTAAACAAAAATAGAACTTTTTAGTTTCTACAAGCAAAGGCTTTTTTCTTTATCCAATAGAAAGCTTGTAGGCTATCAAAAAAAAAAAAAGAGGTTTATTGAAATAGAAGATATCTCTTGTAGAGAATATAAAAAGTTTTATTTTTGTTTACCAAAAATTCGATTTTCAAGTGTCAACTGCTGCAGATAGGAATCGAATAGAAAGGATGTAGTCAAAAAGAAGTCGCTAAAAAATGTATACGCTGTTTCCCTTTTTTGGATGGTATGAAATAACGCCCTTAATTTACTTTTAGACTTAATATCACAAACCCAAAAACATAGCTGTGAATTGCCAGTCAAATATACATACAAAAAACAGTAGGTCCTGTCAGATTAGTCTTATTTTCGATTTTTTGATTACAGTATACTTGATTTTTTTTTTTTTGGTAAGTAATTGATAAACTGACCCTCCACTAATGATTTCTCTAATGCTAGAAATCGAGCCGATAAAAGTTTTGGTACAGCTAAAGCGATTTCTATTTTAAAAGCGCTCAAAAGGATAACAATAATAGCCTTCAGTGCTTCAACAAATTAGCCGATAAAGCAAAATAGTCGAACCTATGTACTGTATTGATATTTTGAAGGGCAACAGCCTTGCTATTTCTATATTTTAAGGGTTTTCTTTCGACTAATACCAAATAATAAAGCTACTGTTGCCATCACTGCTTTTGGAAGCTTTTCATCAGTAAACAACAAAAGTATAGTTGTATTGTTAACAGATGGATACCGCTTTTTTCTTTTCCCCTGGGTTGGACCACTGCATGTTTTTTGCAAAAGCTTTGTACAATGTTCACGAAAACATGAAAAGGGCTTTTTCTTTAGTAACGTAATGCTACTGGCACCTCTGCCAACAGACCTATTAATAAAATGGGCTTGGTAGGATGCTTGTAACACAGGTTTAATTGAAACGGTCAACGCACCTATAAAGCTTAAAATATTGCAAACTCTATACACAAAGTAGGACTATCTAGAAAAGATAATTGTTATAGGCTCTATTTGATTTTTTCTTTTGGCAGAATAGCTAGGCTCACATAAATAGCCCTTTTAAAAATGGTTTTCTTTTTGACGATGCAATGACCAATATGAGTATATTGAGAATTTACAGTAGAAAGCCCTCCCGTAGGTACAGAAACTTTCAATTTGCTTTACAGTTTAAAATATCAGTCATATACCTTGCATTTGAAAATTACGCTATTATTTCCCTGAAAAATATATCTATATTTTCAAACACCTTTTTAAGGGATTAGCCTAAAAATAGAAGGTATTTTACGTGCTTTGCAAAAAAAAAAAGTGTAATCCATGATAAATAGGCATTGCCTTTTTTTTTTTATTTACTGTGGGTTTTTTCTTGTTTTTTGCTTGTGTACTTCCCCCTGTTTCTCGTAAGAGAAAAAAGTTTTCAAAAACAAAAAATAAAAAGATTGCTACATGTATACGCTGTTTTTACGCAAAGCGAGGAGATAGGGAGTAGATCTATTGTCCTGAACCTTTCTTCTTTGTGAATGTTTAAACTATTATTTTACTATCAAGCTATTGTTAGTTCAATACAGTCAACAAAACTAGGCTACGTTAGTAACCCTTTTTTTCTAAAATTACTGTTCGAGAGGCTATTTTGCCCTTTTTTTGTATAGAACAGAAGTTCAGGTTGAGCGCAAAACGTTATAAATGTAGTATAAAATTTCTTACTAGCAATTGTCTTCAAGCCCTTGTCAAAGAAATAGCTGCCTTCAAGTTGCCGCTTTGTCTTCAAAAGGATTTTGGGTACCCACCATCGCTCCATGTAGATGAAGCAAGCATATCTTGTTTTCCAAATATCACTTGTAGTTTGTAGTTGAATACCTGATGAATTTTGCAGTTGCCACACTGAATTTTTCAGATTTCTCGTGAAATATCCATTGTGTGCTCACAAAAAAAATATGCGTTGTCATTGCCTGCGTCAAATGAGACGATGTTCATATTGTTTTTAACGTAATGGGCTTATCAGTATCAAAGTGCTACAGTCCAACTAATCTTTCATGTAGCTTGTATAGCTTATCAAGTACTCAATACTTTGAATTTGACATGTGGCCTGTTTTTCATTCCGGCCCCTTCAATTTTTTGTAAGGACCTTTAAAAAAAAAACAGAAAGCTCAATTCTACTGAAGACAGAAAAAAAAGAATGTGTGCTTTGTTCGGTTTTTTTGAGTGCTTTGCACTTTCTAGGTCTTACTGTTACTCATCATTTGTCTTGCTTTATGTGTAGGTATATTATTCCTGGTTCCCTTTCTCCCCTTTTGCACCAGATGCTTATTGAGAGTTCAGTAGTTTCTTGCTTCCCTAAGCAACCGGTCTACCAAAGTTTCTTAGTATGCGGGTATAGGAAGTGATACAGTCTGCACAGTACCCAGATTTAAACACCGTATTTGATAACATAAGCCACACCTAGGATTAACAAGTCATGCTATTCCAAGTCTTTAATTACCTTTTTTTTTCATTTTATTAATTCTGTTTCGAATTGCATAATGTCAGCATATAAAGCTATAACAAAGACAGATTCTAAGGACAAGAGAGTCAACAAACAAAGGGTCATGATGCTCTGCTCTCGCGGTGTCACTTTTCGGTAATTTTCGGTTTAAACAAAGCGATCTAGGCACTGATTTGTCTATCATTAGTTACCGTCACTTATTGAACGATCTCGAAGGATTATTACCCCACTCCAAAAAAGATGCGAAGTTAGATACAAAAAACAACCTCTATGTTTTGAACGAATTAGCCGATCTCAACAACTGCAACAACGCTATCTTTTTCGAAACCAGAAAGAAACAAGATCTCTACGTTTGGATGGCCAAGACACCCAACGGTCCTTCAGTTAAATTCCACCTTCAAAACCTTCACACAATGGATGAGTTGAAGATGACTGGTAACTGTCTGAAGGGATCTAGACACATTTTGTCTTTTGACAAGTCTTTTGACTCTGCTCCCCACTGGAGTTTATTGAAAGAGTTGTTGGGTCAGGTATTCAATGTACCCAAAGGCTCCAGACGCTCAAAGCCTTTTGTTGATCACGTCTTGACTTTCTCAATTGTCGATAACCGTGTTTGGTTTAGAAACTATCAAGTAGGCAATATTACCTAGTAGGAGATAATAGGACTTACATTGCTTCTATAGGTCATCGAAAAAAATAAGCAAAACACACCCGATTACAATCCTTTGGATAAGGAGGACTTGTCTCTGGTAGAAATCGGTCCCCGTTTCTGTCTTACACCCATCAGAATTTTTGAAGGATCCTTCGGTGGTCCCACCGTATTTGAAAACCCCGAATTCATTCATCCTAACTTTGTGCGTTCAGAAATGCGTAAGAGCAAGCTTGTCAAATATGCTGCTAGACAAAAGAATAACGCTGAACGTAATTCTCGTATGGCGCAAGCCCAACAAAGCCGAGAAACAGCAGTCAGTGACAAATCCGTTTTCAAATAAAACTATCACCACCAAAAAAAAAAAAGGGAAAAAAAAAATGCTTTTAATTATAGAATCTTGGTCTTTTTAATAGTTTGCGAATCTGAAATTAATATTTGGGACCTTTTTCTGTCATTGTCTAAATGAATTGTTAAGTATTTACAGTATTCTATGAATAAAAATAGTTTACTTGAAAACAAAAACGACTCGTTTACGTTTGCTGAGGACGAAGGCAAGCATGGATCAGCACTAGATCGATGAGTTTTTCTTTTTCTTTTTTTTTTTTTTTGTCATTTCTTTAAAATAACAACCTAAGAGGTAATGTTTTTTCTTCATCTCTTTTTTTTACCATTGTTCATTACTGCTTATATCACCTTCTAACACTTTTAAGTCTGCTTCATCAAAGTCGTTATCAAAGATATCGTCCCCCTCTATTGACAAATAAATATCCTTCATATATCCTAAAAAGTTTCTTATTTTTTATACCGTAAGAAAAGCCATCTTCAGGAATCAAGTGTTGAATTTCACGAACAGGCGTGCTAGTACTAGGCCTCATAGATATACCATCTTGACGCGTTAATGATGAAGGAAGTATTTTTTCTGTCTTGGGTTTAATTGCTGGTATACTGTATCCGTTGTCCTCCTGTACAGGTAATGTAGGTGAGGATTTTTTACTTGTTTCAAATTGATTATGACGATAGAGGTTGCTTGGAACAAACTTGATCTAAGATAAAATAAAACGAAACAGAGGCAAGGGAAGATTGACTTGGGGAATAAGAAAATTTGCATACATGTGTATATACGTTTTATAGTTATAGACATTACTTGTGGACTGGCCATTGTTGCTACTCCCTTTAGATAGGCTTTATCATAGATACAATTTCCTAGCGCGTTTCCAAAGTTGCGCAGTGTCCTTTTGATCGCGTCTGTGACTGCCTGCTTTCTAGCTTTCTCAAAGGCCATCGCTTTGCTTCTACAGTTTTCTGCTGATCCGTAGCCAATATCCTAATACACAAAGGAAAGAGAAGAAGGCCAACAAAATAAAAAAAAAAAGGCACAATCAGCAACTCTCATTCTTTTGTAACGAAAGATAAAAGAAACAATAACAGTAGCTATATAAAAAGACTGAATACCTCATGATATGTACTGTCCTTTAATGTAATCCTCACAGTGACAGATACACCTAAGTTTACTCTTCCATCGTCAAGAATGTCTACCTGTTAAATAATTTGCAATGAATTTTTCTTCTTTCTCACTATTTTTTTTTTTATGTAAAAAATACTAAAAAAAAAAAGTGTGTTGTAACTAACAAAGTCTATCGTTGTATCTTTGATGTCTGAAGACCAGCCGTTAAAACCAAAAATATCATTGGCAAGATTAATGGCAGTTTTCCCTTCAATGTAGGTTAATCTCCCAGAAGGACCAGGCCTTTGGGTAAGCCATTCCGGCCCTAAAGATTTCTGTAGCTGCTCTGAAATTCTGTCGTATTCCTCTTCTGTGAAATCTTTGTCTGAACCCATCTTGTAAAGAATAAAGGAAAATTAAGAAAAAATAGCTCTCTCTATTCATGCACGGACATTTAAACGAAAACTTTTAAAAAATTTATAATAGTAAAAGTTCAAAATGTCGCGCTTTAACAACATTCAAATAACGCGTCATTCGCAGCAAGGGCAACAAAAGCAATTTAATATAAGGCTAAATGGGCCGTATGTTTTTATTTACTCGAAAGGTGACTGTCAGAAGCAAAGATTGATTTTCTTATCAAGGAAAACAAGTATGTTATGAACTGTTGTACAAAGCAACGTCAGCTCAATATAGGTTATAACAATGTTTTTTCTTTAAAATAAAGTTCGATCTGCTGTGCAACCTAAATTCGATAATTTGTTGCCTTGAGCTATAACACCTTTGTCTCTGTGATCGAATTAATCAACATGTTGTGCTTAAATAAATGATCCAGACATTGTATACTTCTAGGCGCTCTTGGGTTAGTTTCTTATCGAAAAAAAAAGGTATTTCCAGAGCGTATCCAATGTCGAAACAGGTTGCTTTTTTAACAATACAGTGTAAAAAGGAACTAGTTAAAAAAAATTCCGATATAAAAATTATTTTTGGCTTTCTCTCGCTGTGTACTCAAAACGATGAGCTTCAGTTTTGTTTTTTGCCTAAGGACTTGTGTGACTGTGTACAGATAAAAATGCCAAAAAAAGAAAGTTTAAAATCCGGTCCGAACCATCCTCGCAAAGGTGCAGCTCTTTGTCATTTGAAAGATATGCTGTAGCCGTTCAAGGAGTCCTTCTTTCTCAAAACCGTAGGTAAGATCATCCATCCTTGCCTCAAAAAAAAAAGGGAATCGACAAGTAGAAAAGGAGAACAGAATACAAGGACAGAAACAAAAAAGATGCATAACCAACAAAATGATCAAAGTACATTTCTGTATTCACAAGGGGCAACTTTGCGGACTCGATACCTTTTTTTTTTTGCGGAAGACAAATGAGGAAGCAGAATAAAATTGATTTTAACATTTTATAAACCAAAAAAAAAATAAATAATTATTCAGAACATCACAATGGCTCAACGTCTCACCTACAGACGCCGCTGCTCTTACAACACTCGTTCCAACCGCGTTGTTGCTGTCAAGACACCCGGTAAGGACGAATGTTATTTTCAACCTTACAGACAGTAGACTGACCCATTTACGCGCGCATGTGTATGTGTGTGTTTTTTTTTTTTTTTTAAAAAGGTGGAAACTTAGTTTACCAATATCAAAAGAAGCCTGTCAAGGCTCCTCGTTGTGGTGACTGTGGAGAAGCTCTTAAAGGTGTAAGTAAACAGCAAACAACATAAAGAGCACAGACTGAGTTTTATATATGCATATTTGGAAAAACAGCTTAAGGCTCTCCGTCCTCGTGAATTTGCTACTGTCTCCAAGACCAAGAAGACCGTTAGCCGTGCTTATGGCGGTTCCCGTTGTGCTCACTGTGTCAGAAACCGAATTGTCCGTGCTTTCTTGATCGAAGAGCAAAAGATTGTCAAGAGAGTTCTTAAGGGTCAATAGATATTTTGGACCGCAAAAAAATCCAAAAAAAAAAAGTTGTCGCTCGCACAATAAAAGACTGCCTTTTACTTAACTATACCAAAGATCGAGATATGTAGTGTAGACTTCTTTTGTTGAGCATTTTTTATGTTTGATTGTGCATCCATACATCCTGGATATACTCCACTTTTATCGACAAAGCGAAAGTTGGTTTTAGATGGTATCGCAAGTGCACTTAATTTGTAGCAATTTTTTTTACAAAAAAAAAAAGGAAAAGTGAAAATAAAAAGGAAACACTCTGTACACCTGCTTAGTATTCTGAACAGTATGTGTTGTTATTTAAGGTACTACGTGGTAGCAATAACTGAATAATTTTATAACACATATTTAGTCGAATTGGTCTAGCATCCTAAGGCTTAATTGCTACAGTCTTTCATTATTGGCGGTCTGTTGTATTTTTGCATTAAAACAGCCTTTTAGCTCCGAGCGGAAAGCAAAGTATACTGGTCCTGGATAAAAAACGAATCACTTGTCTTTTAATATCTGCTTGTGTTTATAATCTACTTTGCTTTTTACTGTTACTAATTAACAAATCAAAACTTTACACACTTTGCTTGGTTATGGTTTTTGTTCTTAAAAAGAAGGCTGTAATGTAGCGTTAGTAACTGAAGATGAAAACCACTCAGCAGCTTTAAAATCTGCTCACAAAGACAAAAAAAATACGTAAAAAGCAGTATCTTTAGTGTGATGTACTATCTAGAGTAAATGTATAGCATAAGAACACTCGTTAAAAGAAATCCACATCAAAGAATTCATTGTCACACCCATCCCAAGCCACGTTTTTAAATACGGATATCAAGCGATTAGAAACCACAGTTTATATTAACGGGCTTAAAACTTGAAATGGTAAACATCCAAGAACTCTAAATGAATTGTGTGCACAACTAATTGGATACTGTAGGGAAACCATACTATATTGTTAATACAATCTGCACAAAGAGCAAGGTATGTAAAAATAAAAAGAGAAAAAAGAGCGAGCGTTGACATGTATTGATCTAATGAGCCATTTTTTTTATGACCTTAATGTAGCTCTCGCAATTACCAGTAAGTACTGTTAGCATCTCTTTGGACTCTTTCATTCTGACTGTTTTTTCTCGGTAGCGATTTTGAAACTGAAAGCCAAGCATTTGATCGTAAACAGCTAAAGCATAAGATTGATTCTGTTTTACAGTTACTGATGGCGCGTTCTTTTTTTTTATTTTTTTTTTTTTTTTACAAAAAACAGGTATTGCGGAAATATACGAGACTCAGTTGGCTAAAGAAAACCCCAATATGGGACAAATTCAGTATAGGTAAGAAAAAGAAGCTACAGTACAATATAGACTATCTAATTTTTTATATTGCGATATAGAGCTGAGGACCTGTTCAAGTATATCGATTCGCATAAGGAATTTGTAGCCCTTGTATTTGATTCAAGAGCATCTGTAAGTATTTGTTTTGTATTCTATACTCGACGCTCCGTTTAATAATTTTTTTAAAGATGTACCAACCTCACGACAAAGATTGGATCAAGGATCGTTTAATTGCTCATTTTAGCAGACAACAAGCCCCTGCTCCCTCTCCAGGACACCAACGCCGTTATAACAGACGCAACTATTAAAATATCACTATCTTATTATTTTGTAAAAATCGTTACAGAATCGACATTGATCGATTAAAAAAATGCGGTTTTTGCTATGTCTATACGATTCTAAAGACTACGTCTTTTTTAAAACCTCAAACCAATCTTTTTCAAAAATGATTATGCATTAGGCTGTTGTGTGTATTTTATGTACAATGTATCTCAAGCCTTTCTTTTTTTGTACGCAAAGTATTTGTTAGGTGGGAATTACTACAGGCTCGAAGCGAAAGCTGCTACTAAAGATCTTGTGTATGTCATCACAAAGCATATTATAGAAATTGGAACGAAGGGCAGTTCTCTGGATCACATCACTATATTTCACATCATTGTCGTACATAGTCAAATAAGAAAAAAGATCAGAACAGAAACTGCACAAGATGAGTCTTGTCCTCAATGAGCAAACAAAAAAGAACATGATAAACCATGACCGAATTCCCTTTTGGTATCTCACCTTATCTTTAGTGTGACGCTTTTCTGGTTAATGAAAAGAAAAACCCAAGCTGGAAATGGCGTGACGCCTGCGTATTTTGTAGATTGGGTAATTGTATTCTAGCATAAATAGTGTACTAATACACTTCTAGTGTTCAAGGTAACATTAAGTCCAATAGTTAGTAGTCTTATACTCTTTAGCAATTTAATTCAACAAAAAAGGGTGATACTGTATTTATAATAGTTATTATACCAACTCCAGTATTTGCTGACTGAGCAATTTTCCAGATAAAAAAATATAGATTTGAATACATAGAAGAACTTATTTTAAAAATAACTACCGACACTTTCATACGTTTGTATTTTTTATGGGGTTATTAAAAAGATCCGTGCGAACAACACCTAAAAAAAAAGGCTTAGAGCTGTAAACTAACCACGCGATTCCCGAAGAAGGTCAAGTTATAGACAGCTGTGTTACAAGCGGGACCCATTTGAACAAAATAGGACATTTTATTTTCCCCAAGAAATACATTTTTTTTTATATCTTTTTGTCTTTCTGTTTTCTTAAATACTCAATCGCATGAGCAAAACAGAAAAGCAAATCGAGCAACTTGTTAACGAATACAAAGAGGCCGGATACACTGTAGAAAGCGACAAAGCAGCAGTGAAGATTCATGTCCAAAGGGATTTATCAGAATATCGAAATGTTGTGTATGTTATATAATCAGAATTCTACCATTTTAGTAGATTTCGTTCTCAACATTTTTAAACAGTGAAAAAGAACCACGGCGATTAAGAGAAGATCCAGTTGCCTACATGCTCAATGTAGGTTTATATTACCAAGGGACAGTAAGTGCGATTTTTTTTTATTTTTTGAAATGATTCTCGTTTTAGACTGTTTATATATTTATTTTTTATTTTTGCTATTACAAAGGGGTGGCGCGGATACAAAGATTATATTGGAGCAAAAATCCTGCACCCATCTTTTACAAAAGACATGAGAAAAATTGTATTGGAGAACCCAAAAGGTATGTGCATGTATGTATGTGTAACTGTAGTGGGAAAATCTGACTTTAGTTTTTAATGCAAAAAAGTACAAGAGGTTATTGACCGATTGGCAGACCGCCAAACAGAAAGATTGGTAAATCAAAAAAAATGGAAGCGATCTAGAGCAGAAAAGCAGAAAAAGTCTATGAGGAAAGAGTTAGAAATTGTTGCAAAAACTATCGTAGAACAGGCAGTGGCTACAGTTGACAGTATGCGGACGTTGAGGTTTTTCGCTTTTGTAATAAATACCATCCTTGTTCGACTTTACCATCAGGGACTCCACATCAGAGAAAACGAGTGGGTTGAGGTAAGACCCTTTTTTAATAAAAAAAAAAGCCAAATACCCCTAAATGATGCTTTTTAGTTGAAAAGAGTAGCACTGCTAGCGCAAGAGAAAAAGCAGTCCTTGATTCTATTGCCTTCACACAAATCTCATGTTGATTATATGGTAATCTCCTATCTCATGTTTCGTTTAGGCATTCAAATTCCTCATGTGGTAGCAGGGGATAATTTGGATGTCCCAGTTGTTGGAAAGCTACTGAAATCGTGTGGTGCTGTCTATATACGAAGGGAGTGGGGAAATGACGAGCTTTATAAGACAATTCTAGAAGAATACATGGTTACCCTTCTTACCGCAGGGAGTAAGGGCTGAAATTTATACTAATTTTAGATTCCCTTTAATCATTTCGTTTTAAAAATAGTGAATTTTGAATGTTTCGTCGAAGGCACTCGCTCCCGATTAGGAAAGTTGCTTCAGCCCAAACTAGGTGTAGTAAAGATTATCCTGGATGCTTTAATAGATAACAGATTTGAAGATTGTCATGTTGTTCCCATATCAATTGGATACGATAAAATTATTGAAACATCAAGTTATGCCACCGAACTTTTAGGTACGCCAAAAGAGAAAGAAAGCCTGTGGCAGATTTTGACCAGCAGTCAAGTGCTACAACTTAAATGGGGCCGTGTGGATGGTAAGGTTTAGTTTCTCTTTCTCCTTAAACTCTAACACTGCTTTAGTGAGGTTGGGGAAGCCTTTCTCTTTACGTAATTGGTTGGAAGATCAATTGAAAATGAGAGGGTATGTGATACAAGAGGAAATGCTCATAGGGACTGAGAACTCTTTTAAATTGTCTTCTCTTTTAGTCAAAAGGATATGTCTAATAATGACCAAAAATCCGTTTTGTTAAAGAGTCTTGGTTACAGGTTTGTAAAAAAAAACCCCCCGCTAAGAACTAACTAACTAACGTCACTTGTAGAGTTCTTGCTGACATTGTAAGCGACTATTCTTTGCCGTAAAAAAAACCTAAAGCTCTAATCCCCAAATTATTTAGAACTCTATTTCGGTTGTTATGCCTTCCGCACTAGTAGGAACAGTCATTCTAACTTTGAGAGGAAGAGGTGTCGGTAGGAGTGAGCTAATCAGAAGAGTGGATTGGCTAAGAAAGGTTATTCAAGATAAAGACGGTAGCGTCTCAGAGTTTTATGGTATGTCAACCGGCGCCATTGTAGACAGGTATTTTTCTTCCTTTTTAGAAAATAACTTGGCTAAAGCCCCTTGATAGGACTGTCTCGATCCACAAAGATCTTATTGGCGAAAGAAAGGGGAAGGACATTTTAGAACCTACATTTTACCCCATTTCTTCTTTTGAGCTTTCTTATTACCGCAACCAAGTGATACACTTGTTCGTAGAAGAATCAATTGTTTGTGTTGCCTTGTATTCTGTTATCAAAAAGGGAGGTGGAAAGCCTTTGCAACGCATGCGATATGAGGATATGCTCAATGAAATTTCCTTTTTGTCAAGCCTGTTAAAGTTAGATATGATCTATCAACCAGGGGGTGTTGAGAACAACACGAAGCGCACCATTGAATGGCTAACAAAAAACAATGTAATCGAGGTAACTGACGATGGCTGGGTAGGTCTTGACGACCTAGAAAGGCAATGTGGAAGAGAAAACTACGGTAAATGGTTAAGTGATAATTCATAATCATTTGTTTATTTTTCTTTTTTTTTTTTTTTAAAAAAAAATAGACTTTTTGTGTTTTATGTTGTGGCCATTTATCGAGTCATACTGGCTTTCTGCTGTCAGTCTTTATACTTTAGCACCACCTCAAGGCACATCGCAGCCTATATGGGTGGATACTAAATTATTTGCTACACGTAGTCAAGCTATGGGAAAAACACTCTACTACCAAGGTGACCTTAGCTATTTAGAAGCTGTCAATAAAGAAACATTGAGTAACACACTGACACGCTACGAGGAAAAGGGAATAATATTAAAGAGACGACACAATCACCCCAAGTCTTGGTCTGAAATTTCACTTAGCCCGGATTATGTTCCTGAACGCTTGAACGGTGTTTTAATACCCAGAGGCCATTTGTGGGAGCTTGTAGAAAGAATAGGTATTTATAGAAGAGAGGGTAAAAACAGAAGAGACAATGCAACAGGTAATATGGGTTTTAATAAAAGAAGAGTCTTTTTTAATGAAACTTCTATTTGTTAGTGAGCACACGGGTGCTTAAAATTGCAGATATACTTGTTAAGGATAATGCGGTCCCCACTGTAAATCAAAAGGCGTCATTAAAGAAGGCAGGAGAGGCTAAACTATAAACTGTTTAAAACAATAAAAAAACATTATTTTTCAAGGAGGCTCGACTTGCACGCACTACAAATATCTTTCTTTATATAAACAAAGTCAGCCCCTTTCTTCTTTTTTCTATTACAATTTTATAACGAAATGAATTGCGAGTATGGCTATACTAACACTCAATTTACAGAGGGGTTGATCTTTGACTACCTTGAATCGAGCTTTAAAAAACTACACGAAGAACCCTATTTAGCACTCTTAGATCATGGTTCAGTAGACGCAGACAGCCAGTTTTATACGACAGACAAATTTTTTTTGCCTCAAAATGTTTCTCTCAACTTTTCTAGTTTTTCTGAGCTACAGATGGTATTGCGCTGTATCAATCCATACCGTTCAACCAAAGCTCAGAGCAAAATATTCAAAAGGACAACGGAAGAGGATTTGATTCACTTAGCTTCTAGCACCAATTTTCGAATTCCGTCACATATTAGAATTAATGTGCAAAATTCTGGTTTGCTTGATGTATTGATTGATCAGGCAGTAACACACTGGTGTTGCTTTGGATTCAAGATAGCACCAATTACTGTGGAAATGGTAAAAAACTGGAAGCGTGCTCCTCCTGCCATCGTATATTGTGTAGCATCTATCAGTTTAGTTACACTTATGAAATCCTCCACGACTCACGAGCGTGATACACAGGCAAATCAAGAACATAGCAAACAGATCGCTATGGCATTCTATGAAGAAGCCAGAAACAAGATGGACGATGTCTTTTTTGACGATATTCAGGTCCATATCATACAATCCTATTTTTGTCTTAGTTACACCTCAAACCTATTGCGGCTGTATGAGCAGCAGAGAACCTGGGGAGGACTGGCCTCTATAGCTCTGAAAAACCTTTCGAACCGAAAAAAAATTAGTAGCTTAGCACTTGGTTGTTGGTTCAGATGGTATTACATTGATGCATGGATGTGTCTGACATCGAATAGAGACTGTCTACTGCAAGACGATGTACCATGGATGGACAGTAACACAATAAAGATAATGTCCCTTACAGACGACAACTCAGGAATTTATAGCTTTGCTTGTTTGGCATATTACATGAGAAGATACATTCGTATGCTTCATTCAGACAAAACATTTGCTGAAGGTTCTCGAACACCCTCAACACAATATTATGAAATCACAAAATCTCTTATAGCTTGGTACAGCTGCTTGCCAGGTGTAGACTCTTCTCATAAAATACATCTTCATCTTTGTTATCACTCTGTGCGCCTTTTGATTCTTTATCAGTTTATTCGGCCCAAATGTCCACCCCTAATGGATATCCTTGTAGACTGCCTCCAAACTAACCTTGAACTCCTACAAGCGCTCCGACAGTTAAAAGAGACGGGCTGTGATCAGAGTACTTATCATCATATGTTTTATGCCATCCACAACGTTGCGTCTCGTATTCATCAATACGATATGGACTCTCTATCTGCTCTATCAGAAGAACAACTCAAGATGAACTTTACGCTTCTCAAAAGCACTAAAGCCTATACACATGATGTGTTTAAAATGAAGTTATATGCAGAAAAAATTCAAGACCAACTTATAACTATGAACATATCAACTACCCAAAGCCGAACCCAAAACTCACAGATGTTTGTCTTTAAACAGAAAAGCTTTTCACTTAAAAAGTCATAAACAGAATTACTTCAATATAATTAAACCTCAGTTCCAAGTATCTCTTTTTTTTTTTTTTTTTTCTTTTCTTTCTTTTTGAGAAGAGTTTCATCTATATGGAAACGCCAATTCCTTTTGTAGACTATTACTGTGATTGCTCAGTTAGCAAAGATGAGGCAGCAGAGCTTTTGGATAGCAATGTAGATGCTTCCGTGTCAGGGCTTCATTTGCTTTCAAAACAAGCAAAAAGCTATCTTCATCCTCTTTCGCGATTGTATTTCTGTGAAGATTGTCATCACATGCGATGTCCTTCCTGTGTACAAGACGAAATTGTCTCCTATTACTGCCCAAATTGTCTCTTCGAGGTATAAGGTAATTTATAGTTTGATGAACTAACAGCTAACTCTCCTCCTTATTTTTTCTTTATTAGGTACCAACTGCAAGTGTAAAAAGCGAGAAAAACAGGTTCGTTCCTTTTCCATAACTTTTCATTTTGTAATCGCGATCTATGCAAAAAAAAAACTGAAAATACTAGATGTGCCCGCAACTGTTTCCAATGTCCTATTTGTCAAAACACTCTATCCGTGATCGCCTCACAGGAACCCACTCAGTTATCAGCATCAGCTCCAGGGGGGCCTTATTTTTTAGCCTGTAATGTTTGCCGGTGGACCTCACAAGAAATTGGTATGACTTTTGAAAAACCCACTAGTTTAGCATGTAAGAATACAGCACTGTTATCGAATCGATGTTTACGACTTGAAATTAGTACAATTACAGAAAAATGAGGAGGCATTGCCTGATGCTAAAGAGTTCGATCAACTAAAAGAGCATTTTGAAAAGCATCTTAGAGTCAACACTGCGCCATCTCTACCTTCGAGCTTTTTATCTTTTTCTGGATCTTCTACTTTCAGTAAATACATGGGAAGTCAATTACATAGCGACGCTTCTGCAAACCAAGGAAAAGTAGACGATATTAAAGAGTATGAGCCTAGTGCACAAATACCTGATGACGACTTGAGATTATTAGACTCTATGATCACTCAAAGAAATATTGATAAAGGTATGAGCGTTTGATATGATGGAAATCTAAAAAAGCAAACGTTTAGTTTCATCATTGACACAAAGATTTACCCAGCTTCACGATCAACCCTACGAACTGGGAAAGATACACCCTCAGCGTATTCATCTTTCTATCAAACGATCGAAAAGATGCCGCAATTGTCGACATATTTTAATCAAACCAGAACAGAAGGCACAAGCAACACGATTTAAAATCAAATTGGTAGCTATGTACGAAAAACAAGTATTGAATATAAATCTTGCTTGTAGAATAATAGTTAATGTTTTTTTTTATTTTTGTTTTTTTAGGAATTATATACCCAATATTACTCTATTACCTAAAAAGAACTGGCCTCTCAAAGCAAATACGCCTACTCAGGTTGTACTTAAATTTACAAATCCCTTGTATGAAGAAATGAATATCACACTAGCCACACCTCAACAAGGGGACGCCTTTAAAGGCCGAGTCACCATTCTTTCGCCTCACTTTACAGTAGGAGCTTACAACGAAACGATGGAGTATGATGACGAGATGTATCCTTCTAGCCATTCTCATATAAGTCAGACAAACAACAGCAACTTTATGAATATCGATGGTGTTCATGAAAAACGAAACAACTACACAAGTATTATTGCTGAAGTTGTACCCGAAGAACAAGGGGTTGAGTTCAAGGTATTTGCATATGAACATATATGTATACGTTATTTTTGAAAAAGTCTGCTTATGTCTATTGTAGTTGCCCTTACTAGTAACATACAACTACAAGTCTGGAGACGATCGCATGGATGTGTCTTCAGGGGATATTGACACAAACGATATCATGGACGATGTAGACGATAGCTTAGAAAAAAAAGGACACTCCAAGTTAGAGGATGATAAGCTTAAAAGCTATTCATTTTGGTGTTTGATTGGGCTTGGTTTAGCTGAATAGGAAAGACCATAGGAGCATTTCATGCAAAACAGAAAAATAAAATAAAACATTAAAAAAAAAAAAAAGAAGCCCGATACATAGAGCACACTTTTTTTATATTGTTGGTGGAGTTTTTTTTTCTTTTCTTTTAATGTAGGAGGAATAAGCATGGCACATGAACTCAATAATAAAGAAACCATTCTTAGAAGAAGGAAATCAGACTCAAACCTTTTGACACATGCTTACAAAAAAAACCGAAAAACAGTATTGTCTCAGCAGCAGTTTTCTTTCAAAAGACAGTTTTCAAAGTTAGGGGATAAAACAGATAAAGCGACAGACAAACCCGCAGATACCTTCAATGATGCTCTGGAAATAAAATTTCATCATTCAGTGGGATCTATGAGCATTAGCCCTGCTTCTAGAGACATTGTACTAGCAGGGTACATACATTGTAGCAAACACTATCAGTTGACAGTCTATGATATAGGCGCCAAGGTTTGGTTATTATTGATCTGGAAGATCCTTGGTTGATTCCAAGAATAGTACCTCACATGTCGAAGTGGGAAGTGGCAGATGTCCAATGGAGTCCGCATGTAGTCAGAGAGTCCTGGGTTGCTTCGACAGTAAGCAAAATATATACCAATTGTTTTCATTAGCTGGAGTCTCACAGTTTATTTTATCTTAGTCAAATCAAAAGCTGCTGGTGTGGAATCTAAACTATTCAGGATCAAGAGCTATTGAGCACGTATTTCATGCTCATGTGAGGGCTATATCAGACATTAATTGGTCGCCACATCATCCAGATATACTATCCACATGCTCAGTTGACACCTATGTTCACCTTTGGGACCTAAGAGAACCCTTAAAAGGGAAAGAGGATGATATGGATAGACAGATGCGACCTAGTCACTCTTTTACCCCATGGAACGGTACATAAAACTTGATTGAATACAATGTATTAAACATGTGCTAGCCGCTGCTACACAGGTAAAATTTAATAGAAAAAGCGAATATTTGATTGCATCCGCGCATGACAAAGACGTCAAGATTTGGGATATCAGAGTAAGTACAATTAATAGACCAGAGATCAAAACAGATTTTTACCTCTTTTCTAACTTTAATGAAGAAAGGTGCAGTTCCTGTAACAAGCATCGCTGCTCACTCCAAAAAAATTTATGGTATTGATTGGAGCAGACAAAACGACCATGATATTGTAACTTGTAGTCTCGATAAACTAGTGAAGGTAAAACAGATTTTTATTAGTATTATTATTACTTTTTTTTAACAATGCTTGTTTTTCTGGTATTAGTTTTGGAATATAAATCAACCAGAGAAAGAAGAGAAAATTATAGTGACTGATACCCCCATCTGGAGAGCTCGAAATACACCCTTTGGAAATGGTGTTTTGATCATGCCTCAAGGAAGCGATTCGAAACTGACTTTATATAGCCGAAAATGCGCTGAAATTCCAGTACACTCATTTGAAGGGCACCAGGACACAGTTAAAGAATTTGTCTGGCGGTGCAAAGGGGAAGTCAATGGGCACGATGGCGATAGCCGTGAATTCCAACTTGTAACGTGGTCAAAAGATCAAAACCTACGGCTATGGCCTGTATCAAAAGAAGTAATGAAGCGAGTTGGGCACGAACCGAATGAAAGGCCACCAAACGCAAACTCCCCTCGCACTCGTACGTTTCGTCAAGAACTAGTAGATGAAACCAAAGAGATCAAGACTTCAGGACTGCGTTTAACCCCCAGTACAAGCGCAACAATGACACCCTTTCGGTCCGCTACTCAGCCCGAACAAACGTATAAAGAACAAAAACATTCAACCATCAACCCTTTACTGTGGATGCAAAATGTCAAAACAGTCAACGGCACTGGAGAACTTCGACGTGATGCGACAGCAGAGTACTCTTACCAATCTGTTGCCGATGAAATGTCTACCGTTCTGAACAAGTATCTTTCTGTTGGCGTCAAAACAGAAAAAATTAATGCAGCCTCACGCACATGTACCATATCCCTACATGGTCCTTGGTCTGATACTGGAGATGCCTTACTGAGAATCACAATTCACTTCAGTCCTCATTATCCGGACAACAGCCCTCCTGAATTTGATATTCATAAAAATAGCATGATATCAATCTACTATCGGGCTCATATGACGCAAGATCTTATTGCATTAGCTACCAATTACACTTCTCAGAAAAAATGGTGTTTAGAGCCCTGTATTCGTTATTTGTTGGGCGAAAATGTGCATGAATCAGAGTGCGGGATTGAAAACAACTCGGTTGATTCATCGGTTAACAATAACACAAACCAGTGGAAAGGAGCTGCCATTGATACAGGAGACTCGGATGATGAATTGGGTCAAGGTTGGGATGGTATGGGAGAAGGGTTCAGATTTGGAAAGCGCGAGAGTGTAACCAGCGAAAGAGGCGTTATGGTTGATATGTCATCTAAACAAAGCACTGACGAAAAAGTACCTTTCCCTCGGTTATGTGGTGGTGTGTTTTCTGGAAGCGGCCAGTTGGTTTGCTTTTTTTCAACATTGAGGGTCAGAGATACAAACCGCTCAGATAATCCCAATGCAAAAAACGAAAATGAGCAGGACAATCAATCACATCAAAGTGAAAGGAGCAACGGAGAATACTTTGAAAACACTTATAGTGATTTTTACAGGCATCCAAAGACATACGAGCAATTTGAGGAATACAAAGAAATTGCCGCAATGTCACGCCAAGGGAAAAATGCTACGGTTCTTGTTGGAGGGACAGGAGGAGCTTTTGGAGAATATACTTATGATGATGAGCAAGACGATATTGAGGACGATCTGAATACTGTGAATGGAAGTTTAGTTCACTTTAAGGCAGAGGTAAGCCTGAAAGATTGAGGGTCAATTAGATTGAACATTGTTTTTTATGGACTTTTAGTCCTTGGCTATTAGTAATGGGATAGGCAGCGGTGACAGCCTGATGTATCACGGACCTAAAGCAGATAGAATTAACCATACTGTGACCATTGTTGACTTTTCAGACAAGATGCCATATAGCCCTTGGCTCGCAAAAGACTACGTTTTATCTTCAAAAGACCCCTTAGGATCTTGCATTCACAATGCAAAAGTTTGCCAAAAACATGGCCGGCTGGATCTCTATAAAGTATGGTATTTGGCCGTTGAGATGCTTCGAGATTGTGTGCCTGAAGAATTGACGGAACCTGAAAAGCTTCTCCGAGATGGTCCCACCGTACAAGAAAAGATTAAAAAACTTTCCTCAGACTCCTTCCAAAGCGCTAAGGCTATGTTTGATACTCACCTCACAGCGGAGCCTCTTGATACTTTAATAACGTCTATTTCCGGTACAATGAAAAGGGTCAAATGGGGGACCCATCCTTTTGGGCAAAAACTTGTTGGCAACCTGTAAGTATATCAGACACCTTTTTATGGCTGTTGAAACTCAGCTGTGGCATAAAGTGTCAATTATTTTATAGGAACAGGAGACATACAAACAGCAGCCATGCTGTCATGTATGTTTCAATCACGAACAAACAAACCACCTCCTATTGTTTTTTCCCACAGGGTGAGTTGGTGTACAAAAGTATAAAATACCAACTTTACTGTCTTTAGTCTTTCACGAATCCAACTATAGCTCCCGAAGCAGCTGAGCTAGACTACTTTTCACTCAAGCTAAGTAGACCGTACTATCGCCCACAATCTGGATCGGAGCTATCTATAGAAAAACTTAATTTAGCACCTTTTAGTTCTTCATATGGATCAAAATCCAATCACTTTCTTTCTCATTTTTTGGAAAATGAGAACCGAAGACTCTCACCAACCATTGACCGATTAACAGATACCCCCAATGAGATTATTATGCCCAAGCGCACTACAAGCTCACGCCTCAATCGTTCTTGGGCAACGCCTAAAAAACTAAAAATTCCAAGCAATACCGCACCCGGTGTGCGAAATGTGTCCAGTAGTATGGGATCACACCAATCCTCTCCAGCAACACCTCTCCATGACAAAGAAGGAAGAATAGTGTCTTCAAACGAATTGAAGCTAGAATACACGAATCTTGAGTGGTTCGATGGCGAAAAATTTTTTGATCAGTACAGTAATATCCCTCTTATCAACTCTGGAAGTAAAGCTCAGCTAGATGTACTACGTCTAGGGTACGCCGATATGCTTTACCGATGGTGTTTGTTGGAACAACGAGCTGAGATTCTAAAATTCTTACACCACCAGCCTACTTTAGCTGAAAATGAGCTAGTTTCCCGACATGTTCAAGTATCTTGTCACTCATGTGGGGCCGAGCTTTCGGGTCATGACAAATACTGCTTACAGTGCAGAAAGCTGCGAAAAGTAATTAGATGTAGTTATTGTCATATTATGGTCAAAGGTCTGGTCAATTTCTGTACACACTGTGGACACGGTGGGCATACACACCATATGGAAAACTGGTTTGTCACTCAGGGGCAAACACACTGCATGACAGGTTGTGGCTGTAAATGTACCATTGAGAGCATTTAGACCAAAACAATTATACCTCCTTAATTCCCTAATACATGCTATCACTAACTTGCTGTATTTTGGTATTCTTATGGGTGTATATACTTGCTTTTATAAAAAATTATGGAGTTTTTTTTTTTTTTTTTTTTTTTTTTTTTTTTTTTACCTAAAAACACGGCAAGACCGAACATAAACGTTTTCTTTGAAGAAATTGATCCAGATAGTATTTAATATGAATTTAGAGGCAGCGCTTTTCTCCTTTTTGCATCTTTTTTTAGCTGTCAAAATAAAACAGAATAGGGGAATGCAGAGCAAAGCATCAGAGTTCCCTACTTTCAAGAATTTGCACAACTTTATAAACAACTCTCCGACTTACCTAAATTTATGTCCTGTCTCAGATTACGATACTAAATCGCCGTACAACCGATCTGTCATCCTGTTCAATGGAGTTTTCTTAAAAAAAAACCGATGCATATTGAAATACAACGGATTCGGCGTAAAAAAAAAAAAAAAAAAAGGATGGTGAAACGCGATATAATCTATACATGAAATAGTAGTGTCATAGTATTGTACTCATGACAATACAGAAATAACATTACCTATAAGACTTTCAAATGATCGAAAACAAACGACTGTTTGCATTATAAGAAGTTTTGATTTATAATTTACTTTGGCAAACGCGAATTTTTAATAGAACTCTTAAGTAAAAATGTCAATTCGTTAAATGAAACGAAAATCTTGGATAAAAAACTTTTAAAGCTTTTATTTAATAAAAAGTCACTATGTCTTACAAAAAAAAACCAAAGACAAAGCTGTACAACTATATTCTAGAACTAATCTCATATAAACATAACAGTCCGTATTTCGGTTTAAAGTCAAGACGTACTGTTGCAGTAACAAGCATAGTAAAACGTTTAGCGGCATTTATTTGTCAATAATATGTCATTTATTTGAAACAATATGAGAAGGATAAGAAAGTAATGGGAAAAACGAAAAGGTAGAAAGGCAAAGTAATTATAAGATCATTTTGTTTTATGTCAAAACTGAAAAAAAAAAAACTATCCAAGTTTTCTCAGTCAAAATTTTTATCCGCAAAGTTTCCAATTGAACCTGATATTTAAGTAATGATCGATAATATGAATTACTCCTACTGTCTCCTCTTTTCCTTAAACTTCCGTATAGGGCTCAAGTTTCCTTTTATTCCTTTTTCTTTTCTTGTCTAGATTTAATGTTATGGGAAAAAGTTAAAAGCCTCTATGACGAGAAAGTCCATTTTATACAGCTTCATTATCTTTATATTCTCGTACTTTCCTTAATTGGCTCTGCCGTGTTATACTCTACCCATAGCGATAAGCAATGGTACTATATTGACGCCCTTTTTATGGCGACGTCTGCCGTCACAAATACTGGATTGAACACTGTGCCTGTGTCCTCCCTGTCTGTCCCTCAATTACTTGTTATCTACTTGAGCTCTTTTTTGAGCTCACATATTATGATATCTGTTTTGGTAGTTACTGTCCGAAAAAGGTATTTCTCTAAGCGCTTTGAAGATATTCTTTTGTTCAACAAGGAGCGGCAGATACGTGAAGCTAATCAGAGACAATTCGAAAAAAACCTGCAAGAACTCGAAAAATCTAAATTACCCAGAAACAGACTATCTTTTATTTCATTACGTTCTCAACGGGAGAAGTTAAAGAGTACGATTAGCCTTTCACTATCTTTGCCAATGACAAAAAAACGTTACTCTTCTAGTAACGATACAATTAACAGCAGTCGCAGCGAGATCAACCAATTAGAATTATGTAGGAAGTCATGCAGTGAATCCAATATCAGCACAAAAGGACATAGTCGAATATCCACTTCACAAGAAACCATAGCAGAAAGTGACACATCGCGTACCAGTATTGATAAGATGGAAAAGGCGTATATGTCTCAACAGCCCAACATTGTGTTTGCTGGAGATATTGAGCAGCAAAGGGAACGAGCCCGCGAGAAATTCGAAAAGGAGAGGCAGTTTGATGATTTACTACATAAAGTAGAAGGGAGTGGCTCCAGCAAAGGGGATCCCCCGGATACCATTTATGAAGAATGTACGGAGAAAAACGAGCCAACGCACAAGAGCGAGCTAACAAAGCAACAGCGCTATAGACTAGGAGGTGCGGAATATCAAGCTCTCGATTTTTTGTCTCGATTAGTTCCTGCCTATTACTTATTTTTTATTGTCGGGTTTGGATTTATAATACGCCTTTATGTATCTATCTCTCCTTATGTTCAAAGCGTCTTGAAAGTAAACCACTGGTCTTTTTCGTTTTTCACTAGTCTAGCTGCTTTCAATAATCTGGGTTTAAGCCAAGTGGATGAAAGTATGGAGCCATTTCGCCGAGAACCTTTAATGTTGGTCATTGTCATGGTGTTGGTTCTAGCTGGGAATACTGCCTTTGCACTTTTGCTTCGATTAAGTATCTGGATAATGTATAAAGTAACTCCTGAGTCTTTTGCAATGCGCAAGGAAACACTCAAATACGTTCTGGATCATCCCCGTCGGTGTTATACAAGCCTGTTTCCGTCCTATCAGACAAAATGGCTCCTGGTCGTTTTAGTTACTATCAATCTATCTCAGTTTTTATGCTTCATTGGTTTAAACTACTGGTTGCCTGTTCTAGAGCAGTTAGATAATGTTACACGTATAACCAGTGGATTGTTTCAATCTGTTTCAACCAGAAGCGGTAAAGAAAACTCTAAAAGGGGATAATTGTTTTGCTTACATTTGCTACTTAGCGGGCTATTCTGTGGTGGATGTGATGAATTTGAACCCAGCCACTTTGCTAGCATATATTGTTGCCATGTATATAAGTGTTTACCCTGTTACTATTTTGATGCGTCACAGTAACGTTTACCAGGTATATTGTTGTGTATTTCTAGTCTACCGCTTTCCCTAAATTTTATGATTGTTTCTTTTTTTATTTATTCTAGGAACGGGCCTTGGGAATATATAAAGGAAAGGATGAAGAATCAAACTACGACCTAGAGAGTAACGGTACACAAACCGTTCATCGTCTCAAAAGAACAAGTACTCTTACTAGCGTTGTAAACGCTTCTCGCAATGCCTTCCGAGGCCCAGATTTTTTCATCCGTACACAAATTCAACAGCAGCTCACTAGCGAAATATTTTGGCTAATTGCCAGTATCTTTGTTGTGTGTGCTATAGAGACTCAATCAATCATGTCTCCTTCGCCAATTACAATGTTCTCAATCATCTACGAATGTGTATCTGCTTTCGGAAATATTGGGGCATCCATTGGGTTTCCCGGCACTTTCACCTCTCAATCAGGTCAATATCATAGTCTTAGTAAGCTGGTTCTTATTGTATTAATGTACAGGGGTCGTCATAGAGGTAAAGAAAAAAAGGAATACAAATAATAAACAGAACGGCTTTTTCTTCCCGTACCTTACTTATCTTTTTTTTTAAAAAAAAAAACAAAAACAAAAACAAAAAGGCCTACCTGCAGCGATTGATCGTGCGGTTCTTCTTCCTTCAGAGCAGTCAGAAGGAAGAGAAGAAGACTTTTTCCTCAAGAAGCAGAATTCTGGAGAGGACATATCTAAGGAAGTTTATAAAAGGTGTAGGTCATTATAAAGCTATACCTAAAATGTATATAAATAAAAACTTTATTTCCCCTTTTCCTACCGTACATGTTTTAACTTGTAGTCAGCCATAAGTGAGCTTTTGTACGCAAGCAAACTAAAGTCACGCTAGTTTTCTTGTATTTAAGCCTTTTGTTTACTGCTTCCTTTTTTGTTTTCTATTTTGTTCAATATATGTCTATATATTGGTTTAAGATCAAAAACAATCGTAACACTTCTAGCAAATTAGTATTCATTAGTTGCTCTCAAAACGAGAGGGTATTTGGTTACCTCCATTCTAAGGTTACTTGAATAGAGCAATAATAATAAACAAATACACAATAAGTTGTTCTTATCTTTTAAGCTCTCTAAAACACTCAGATACGGCGCCTCTTTGATTTTCCCCATCATTGCAAGTTTCGGCTTGGATTTAAAAACTCTGAAGGGAAATTTGCTTTCATAAACTCTTCTAACCAGCTACTTCGGATCCTTCCTAACGATGACACTCGCTTTCCAGAGACAAGCAGTCATAGACAGATAGCCTTAACAGTTATTCCTATTAACTTTCAAGAACTGTATGAAGAGAGGTTCGAATTGGATCCGAATTTTGTTCCCATAAAACCAAGCCAGGACGCAAGGAAGAGTCAAAGTGAGGACAGAGATGAACAAAACTCACGTCACCAGAGAATATTCTCTTCTCTTAAAAAGCTAAATGAAATGATAGAGGCTTATCACAAAGAGACTGATAGCCATATGAAATCGATAGAAAAGGAGATAAAAATTGCACATTGTTCATCGATCAAAAAGATAGACACAGTCCATTCTACTCTAAAAGAGAGTGAAAACTATTTTCAAGCAATGACAGAAGAAATAAAAAACGATATAAAAGAGCATGTGACGAAAACGAACGACCACGTAGCTCCAGTGGATTCCCTGCTTAAACCAAACATCAGTTTATCGGACAAGAAAAAAGTTGGTCTTCAGCAGAGTGATAGCCTTTGCAATCAATGTTTTTGTTATATCACAGGGTAAGTCAATGTTTGGCCGACAAACGCTTACTATAATACAGAAAGAAATGGACGTGTGACACTTGTGACGATTTTGACCTGTGTCTTTCGTGTCAAACAAAGATACAGCATTACCCTGGGCATAGTTTAAAATGCCAAAAAATAGCTGAAAAAACAAACTCCGTTCAATGTCGAAACTGTTGCTTGAATATCCCAGACTCTAGGTATTTTTGTAAAGGGTGCCCAGGTAATGGACTTGAAAAAGAACATGTTATACTACGTATAGTCTTATGGGTTTTCTTTTTTTTTTTTTTTTTCTTGATCAGATTTTAACGTTTGTCTTCTCTGTATTCAAATCGTGTTAAAAAGCCATGACACGTCTCATATGTTTGTCCTTCAAGACGCCCTTTCCATACATACCACAGAATACACCTACAATAATACATTACACACTCCCACTGAATGTAACAATTGCAAAGAAACTATTTACGGTATTAAATATAAGGTAAGCTATCCATGTGTACACACATATACGTATAAGATTAAAGTATTGGATTTATTTTTGTAGTGTGTTACATGCAATAGTTACTATTTATGTGAATTTTGTGAGATATTATCTGACATGTTTCATTCAAAGTACCATGCTTTTATAAAGATAAAAAACCCATATTATCAAATGCAAAAGGTACCTTCTTCGCCACCAGTAAACCAAAGCAAAACGGATCCAGAAAAGAGAGACCGAGAGTATGAAGATGCGCACAAAAACTCTACAAAGGCGTTGACATCTGGCCAGTTTTTGAATATGCCATCGCTTATCTATATTGATTCTCCACAGAAAATGTTCAAGGTAAACATGTTTACTTTTATATTTGTATGCAAATAGATACAAACATTTATTGACGTCTTGTTTACCTAAAAAGGAACTGAAAATCCGAAATGACGGTAATCGTCAGTGGCCGTCGTGTCCTTATCTTTTTTACAGAGTAGGTGAGAGCTTAAACAGAACCAGTGTGCCTTCGCTTTTACCTGGCGAGGAAGCGACTGTCTGTATTTGCTTTCAAAACTTCGATCCCATTAAGGAAGGTGAGTACAATATTGGTCTGTATACACCGGGAAGAAAACAATTTGCATCTGCAGACTTTACTTTAAAGGCCATTCCAAAGAACGCACATCGAATGGTTTTTCCAACAATTTCTACATCGAACGTTTCTATAGACCATGACGAACTGTCTACATCTAATTCTTCAGGGTCTTTCCAGTGGCTAGAAGATTTTGATCTGGATGAAAGCCAAGATCAATAGCAATAACAATGCATATGATGAAACAGCTTTTTTTTTTTTTTTGTATATTTCAAATAAACGTTGATAAAAAATTCCAGTAAATAGAATGCTTTATAAGCTATATATAAGTAAAAACCAATATATTCATAGAGAGTGTAAAATGAAAGCACTATGTATTGAGGTGGTATGATGCTGTTTTTAAACGATCCAAGTCCAGATATCAGGTTGAAGGTGTAGTGACCATTTTTGTGACTGAACTTTGATCGCCTTTTTTTTTTTTTTTTAATTTTAAAAAAGGTAAAGTTCAACACTCTTTTTTTAAAAGATAATCAGCCATGCTTAGATCTAAATCTTTTGTCAAACGAACACGCAAAGGCAACGTTGTCAAAGTTGTAAAAGAGCACTATTTGAGAGACGATATCCCCTGCTCTTCTTCTTCATGCACCACCTGTACTCAAAACACACCTCTATTGTCAAATGAACCCAGATCAACAACCACCTTCAAACCTCATTATCTTATTCCTGATACCAACATTTTCATTAACCAAGTAAATAGAAAAGAACAGTAGCTTTTTTTTTTCAGGCAATATAGACACAATTTCTTATTTTTGTACCAAAAAAAAAAAAAAAAACTAGCTTGATTTTATGGAACATCCCAGCATTAAAGACGTTATTGTTTTACAAACAGTGAAAGAAGAAGTTCGACACATTAACATTGCAATATACAACCGACTGAATGCAATTTTAGAAGACAAGACAAAACGATTCTACATGTTTGCTAATGAACATCAAAGGTTCATATATATATATATCTCCGTACAATTGTCGCTAACTTACGATCCAGAGATACTTTTGTTGAACGTTTAAAAGATGAATCACCTAACGATAGAAACGACCGAGGTAATCAACGAAAGATATATGGATGAGATTTTGTTGTTTAACGGGATAGATGCACTAGCTATTCGAGTATCAGCCAAATGGTATATGGATCACTTGAAGGCTAATAAGATAGATGTCCAGGTTGTTCTTTTGACAGACGATAGAGAAAACAGAGAGAAAGCGACTGCAACCGGTTTGGTCGCTACAAACGGTAAGAGCTATTCAAAGCGTACAATACCATTGACGACCGGGATGTTTAGCAATAAAATATGCCGAGAGTGTAAAGGATGTGCCTGAACTAGCTGATTTGGTATCCGCTCCCAAAGCCTCTGCTACTGATCAAGTTGTTTATGAGGAGGTAAACATAGACCAGAAAAAAAAAGGGGGAGTTTAGCTTATTTCTCCTGCTAGCATTTGACACCTGCCCATATTACAAACGGTATCAAAAAAGGAACGTTGATCCAAGCCTCTTTCAATGTCAGTCCACACAACGTTTTGGAAGTAAGTTTGTTGTGAGTAAGGTAAAGATGTATTGAGATTTTTTTTTCTATAGGCTACTGTGGTGGGAGAAGTGGAAGGAGATACAAAGACGATCTACATTCTTGGTCGTAAAAACTTTAACCGGTGTATCCAAGGCGACACTGTAGCTGTAGAGCTGCTACCCAAGAGTGAGTGGAAGCGAGGAATTTCTGTAGCGCTAGAGGAAGAAGACGACGAAAAGCTACACGGTGAAGAGGATATTGAGACCATTCAACGGAGAGACGAGAATGCGATGGATGTAGACTGTAAAGAAGAAGGAGAGCCTACGGGCAAGATTGTTGGTATTATCAGAAAGAAATGGAGACCGTAAAGTTTGTTTCTATTGTGGAGGAGAAATACTGAATTGAAAGATAGTTATTGTGGTTTTATTGTAAAGAAATCGGTACCCAAGAAAACGACGGGCCAGTCTGCAGTGAATGTGATGTTCCGTGCACTGGACCGTCGAATTCCGCCCATCAAGATCCGAACCTCACAAGCACAAAACCTGGTGGGCAATCGCATTGTGGTTTCGATTGACTCTTGGCCTGTGACTTCCGCGTTTCCTTTGGGACATTTTGTCAAAACGCTAGGTGCTTCTGGGGACCGAGAAACGGAAACAGAAGTGCTTCTTTTGGAGCACGACGTGCCCTACCAAGAGTTTTCCAAGGCGGTGCTTGCGGATTTGCCACCCGAAGGCGATCAATGGGTGGTGACGGACGAGAATGTGAATCATGAAAACCGAAAAGATTTCCGGCATTTGAACGTCTGCAGTATCGATCCTCCCGGCTGTACCGATATCGATGACGCGCTTCATGTGCGTCCTTTGGCGAACGGCCATTTTGAGGTGGGTGTTCATATTGCAGATGTGACGTACTTTGTGAAGCCGAGCGTGCCTATGGATAAGGAAGCAGCATCCCGCGGTACGTCTGTCTACTTGGTGGACAAGCGTATTGACATGCTGCCGTCGTTGCTGGGCACCAACCTGTGTTCGTTGCGATCGAACGTGGACCGTCTTGCTTTCTCCTGCGTCTGGGAAATGAGTGAGAACGGCGATATTTTGAACGTTGAGTTTAGTAAGAGTATCATTTGTTCCAAACACTCGTTTACGTACGAAGAGGCCCAGAACCGTATTGACGATGAGCGTATGCAGGACGATGTGACCCAAGGCATTCGTGTGCTGAACAAGTTTGCCAAGATCTTCCGCCAGAGACGTATGGACGCAGGCGCGCTTACTTTATCCTCACCCGAGGTTCGATTCAACCTTGAAAACGATGGTCAAGATCCGGTGGATGTAGAGATGAAGGAACTCAAAGAAACCAATGCGCTTGTGGAAGAGTTCATGTTATTGGCCAATATTTCTGTCGCCAAAAAGATCTATGCCCGTTTCCCAAGTGCAGCCATGCTCCGTAAACACGCAGCGCCCCCTTCAAATAACTTTGATCAGCTTCGTAAAGTGCTGTTGGAAAAGAACATTGAGCTGGATATCACGAGTTCCAAAACACTGGCAGATTCGCTCGATAGGGCTGAAGTAAAGTTATCTTTTGTCCAAAGAAAACAACTGACACGCGTCTTGTTTAGATACCCAACGATCCTTACTTTAACAAGCTTGTTCGTATCATGACCACCCGCTGTATGATGCAAGCTCAATACTTTTGTTCCGGCACAGAGCCAGAGCCCGAATTTGTGCACTATGGTTTGGCCAGTCCCATCTATACGCACTTTACCTCGCCCATTCGTCGTTATGCAGGTAACAAAACAAAGGCAAGACCAGACCATCTCACCCCTCTTTAGATGTTGTGGTCCATCGACTGCTTCATGCCGCCATCGATCCTGACGCGCTCAACGACAGTGATTTGATTGCCATGGAGAGCATGAAAGACCTCTGTGATAATTTGAATTTCCGAAATCGGATGGCGCAACAAGCTGGACGAAGCTCTGTGGAACTCTTTACCAGCCTGTTCTTCAAGAACAAGGTAGAGGTGGAAGAGGGACGTGTGCTGAGAGTGCTGAAGAATGGCATTATTGTGTTGGTGCCCAAGTATGGTATTGAATCGATTGTCTATACCACCCGAGAAGACCAAACCACGCCTTTTGAATACGACGCCGATGCCAACAGCCTCGTAGCTAAAGATGTAGTCCTAAAGATCTTTGATACTGTCAAAGTCCAGATCACCGTGCAGGGAGACGAGCAGGGTATGCGCCAAAAGATGAACATGAAGCTGGTACATCCTTTCGTCCAAGGCATCAGTCCAGATCCTTCTCTAAAACGACCTGTAGAAGGGGATGAAGCCGTAGAAACCACCAAGAAATCAAAGAAATAAAACTCCCTCGCATTGGGTTCCTTCATTTGAAAAAAAAAAAAAAAAAAAAGGCAGTGGCTTGATCGTGAACAAAACGGATCTTCAAATCGCGCGTGATTTTTTTTCTTTTTTTTTTTTTTTTAGAAGGGGAGAGTCTTTTGGTTACTCTCTTCTTTCTTTTGGTTGTATAAGAAATGGGAAAGAAAGAGGGAGATGAGAGAGAGAGAGAGGGATCTACCAAAAGTCTTACACGCCATCTGTACTCTTTCTGGACTTCGTTTCAATGATGACGTGATTCTATTGTGCTGATAATATGACATCATAGAGCAATCATGCACAAAACACAAATCTTGACAACCGCCTTTTTTTTTTTTTTTTTTTTTTCTTTTCTTATTTTTTTTCTTTTTCAAAAAAAAAAAAAAGAAAAGGGAAAGCCACACTTTTTGTATATTGAACAAGGTAAGTTTAGGATAAAAGGGGTAAAGAGTTTGTTTTTGACGCGTTGTGGAATAAAAGAGAGAAATGAATTCAGAAGAATTTCCTACTCTTCAAGAGTCTACCCATCATAACATGGAAAAATCTGGACTAGGTTCCTCATGGGCCGATGTAGCCAAAGCTGAAGCCAAACAGCCAGAAGAGAAAAGTAGCCCAGGACTGGAAACATCCTATGCGCAAATTGCAGGTCATGAAAAGAAGCTTTCAGAAGAATACCCCACACTTCAAGAGAGTGTGCCCGACTCTGAACCCACTTCTTCTGGTGTAGCTGATTTGATTCATTCTCAAGAGCCCATGGTCACCACAGGTAAAACAAAACCACCCTTTGTTCTGATGCTCATCCTTATGAAAAAGACCCTATCGAACCACCCAACCCGGATAAATCCTTTGCTGATGCCACCGCCAATAAAGGGTACCCTCTCCCTCAGCCTGCAGAAGAGGCAGAACAAAAACCATCGTCTGACTTGCCCCCGCTGTCAGACCTACCTGATGTAAAAGATATGTTGGAAGAACCGTCAGGTAAAACGAGACTGGTTTTTGTGTGTGTGTATTGACGTTGTATGTGTTTTAGTGAAAGTACCGGTGCCCCCACAGAGTTTTGCTAGCGTTGCTGCTAAAGAAGTACCACCCGAGCTGAGACCGTTGAGTGAACGTACCCAGAACGTGTTGGAAGAACAAGCCAAGGCAGCCAAAAATCAAGACCCTTTGGCTGTGAACGATGACAATTTCCCCACGTTGGGCCAATCCAACCTGATGGCACAACAACATGCAGATAGTGACGAGAAAACCGTCTACAGTGAAATCTCCCGATTCCATCAAGCGGCTGATATGGTAGTAGAAGAAGAGGAAGATATGGTGGTGGTAGACACCAAAGAACGTAAGTGGTATTTCTTGCCTACTTTTGTTTTTCTAAAACGATCTCTCTTGGTAGATGAATTGAAACAATCGTTTGCCAACATCACGGCCTCCAATATGGAAAACGCCCCACCTTCTGCTGAATCCCATGTAGACCAACATCCTGTGTATGATGAAGATACTGTTTTATTAGAGAAAAGTAAACGTGAATTAAGAAAGCAACACCCAGTTGAATACGGCAACAACAATGAATTGATAGAACAAGAAAAAGGTAAGACATGACGCTAGGGAATCGTAGTAACCCCCCCTCCTCTTTTTTTTTAGCACAACGAGAAGAGCAAGTGAGCGATCTGACCAAGAAGGATATCAAGGAAGGCAAGGACCGATCGATGGAAGGAGAAGCAGGCGATGCTTACGAAGCCCGTTTACAAGTATTTGATAAAACACACTCTGGAAGAATTACCATCTTTGATACTTTATTTGGTATAAAAAAAGGATAGAAAGATCAACGGCTAACGACTCTTTCATAAGCCTTATATCGTCTAAGTTATCCTATGCTGACTATCTTCCCTGCCGCCCTACTGATGCATCTTCAACTCTCAGCACAAACATCGCCCTATAGGTTTCCGTTTGTTTACCGGTCTCTTTACGATATTGTGGCGCTCCCGATCTATACAAAGAACCTGAGTCGTGCGTTGACCAAGGAAAGTCCGTTGGTAACCCAGCCAGAAGAGAAGGTGGTCAAGATGGTGGCCCGCTACGGCAAAGAAGAAGAGGGTCTGGGCTATTGGGATGGCTTACGTGCCATGCGCGCTTTAGAAAAAAGACGGTGGTGGCAGGTTGGCGCTTGGGCTGTTCACCGTATCCAATGGACCCTGACGTACGCCATGATGTACGATCCATCCAATCAGCTTGTGACCACTTCTACCTTAATTTCCTTAAAACAACACAATCAATAAACAACAGATCATAGTAATCATTCTAATCATCAAGGGGACGTTTTTTTTTTTTTTTTTGTAGCTATTGTTCTTTATTTACACAACTCGGATTATTATTATTATTATTGTTATTATTATTAGGGTGTTTGGTATGGCTATTCGTGTGATGCGTACTGCAGGCTGTAGTGGGATGATATGGCGGATGATGGATGTTGAAGTTCAAGGAAAGATATTTGCGTATGAATGGACAGGTGGGTATAACATATTTTTTCTTTTCTTTGGCCCATTGGAATGCCCGATAGAGCAAAAGCTCACCCAGGCCCTGGTATCGATACATGGCGGGTATTTCCTACGATAAAAGGTAAGCAGGTGATAACAAGGCTGCGTTTATTTACAGTGTGATAGAACTCGATGACCTCTTGGCGGCTGGTGGGCAGATAGAGCAAAGAGGCTAAGAGCGAGGTTAAAGAGTGAACGGATTGAGAATATATATATATATATATATGTGTGTGTGTGTATCTACCTGAGCGTCCTTGGTGGTCGAGCTGGATAGAAAACATGCAGCGGTGGGTGTCATGTAGGATTTCAGTAGGCAAAGCAGGCTGACTGGGAAGGTGTTTTGGGTGCAGATGTTGCTTGGAAAAGTCGGTACGTATGTGGTGTCGATGCGCTGAGGGGGATCCGGTCATCAGCAAAGTCTTTCTACGTTTGGTTCTGTCCAGCTCGGATATCGATCCGGACGAGGCGAGACGTGATTGAAGAGCCAAAACGGCAAACAAATAAGGTGATTTTCGGGTGGTGGAAAGTAAAGGGGCTGCTTCCTCACAAAACTTTTCTTCAAACTGACTTTCTTTTTTAAGAAAAAAGAGAGGGAAAAGGAAAAGAAATACGAAAAAAAAGAAAAGGTCGAACTGGATTCTAAAATAACAAAAATCTGGATTCTTTTTCAAAAAAAAAAAAAAAAAAAAAAGAGGAGGTTGAAAGACTGTGGGACAAAGACAACACTTCTTTTGGAGACAAAAGCTTTAAAAGCAAAAAAAAAAAAAAAAAAAAAAAAAATTCAAAGGCGTTCGGCTTCTTTTCCTTATTTTACTAGGTCTTTAAAACACTTTTTCACCAAAAAAAAAAAAAAGCTTAATTCTGCTGTTTGCTTGTGGATAATGCGTTGGGTTGTACAAAAAACGTTCTATTTCTACGGTCTAGACTCTCTCTCCTTGCTGCAAAAACAAATGTTTTTGTACAGCCAACGAGAACATTTACCCTCTCCTCTTTTTTTTTTTTTTTTTTTTTTTCCTTTTGTTCCCATGACAACCCTTCCATATAAGTATTAGCTCTAAACAAAGAATAAAACGCAGGAGCCAAGAAATAGATACTTTGCATTCTAAGGTTCCGCTTATATAAAAACAGGTTTTTTTTTTTTTTTATTTATTTTTGCTCTTAAAGCTTATCTCCCTGATAAAGCAGAAAAGACAAAAAAAAAAAAAAAAGGCCTTCAATCATGCTGGCTGGGGCTTTGTTCGCCTAAAAGACTCTTATTTCCTTTTTTTGTCCCAAACGTTTCAAAGGGAGACACCCTTTTTTTAGTTTTTCCTTTGGGTTGATTACACACAGAAATCACATGACAGGCAGCAAAACTGCTGTCTAATAAGGAAATTTTCAAAAATAAAAGTGCTTTGAATGACTCATCAAAACAATCAAAAAAGTGGCCTCTTTTTTTTTTTTGGTTTGGCTGTGGAATTTTCAGTGGTTACCTTGTCTTATCTGATTGGCGGAATTGCTAAAAGGGGAAACCGTTGATTGGCGGATAGGTACAGAAACGTGATTGGATACTGCCATTGACCCTTTTCCTATGCAGGATAGATGGTTTCTCCCCCGGGAGACCGCAGAAATGACGTGAGCCTGTGTTCAACTCTCTCGGGGCTTGCTCATCAACATAAACCAGATCAAATGTTCATAACACTCGTTTTTCCTTCCCTTTTTTCTTGTCGTGCAGAATTGACTTTTTTTCTTTTGTACAGTACGGGAGGCACGGTAGCTCTGATTAGCCGCTTCTTGAACATTTTCGATCAGCACTCTAAATACGACCTGTCTCGAAGGGTTTTTAGCTTGGTCAACACTTCGGTGCTTGAAACAAAATCATTTTGTGCTGTCAATTTTTTTTTTCTTGTAGAAAGTAAGCATTGATTAGAAACCCACCCGTGGCAGGACTTTGATCTATCTGGAAAAACCATTTCATGTTTATAACCTTTCATACTCGTGTTATAACTTTTCACTCCCCTTTGTTATAATGCAACAGCTGCATTGTATGCCAGTAAAGCAGTTAAAAAAAAAAAACTTGTCTGACTGGGCATGCAAAGTAAAAAAAAAAAAAAAAAAATGCTCAGAATGCCCGCCTGTCTGGACACACCTAAAAATAACATGAGCACCAAGTTGTCGAATTAAAAAAAAATCCCATTTCAGCACTGAAAACATTTCTTTTATTCTTCCAGTAATGCTTTTAATCTCTTTTGAATATTGGGTATGATATATGACTTGTTGGCTTTTGCAATGTCAGATGACATGAGTGAGGCAAGTTGAGTTAAGCTATTGTTCAATTCGCGGTTGTGCAAAATCAGTATATCATCGGTGTTGTTAAAAGATGATTCAATGTTCACAAGTATATCTCGAGCTTTTCCAATTGTACATTGGGAAACCAGTTGATTCACTTGTGTTTTTGATAACGACGGTTTGGGTACAGATAAAACTTGGTGTGCAGTCAGCTTGAATAACCGTGAGGCTATCATGGATGCCTTTTCATAAGAATCGGTTTTGTTGTTCCTGTAAGAGTTGTGTCTTCAAACAGGGAAAGGGAAGAGCCGGAAAGTTCAGGTTTGGATCGACACAACTTCGGAAGGGAGAAGTGTGGCGTCAAGGACTTGTAGAGGAACTTCTGGACAATAGAGCTTACAGACGAAGCGGACCTGCAAGAGCGAGGCAAATAAAAGGAAACAGAATAGACGGACAGCCTAAGAAGGAATACTTGGATAGTAAAAGGAATATGTAATGATTTACTTCTTGAATAAATTGACAAAGAGTATTTATACTCTTTTATGAAGTAAGAGTGTTCAATCAAATTGAATATCCAAGATGGAATGCAGTAACAGAGTAATGTAATAAACACTGGGTAATGGTAATAGAAGAATAACAGTACCAAGTCATTACAGTTCCCATTTTCATGATTCTTATAGGTAAAAGCCGAGAGTGGTTGGCAAGAGAATGGTGTTGCCAAAAAGCTTGACACACGAACCAAGTAATAAGATGAAGGCTAGTGAAATTGTGAACGAATCCGTCGCAATTGAATGGTCAAATTGAATTGTTTCAATTGTCTTGTCGTGTTATCCTTCGAGAGCTTTATAGCTTTTTCTCAGCTTGCATGATTAATGTAGATTCGGATTATTTTGGATCGGAAATCTGCCATGCATGTGGTTGGTCCAACTTTTGGTTCTTCCCTGATATCTAGCCGGATAGTCGAGGTTATCAAAGCATTCATCGTTTGCGTTCCAATAGTCAATTTTTCTCCATCACTAGTAGTCAACACACATGGCCAGACATCCTCGTAATAAGACATTGGAGGCGGGATAGATTCATGTTGATTGGACAGTTCACGGTGAATATCCACTGAGCGTAGGCGGCAATAAGCTTCAAGAGTATTCACAAGAACAGCATGCCCAGCTTTTTCATTCACCAAGATACATCCAACAGAGCTTGAGCACATGCATATTTGATATTTGGCATTCGCTTCCAGTCAGAATTCAGCATTAGACAGACTTGGTGATTGACTTCAAAATATTGTCGTTGCAATAAGACACCGCGAAGAGGAGACGAGTGGATTAAATGAGAAAATGTTGTCACCAGGATCTCATCCGAGGAACTTTTTCGCAGTTTTCGCTTTGCCGGGACAATCGGGTGGGAAATGAACCGTTTGCTTGTCATACGCTGAATGTTTGCCGCATGGGTGAAAGTGTTATATTCTGCTTTCTGGGGTGATTCGTTATCTTCAATCAGAGCCATCGGTTCAATCTGTTATTTCTCAATGATTCACTCATTTTTGGGCTTTTCGTCTTCACTGGCTTCCATAGATTGACAACCCTGGACAACTGCTTCAGCGAAAGAGTGAAGTTAGCTAGGGTCAGGAGGAACTGGTAAAGAATCTTCATATGATGGACAACCTGGCAAAGGAATATGAACTACATCGTCTTTATCATTAAAATCGGGGTTGGAAGAGTACTGAAAATAGAACGAAAAGAACTGAGTGCCTGACAAGTCTTGCATTTTTTTAATCTCGTACCTTTTTTGATTTCACATTTCCCTCCAAGTCTATCCAAATGCTTTCTGATTGCCGAGCATGGTTTGAAGGTTTTCGTGCAATATGGATATAACAGACAGTCTTCTTTCCGTTCAAGTTCGACATGTATTTCATCTAAATAAAAAAAGACAAAAGTATTACATTAATGCTTACGATAGTTCTAATTACCTTCATCTCTCCTGAAATTGACAACATATTTTAGTTGTTAATAGTCATTGAAAATCGATGCATATCACAAAATTATCATATTCTTATAGAAAATAATCAAAAAGAAAAATAGGTGTAAGTTGCCAGAACTTACGACGTGCCCTTTTAAATTAAAGGAGAAAAATTATCATAATACACCTCCACTACTGAAAGAATAGATGGAAAGAGGTATTTCGAAACAAACAATAATATACAATAACTAAGAAAAAAAAAAGAAAACTGAAATTAAAAAGATTTTCGAATTTAGTAGTTTATTAGAACTTTACATATAATATCATAATCTGTTTTATTTATATGTAATATATGGCTTTAAAAATATAAAAGAAATACATTCAGTTTGTATTGATTCTTATTAATATGGTTAAAAAAGGTTTTTTGATTTTTGAAGGCATCAGTACAGTTTTCATGTGTACACGGAAACAAATCAGAATCAACCATTATAAAAACGTTGTAGTACGAAAGAAAATCCCTGTGGTAATATCGTTTTTTTTGTTCAGGTGGGCAGTCTGGACATTTTATTTTTCTGCATGTCCAGACAAGCGGACAGTCTGGACATTCTATTTTTGCATGTCCAGACAAGCGGACGGTCTGGACATTTTATTTTTCTGCATGGGCAGGCAGGCAGACTTCGATTCAGACAATTGATAAATCCTTGCTGTATTAATAATGTATTTAAGGATAGTTCAGCTATGCTCTGAGACAAGAATACTATGACAGGTCTTAGGTATCAGCTTTATAATCGACTAATTCATTACACGATTATTTATCCGTCATCCAACCCAATGGGATTAAGATATACAACGTTACGAACTGTCGAAGATCTCAACATAGGATTACCCGTTATAGATGTCTTGCTTATTGGCTATATAACCAAGCACAGACAATTGTCATAACATTTCCTGATCGCCCTTTTACGAAGTTTGGGATACTTAAACTTAACAACAAATCCTGAACTTCGCATATATTAAATATTGACTTTGATTTTAGAAGTATAAATACTACAACCTTTTTATTTAATAAACATCAGTCAATTATCAACCAAGTATATTCCTCTTAGACTGTCCGTTTATTCTTCCCTTTTCCCTTTATACTGATAATTCGTCTCGTTCTTGCTTACCACTTCATTTGTAAGTCCTAATGTCCTGAAGTAAAAGAACAAGTCATTAATGTCACACCTCTCTCTCTCAGTCGTGTCTATCCAAGCTTCTGTTCTTTTCCGGTTCCTCTTCTTGTCTGCTTAAACAACCGACTCTTAACAACAATCTGTTCATCATGAACGATTACCCAGCTTCTCGTTTAGAAAAGTATATAAAGCACTTGTATTGTTATGTTGAATAAAGGACAGAAAAATTTTATGATAGTCAGCTAGTCTGATCATTCTTGTTTTTGTTTTATACTTTTTTATTTTTCGTATATCTCGTTTGTTGCTTGATATCACAACAAGTATGAAATGGTTTTTTCAGATAGATCAAACTCCTGCCAAAAAAAAATTACTCAATGTTGAATGCCCATGTTTTCGTAGAAAGATAGTTTCTTCAGAGCGCTTGACTGTTACGACACTTGTCCAAGTATTTATGACAATGCGTAACTAGGACAGTACTGAAGCTCTACAAGCTGATTAACAAGGTGAAAATTTTTTCATTAGATTAACAGGATCATTCTACTTCTAGCTATTAAAAATGACTATGGTAAAGATCTAGTTCTTTTTCTCAAATAGTATAAACACTCGATATCTTGAACCAAACAAAAAGGATCTATTCAGTTTCGTTAAACTTGTCTTTTTCTTACCTGATTTACACTTTGCTTGTATTCGCAATACCATCTTTCCTCTTTCTCTTTTTATTGGATGGAGGCTGAGGAAGTCTAAGGCTGCATTTGATTAGACCCTTAGCAGAAATGGCACCTAAAATGGCTGTTGTTGTTGCTCGTGTTTTGGGAACTGTGACCAATGTTAGTGTACCTTTTCTTGACCATGACATGCTAAATTTCAAATTAATATGGAAAGCAGATTCGTCAAAAACAACACAGAGTCTCGTAAAATCCATGTTTTTTTTTCCATTTACGATTCTAATTCAAGCGCTCTTGAACCTTTTCTTTGCTGTTCCAATCTATAGGTTGTAGTCGAGCTTTTTTGAGAGACAAATTGCAATGCTCTTTTACAAAACCAAACAATGTTGCTTTAGATACTTTTGGTTCTGTGAATATCTGCTTTAACTTCTTCATTAATTTGTCAAAGACAACTGAAGGGTTTTCATCAATGCACTCAAAAATAACGCTTTTGTGATCCTCATGGAGAGTACACGGACGATCAGTCTTTTTTTGTTTTTCAAAGACACTGTTAGGATCCTTCTTATACTGTTTAGCCCAGTTTTGTGCTGTACAACATGAATTCCAAGTTATTCTGCAGCAGTAGCCGCACTCATTTATCTCTCAAGCAACAGTTTGAGGAACCTCACTTTATCCTGATCTGAATAGCGTATATAATTTCGCTTCACAGATGTTTCCCTCATAACAACATCACTACTAGGTTTTATCTCCTCCGTCTGTATTGCATATACTTCTTTCTCGCTCTCCAGAAGTAAGTGAGCTAAGTATTGTGTATGAGAGCTCAACGTTTCAAGACGAAGCTGTTCCCCACCAACTATATAATCTATTGGTTCAAATCTGCCATACTCGTCCACGATGGAATCTTTCCCATTTTCAAACAAGAATTGAATGCTCATTATTTATGATGTAACCTTGAAAAAGGAATGAAACAAGGACAAGCACTTGGCACGCTCTTATATACCCAACGAATGCCAATGCGTAGTTATACGTTGTACAATACGAATTTTATTATCGCTATCAAGTGAATTAATTTTTCGTGCAACCTGAAGTTTGTTCTCGCGACAAGGCGAATTTACTTTCCGGAAAGAGTGTAGCTCCCTGATAAAGCAGAAAAGATAAAAAAAAAAAAAAAGAAAGGCTTCCAATCATTCTGGCTGGGCTTTGTTTGCCTCTTATTTCCTTTTTTGTCCCAAACGTTTCAAAGGGAGACACCCTTTTCTTAGTTTTTCCTTTGGGTTGATTACACAGAAATCACATGACAGGCAGCAAAACTGCTGTCTAATAAGGAAATTTTCAAAAATAAAAGTGCTTTGAATGACTCATCAAAACAATCAAAAAAGTGGCCTCTTTTTTTTTTTTGGTTTGGCTGTGGAATTTTCAGTGGTTACCTTGTCTTATCTGATTGGCGGAATTGCTAAAAGGGGAAACCGTTGATTGGCGGATAGGTACAGAAACGTGATTGGATACTGCCATTGACCCTTTTCCTATGCAGGATAGATGGTTTCTCCCCCGGGAGACCGCAGAAATGACGTGAGCCTGTGTTCAACTCTCTCGGGGCTTGCTCATCAACATAAACCAGATCAAATGTTCATAACACTCGTTTTTCCGTCCCTTTTTTCTTGTCGTGCAGAATTGACTTTTTTTCTTTTGTACAGTACGGGAGGCACGGTAGCTCTGATTAGCCGCTTCTTGAACATTTTCGATCAGCACTCTAAATACGACCTGTCTCGAAGGGTTTTTAGCTTGGTCAACACTTCGGTGCTTGAAACAAAACCAAAAAAAAATTTTGTGCTGTCAATTTTTTTTTTTTTTTTTTTTTTTTTTTGCAATTAATGAATTCCAATAAAGCAGCTCAAGACGCACACGATCTGTCTGGAAAACAAAAACGTCGCGAAAAAAATAAACAGATTCGGGAGATCCGCTCACACCACAGGAATGACAACAGCTTAGGTTCGAGCTTTATGCGACAAACTCTTTTTTATGCTGAACATTCTTTCTAGCCCTAGACTCTGTCAATCTCGTTGGACCCATCGATGCTAGCAAATTCGCAGCTGCTCGCATCTCTGAGATCAATTCTATGCAGAGCGCTATTAAAAAAGCAAGGTAAACACCGATTACAGCCACCCTTTGTTATGCTCACACACCTTCAGTTATGCCCTCAACGAACTCGCCTTTCAGTCACTACCTCGAGGCCTGCGTCGAAGAACAGCAAGTCATAACCTCAACCGCCTACCTGCCCGTCTAAGAGCGAAAGCTGCAAAAGAAGTAAAAGCCGATACAAACAAACAAAGCTGATCGATTTTAGGCTGCTCAATCGTCTTCTCTCGATGCACCTAGCAAAAAGAAAAAGATCAGAAAAGTGAAAAAACCTGTACGAGTGGTCGATGAATACCTTCGACGACAAAGTAAAAACAATCTTTTCTTTTTTTTTTTTTTTTTTATTGGTTAACTTTTGTTTCTCTTGTAGAAAGTAAACGTTGGTTAGAAACCCACTTGTGGCATGCCAAAAGAATGAAGATGATCAACATCTGGGGCCATCGGATTGCACAAACACCCAACAGCAAATCAGCCCGAGTCACCTATCGCTCTTTCACACGTCTTTGCATTGCCCACGATGCTTCGTATATGGCCTGCATCGAGCTCTTGGGTTCGAGCGAAGCTATCGGACAGGCTATGAAGATAGTGACTGACCTTGGCTCACCTTCCGTCCTCAGCGCCCGTTTCAAGCGTGGCCATCGAGTAGGCTATACACACCTTTACGAACCTCTTGCATACCCTCACCGGCTGATTTGCCCCATTTCCTTTCTATGGAAACCTTCTGGGGACGCGCTCTGGCTCTGGATCCATCCGGCAGCCTATCAGGAGGCCCTCCAGGTCATCCAGCACTCGATCAGGGATCAGCAGCTTTCGGTCTCGATAAACGATCTTTGTGAGAAACTTGTCAAGTTTGAATTGACCGGTCCTCGTTCTACCGCTTTACTACAGGCCATCCTTGATCCTGTTTCGGATACAGCTGGTAACAGGGCATGGAAAGATTTACGCTCGCTCCGTTCCTCCTGTTCGCTGTCGCCCGGCTCTGTTCTTGGCTTGGTTGTAAACGATCCCCGTCTGAGGTAAGCTTGTATCTTGCTGAGCAATTAATCATGGTATTCTATTCTAGCTTTCCTCAAAAAGTGCCGCCTCGAAGTAATCAGCTCTCTGACCAAGAGCAACTCGCGGTCCAAACCTTGTTGGAAGCCTGGCCAGAAGGTGTGTCTGATTGTGCACTCTGGGATGCCGAGGTCCGAGAGAGGTTGATGAGCGAAAAGAGCAGCGAACATCAACTGAACGAACGCCGTGCCCAACAGCTTGTGCCTGGCACGCCTCTCCAGCCCACCGACAAAGACAGCCAGATTCCCCTTCTCCTCTTCCAACGAGGTGCACCTGTCTATGCCCATGCTAACGCCAGCCGTCGTCCGCTTGCTTCTTCCGAACTGATCGAAGGCTGGACCTTAGTGCTACCTCAAGGCTGGGGTATGGCATTCTGGAAATCGCTTGTGTTTGCAGGTGCTCGTGTAGCAGGCTTGATGGATGTCCGTGCAATGCATTTTGAGTCGGGCCATGCTTATTTTCCACACGACTTTCCTGGCACGCGCGCTTTCGAACTGCATCGACAACAGGCCAAAAAGGAAGCCCTAGCGATCTGGGAACGAAAACCGCCTGCCAAACGGGTTCATTTCGTTAAACGTGGGATTGAACATCCGTTTGAATGTGCGTTCGAACGCTTAGCAGTGGGTGAGCCGATGGACCAAGATGGAACCCCTCGCCCTTTACATAGTCTGATCCAGGGCAACGTACTCTCCCACCCTCTCGCTCAGCTTCAACAACAACTCAACTCAACCTGCCTTCAACGCGGCCTATCTTCTCCTCTCTTCATACCCGATCAACTCCTGGCCAAGGTACGCTTAAGATACCTCGATCGTGGTAGGCCATCCGCTCATGCCATGATCTTCTTTGTACCCAAACCTTCCGTCTATCAACACCACATACGTCATCTCCACCCCGCCTCACTCAAAACCAAAAGAAAGTTGAACGAGATGCTCGAAACCGTAGATGAACAGGTACAATGCTAGATAACATACAGAACGTCTTATTTTTTTTTTTTTTTTTAAAAAAAAGCCTCCTCTTCCACTACCTCCCCTTTCTGAACACATTGGCTATGTTACCAATGGTAACTTTTCATTCAGCCTTGGCTATGGCTTTGCGATTGGAGCCTGTACTATTGAAGGTCTTTTGAAGATGGAAGAGATAGATAACGAGTAAGAAGCTTTTCACTTTGTGGTTCTGAACTTACTAAAAAAAAAAACCCTTACTATAGACAAAACCGTACCATAAAAAAACTAGTGGTTGTCAGGAATACCACGTCGTTAAAAGTAAGACCTGCACAACTTGAAATCATGTTGTGATGAACACATACACCTTTACAAGAAAAAAAAAACCTCCCGTAAATAAAATGAAAATAAGATCTCTTTTTTTTTTTTTTTTTATAAAAGCAAAACCATTTTATTGACTCTTAGATTGTTTTATCCTTACAAGAAAGTACGGTGATATAACAATATCTATTCGCCTTTAAAAAAAAATGGCAACGGCTTTAGGCTATGCAAGTCAAAAAAAAAAAAAAAAAAAAAAGGAGGGGGACTCTAAATGGTTTATAAAAAATAGATGTGAGCCTACTTAGTTTGTGCTCACTATTTTAACATAGCTTGTAACTTTTTTTTGCGGCTATATTTTTCGGGTTCTTTTTGTAACCTTTGTCAGGGTTGGTTTAGAAAAAAAAAAGGTCGGTTTTTAAAATGGTTTTTAAGAACTTATTCTTCCCTAATGAAAACGTGTAAAGACATTCCTATATTTGTTGCTGCTCAGATTGAGAACTTTTTTTTTTTAGACTGGCTAAAATATCCAGTCTATTTTCCTGTTATTATTATACTTTTTTTTTTTTTTTTTTTTTTTGCTAAATGACTAAGCTATATGCATCATAACGTAAACAGCTGAATGGTTTATGCAATAAACAAAAAAAAAAAAGGACTTTAAAAAACAAGCCTAAGTCTTTTTGCTTACAAAGCCTAGGAGAGTAAAAACATCAACGCATTCATGTAACTTTTTTCAAGAAAAAGCGTTATTGGTTTAGGAAATAAGTATGCTTGATACCGTACAGAATAAAGAAAAAAAAAAACAGACAAAAAAAAACGTACAAAAATCCAAAAAAAAAAAAAAAAAAAAACCCCTTTATTTTCGTACCAGGCCAAAGCTTCTCCTTACTCTATATACACAGCCTCAGTGTTATTGCCCGCTATTTCAAGACCTCCTTTGACAAAAGAGATCGATAGGTGCCCAAGACATAATTTTGACAGCTCACAAACAGATGTCACGCTTCCCTAAAAAAAAAAACCAAAGCAGACTCTTAAACAAGAATGACCACACACGCGCGCGCGCACTCTTATTTTATCAAAAGGTGTGTACGTTGATGTGTTTTTCTTGTGTTTTATTTGGGCGTATTCTAATTATAGATCAGCCTACTGAAATAGTCCATACAGGGCACTCTAGTGAGGTCTGTGATTCCTCAAGAGCACTGTTCATCCTCTCCAGGAAAATTTCCGTTTTCGAAATCATAAGCCACTTTGGGTTTCAAATTTTGTAAATGAGCAATCGTTTTAGGGAAGACTCCGAATTTCAATCTTTTTTTTCCCCGCTAACCCCTTAACTAAAAAAGATGTCTCATGATATGAATAGCAGTAAAATGTTTCAAACTGAGGATCTCGCTGATGACTCTGGTCAAGACACAGACAGCGAAAAGCCTGCCAGACGTTCTGGAAGAAGAAAGATAAAGATTGAGTACATTGAGGACAAAAATAGAAGACACATTACTTTTTCAAAGAGAAAGGCTGGAATCATGAAAAAGGTAGATAACATACATAAAAGGTAATTAACAAGATGGAGTCAGTAGCTTACCTTACTTTTTTTTTATTACTTTTTTTCTTTTCTTTTTTTTTTTTTTTTTGGTATTGGTTTTGTTCTGTTTTTCTTTAGGCTTATGAGTTAAGTACACTCACCGGCACTCAAGTCCTATTACTAGTTGTTTCTGAAACGGGCCTTGTTTACACCTTTACAACCGTCAAATTGCAACCCATCGTAACAAAACCTGAAGGCAAAAACCTCATTCAAGCATGTTTAAATGCTCCGGATCCTAATGACCCTTCTACGGTATTTATATAAACAGATACACCGCAAAAAATTGCTTACCCTAGTCTTTCTATAGTCTGGGGACGCGTCTTATGAAACTGCTGCCGCTTCTCCTCAGCCTGCTGATACCAAACCCAAGTTTGAAGATACAAAGGTAAAACTGCCCTTTTTTTTTTAGACTGGTCTCTTATATACTTTAGGTTGAGCAAAAACCAGAGTTGACTCAACCCGCCAACACAAGATACGGTGTAGGCGCATCTGGCTATCCCCCTTCACAGTACCCACCCAGTGCTAGTAACCCTAATTCAAATAGTCATTTGCCATATAGCTATCCTGCATATCAACAACAAAATCAACAACAGCCAATATCCTATGGTATGCAACAACCGTTCTATGGCAACCAACAACCTCATTATATGTCACCTCAGCAACAGCCATCAGGATATTGGCAGCAACAACAGCAACAGCAACAGAACCCTCACTCCCAAGCTGGTTTAAAAAAAGAAGACGAGAAGTCCAGAATTAACTAAATTCTTTTTTACTTTATTCTTTTTTTTTAATACTTTTCTTTCCTTTTCTTATCTTTTTTTTTTTTTTTTTTTAATAATAAAACATTACAACATGATATCAGTATGCATTTGGAGAGCAGATCTCTGGCAAGGAAAAAAGCGGCAGTCACTCTGTGACTTTACTATTCGCCACAAATTTTCCTTTTCATTTTTTTTTTTTAATACCTATTTTTTTTATTATTTCTTGACATCATGGTTCAAAGTCATTTGATTGATTCTCTGTCAGAACGTTTGTCAAGAGACGTTCAGATATTTGATGATCTCCTGAGGCTTATACCTGCCAATATGTATGTTAGGGACAAACCCGACCCGTCCGACACAAAATTTCAACACAACAAGCGTAAAAAGGCACCCAAGCAAGAAGTCAAAGAGGCCACTAAAAAAGCAAAAAAGGCCAAACTTGATCCCGCCAATGCAAAGACAGTGATGGACGTACAAAAAGAGAAAGCAGAAGAGTTGGCAAAAGAACAGGAAGCCAAGCAGGCCGATGAGGAAACGGAATCGATGGAGATGGATGCCAGTGGTTTTAGCAGCTTGGCTGACGATGCATCAATAACTACCGAATCAACTCAACAAAGTGCACAAGAATCAGGTAGGAAGGATACATATAGTTCAAAAAAATAAAAAAGGTCTTGGACTGAACATTGCTTATACCTTAACTCACAGCTCCATTGCAACCCATGGAAAAGAGCGACATTTCTCAACTTCGTAACCGTCTTCATGAACGCATCAATCAGTTGCGTCAAAAACGCAATGCCCCCGGAGCCAGCACAGCCAACCCTAGAAGCCGTGATGATATCCTTACTGCTAGAAACAAAAAAAAAGAAGATAGAAAGAAAGCAATCAAGGCACAAAAAGAAAAGGGTAGTAAACCTGCCACAGAGGAGCTTGTTCATGTGGAAAAGAAGGTAAAAAAAAAAAAAAAATTTCTTTGAAAAAGAATGAAATACATATACTTATTCTTTTGAACAGACAAACACAAATAACAATCAACGTTCAGCTGACTCTATCAAGATGGATGGTGATGTGTTCTTTGGAAAGCTTAACGTGGGCAAAGATCAGCATAAAAAGAAGGGTCCTACTGATGCCAAAACACAGCTGAAGCAGGCTGAAGCAAAGAAAGATAAACTAGAGAAACTAAAGCAAGAGGACAAAGAGAAAGCCAAAGAAATGGCAGACAAAGAGCAATGGAATAAAGCACTGTCATTAGCAACTGGTGAGAAGCTTAAAGACGACACAAAACTGTTAAAGAAGACCGTCAAAAGACAAGAGAAAATAAAGACAAAGAGTGCAAACGAATGGAAACAACGTATTGACAAAAAGAACTACGAGGAAAAGAAGGCGATCAAAAAGAGAGAAGAAAACATCAAAGCAAAGATTGACGAAAAGAAGAACAAGAGGATGGGCATTAAAACCAAACCAACTAAAAAGAAGTCTCGCCCAGGATTCGAAGGCGGTAAACGCAGCAAAGGCGGAAAGGTTAGCAAGTCAAGTCCTAAAAAAAAATAAAGCATTCAATAAACAAGCAATAAACCCCCAATAAAATGAAAATAAAATCGTATGGCATCATATTTTGTAAAACTGTATTCAAATGCTTATTTTCTTAGGGCAAAAAAAAAAAAAAAAAAAAAAAAAAAAAAGAGCGAGTTTCCTTTTTTGGTTTGTTTGTTTATTTCTTTGCCAAAAACAACTCAAGACAATAACATTTATTATTTACTTTATTTTACTTGGTTGAAAAAAATCACCCTTTTCTTTCCTAATCAACAATGTCTGATACAAGCTTACTAGCTCACACAAAAGATGAAAAAACTGCAGTAGAGCCTACGCCCATTAGAAAACCTCGGCCGCTTCCAAAAATACCTGAGCGAACTTCCTCTAAAGAAGTACCGTCGATCCCGCTCAGCACCGCCATAGAGCACACAGTAGGACAGGGAAAGCTAACGGCGCAACAGATTTTTCAAATCATGAATATACACATCAACCAAAAGGAAGAAGACGTGTATGCTTTAAAGACAGAGATCCCGATAGACAATAACACGGTACGATTGATGCCTCCAAAGAAGCTAATGACACCTGTGATTGAAGAAGACGAAGAAAGCGAAGAGTATATGACATTATCCAGAAGTCATGGATCGATTCGACACATGCTTTCAGATACGAGTACACCCAGCCTTAAAAGCGGACAGACATCACCCTCTTTGACAGACTCTCCAGTGCAAGACACGAGAGAGATATTGGACGATGTCAGTATACTCAACCTTGGGCCTGTTGTCCCCGTTCCGTTCTCAGCCACTCAGCCCGAGGTCACACCCGACTCTTTGTCTTTTGACGTTCAGAACCTTTCCCAGATGAATGAAGCACTTATGACGCCAACACTTCACCCAACAAAACAAGAAGAAAACCCCTTTGTGATATCACCCGTACCTACCATGACCTCCTTCAGTCTTACACACGACAAGGCTTCTATCAAAACGTTTCGGAGAATGGCCACAAAAACACACGACCCTCAAACACAGTTCACATACGCAAAATACCTGATACAGCTCGTTTCTTTTTATACAAACAACAACCAAACCGACAACCAGGCTGTTTCAGTCGCCTCGGCCGAAACAAGAGATAGGCTGCAAGAAGAAGCAGAGTATTGGATCGATAAACTCTCTAAATCAAACCATTCTGAGGCGCTCTATATCAAAGGTCATTGGCATCGGTTTGGGAAAACAACCATTGGCTCTCAGTACAAAAAAGTCAACCACCTAAAAGCTTTCAAATGCTTTCAACAGTCTGCCAAATTGGGTTGTATAGAAGCTCATTATGAACTAGCAGAATACTATGTCAGCCAAAAAGAATACAAAAAAGCCATCTCAAGTTACACTCTAGCTGCATCCAAGAAACATGTGCTGGCTTTATACGTAAAAAAAAAAAAAAAAAAAAAAAAAAGCGTTGCTATGTTATTGACTTCATTATGGTATTCTACTAGAAAATGGCTAATATTTTACTTCGTGGACTATTAAGTCAAGAAAAAGACATTCACCAGGGCTTGATGTATCTCAAAGAAGCTGCAGATGCTGGTAATACTCAAGACAGTGCAAGATCTTCATACGATTTGGCATGTATATATGCTTGTGATTTAGAGAGTATTGATTTAGAACGGTAAGGGAAAGGTTTTTTTTTTTTTTTTTTTTTTTGGCTCCAAGAAAAAAAAAAAGCGGCTCACAAATGTCAAACTCGGTAGCAATACAATTCTTTCATCTTTGTTGAGTGAAACTCAGTTTCCCTTGGCTATTGAATACTTTAAGAAAGCAAACAATATTGGCATGTCTATTGCAGCTTTTCGATTAGGCAAAATATATGAGCATGGACAGCTGGGAATACAGAAAGATCTTTGTGAAGCATATCGATATTATACCAGAGCATCCGAAATGAAATGCCATGAAGCCATGATAGAACTTTCTAGGATGTACAAAGAAGGTATACCAGGATATTTGAACACTCATCCAGTAATGGCTTACAAATGGTGCCTTTACGCTACCGAAGGAGGGAATGAAACGGCTGAATATATGTTGGGGTAAATAGGGGTATTTCGGTATCAAGCGTGTACTCACGCCTGCATAGGTGCTATTACGAAGAAGGTGTTGGAGTGAGTGCCAACTATTCTCAAGCACTTGAATGGTTCAGTAAATCAGCCTCTAAAGGTTATCGCCCTGCAGAAGATAAACTAAATATACCATGCAACAAACGACAAAGTATTGTGCTTAATAGCAAAAGAAAAAGAAACAAGCAATACTATGAAGAAAGTATTCGGCTAGCAGAGTTATCTAGAAAAGCAAAGGTGGAAAAAGACTGCTACATTATGTAAACCAAAAGACAACAATAATAATAACAATTTATAAATAAAGTATACACCATTAATTAAATATTTGATCCTATGTCTTGTTTTATTTTCAAGGAAAAAAAAAAGGTATGTGATGGGTCTAATAAACTTATGAAATAATGTTCAAAATACGTCTTCCAAAAGACACGTTCTTTTCTTGCTCGTTATCGTTTTCAATATCAAAACGAGTAACGCGGCCTGTTTCGAAATCGACTTCTTCCAAAGAGATAATTCTTGTTTTTCTAACAATCTTGTGTCCTACATAGCAGAAGAAAAAGGGTAGAATACCAACATAGCTTATAAAAAAAGTTGTAGTGTCAAAACGGGGTGTAAATGACTTGTAGCCTTGACCCAAGATAATCAAGATGGAAAGAACACAGGCAAAAATACCGCTATAAGGATATCCTACGGATTTGTAGGGAAGCTCATCCATACTTCTCCCTTGACGGGCATACGCACGTCTAAAGCGAATATGAACAGCGCCAATACCGGCCCAACTAATAAAGCCAGCAATAGCGCAAAGAGCTTGGAACCAAACAAAAGCTTGATCGGCACTAAGTTTTGTTTTAATCAAAAAAGTCTTGCCAGTGTAAGGATGTGATATATACCTGTAAATGGAAGCAAAGACACAGGCAAAACCAACAGTGGAAGAGAATAAAACAGCCCTAAGTAAACAAAAACTGTTAAGTTGTACGCTTGACTTGGCACAAACTATTACTTACCAGTGAGGAGCTCCGTATCTATTGACGTAACCGAGACAAGAAAATGCGTTTCCGTCACGGGCCAAACCCAACAGTGTACGAGAAGTAGTATACAAAGAGGAGTTTGCAGCAGACAAAACGCTTAGATTTTATGTATATTAGCAAACAGTGCACTTTCATATTTACCCAAAGCCTTTATGGCTCTTACCTTGTAAGAACAACGGCGTTAATAACATGAGCACCTACTGTGATACCTGCCGCCTCAAAAACCAAGGTAAAGGCCGCAGTACTAGCTCCACCATCAGCATTCATTAGCCCTGGATTGGTATAAGGGATACACATTCCCAGCAAAAAGATAGTGATGATATAAAAGAAGATAATACGCCAACATGTGTTACGGATAGCGCGAGGCACTGTCTTTGTGGGGTTTTTTGCTTCGCCGGCAGTAATACCAACTAGGATGATATAAAACTGATAAGTATGCAATGTTTTTAATTTTTTTGATTTTTACCAATTTCAGTTCCTTGAAACGAGAAACCCGCGGAAAGCAAAACACTAATAGTGCCCAATCCGCCATTATTGAATGCGCCTGGATTACTCCAATATCTATGGTTTTTTTTTTTTTTTTTAAAAAAAAAAAAAGGCACAGATTAGTTACCGTTTGTATGTATTTGTGTATGAGTTTACTCGAAGCCAATAGTATGACCGCCAAGAGCACCAGAGGTAGTAAGGATACCTAATTGGTTGTTGTGAGCACACGAATAACTCATTGCTTTCTGGTCTTACCAACAATGATAAAAACGAGCACTATCAGTATCTTAATCATTGCAAACCAGTATTCAAGTTCGCCAAAAAGCTTTACACCCACTAAATTGACCAAGACAATAAGAACCAAAAAGATTACAGACCAGGCTGCATCAGGTAAAGAGCGACCCCAGTACTTGATAATTGAAGCGGCAGCAGCAAGCTCTATTATATTTTCGATGAGCGCTCATAATATGAAGACTTCTCGGAAATCAGTGATACATTCGGCTGTCCAATTTTAAAAAAAGTACATGTGCCAACTTTTTTGTACCAATCATTTCCGAAAATGGTATGTGCACTATTTACCTGCTGCCATTCCAATAGCCTTTTTTTTTTTTTTTTGGTAAGAGGTCAAGAAAGAGTTAATAGAGAAACAAGAGAAAATAAAAAATGTCTCAAACATACCCACTATTTGAAATATAATTAATCAACAAAGACAGTAAAAGTTGTTTTTAATACTTACACAAAACCAATAGTTCCAGCCTAAGGCAAATCCGAGTGAGGGATCAATAAAACGTGTGGCATAGTGATTAAAAGAACCGGACACTACAGTAACAGTCAGTAAATTCAGGCTGGTTTCGTTGCCAGAACTTACCAGGCATGAACGTTGCCATTTCCCCTAAACAAGTCATAATACAATAAACCTAAACAGTGTAAATTAATCTCCCGCTCTCCACTGGGAAAATAACCTAATCTTTACCATAACCCCAACTGTCAAAAACAGACAACGTTAGTATCACAGTGTGACTCATTATGAAAACAAATAGAACATGTTGTACGACTTACCAACACAGTACGCAATCAAGGCACCAGCGGGACCAGCCTATATATAGGTTGACGTGTTTAGTAGAGATGACAGCTATCAGTCTATCTGTACCTCTGCAATACCGTTACCAGAACTCAAGAAAAGGCCAGTACTAAAGTAGTGTGAGCTAAACAAAAAAGATAGCCGATGAGTTCATACCCAATACAACCTCCTAATGAAATCATTTGAATATGTCTGGCATTGAGGCCTCGGTGTGTCCCATGCTGAAGCGATTCAACATCCTGCTCTTCTTCGTTTTCTATTATATCGTCAGGTTCTGCAGAGTTGTTTGATGTATTGTCTTTCTCTGTCGTGTATTTCTGTGGCTTGTCTGCAGGCACTGAACTGACCTGTTCCGCTAATTCTTCGCCAGCCATATGAAATTGAAGTGGTTTCAAAAATAAAACAAAAGAAAAGCTGTCGGATTCTATTAGCTCATCAAATTTTTTTATAAACGCGAAGGCGTCGGCTGTTGAATATGGGACACTAAACCTTACACAAAAAGCCAAGAAATTGATTGGCTTAAACCTTTTCGGTGGACTTCTCAAAAGTAGAAAATAAGTTGGGTCACAGATTGTATCCAGTTGACCAAAAACCTATCTGGGTTGAGTATTTTACAATCAAATTCTTTATTAGACTTTTTCCTTTTATTTTTTTAAGCGCATATATGCCACCTTAATAATGAACCAATTTGATACCCTGTGGCCAGAGTGGTTTTAAAACATAATTCATGGTATTAATAAGCGCTCAGGGGGCCATATTAAAATCAAATACTATTGACCTTTCAATATTTGGGATGCAGAGCGTTTTGGCGCTGCTATATGTATGGCCTTGGGATGTAGTTTATGCATTGAATCACCTTTTATTATCGTTAGTCCTAAAGTTGGTACTCTCTTCTTGTTGAAGCGTTGGCACTACAGAAACTGGCTCGTCTGAGTATGACCTAGAACTAAGCGTCTCTTTTTTGCTGATTTAGTGGCAAGTAAACTAGATATAAAATCAGTCCTTGCTTTCAAAAAGTCTTCTACAGTTACCCCCATAATCAAAAAGCAATTGTTATGACAATATAGCTTGTTTCGAATAATCACCATAAACAGTATATGCCATTAGCTATCGACGTATGTATTGTTGTTTAATTTACCTCTCACATAGCCACTCGAACTGCTATGTTAGCTGCCGTTATATGTTGCAGTCCTATTGATTTAAAATACGGGAAGCTAAATGACAGGTGATTAACGTTTGAGACTGTTATGCGCCCTACTCAGTTGTTTGTACTTGCCAAATTCAACAAAGTAATACCTAGAAGTAACTAGGGAAGATAGTCTACCAAAACCCGATCTGTTTCTTGGGCAAATAAAAACGACACAGCCAACTCGTTTTAGTCACCAAAAATAGATGCAAAGTCTGAAGAAAATTATCTGGTGGAAATTAGATGTTCAATGAAACAAAGCCTGCACCGGAAAATCTTTTCAAGTAAAGGCAGCATACCATAATGTATTCAAAGTATTCACTTTTTTTTCTAAAAGAAGCCTCAAAATTGATTCTATGTGGACTGAAATACAAAAAGGAAAGCTAACAACTATTTTTATAACCCGGGAAATAAATTTTAATACTGTAAATTTACGACTGCTTGCATGCATAGAAATAAGCATATAGACTTGATTAAGCAAAGAAAACCTTTCATTTTAAAAAAAAAAACGTACACTCCTTTTTTTTTTTATCAAATACAAAACAAAATACAATTAAGACTTATCAGATCTTTTGCAAGTAGCTAAAAATCGAGAGAAATGACGTGTCAAGCGACCCCATTGATGCTCATTGATAGCCCTAGGCATTAGAAAAATAAGGGTAATTAATTCTCCGTTTTTTTTTTTTTTTTTTGTACGTACAATGCCCAAGCATTTAACAGCTCATTCTTTTTGTCGAGACCTGAATAATCTTCAGATATTTGGTTCATCGCAGATGCCATCCATTGTAAAGACTCATTGGGCAGGGCTTGTGATATAGCTTTTAGAAACTCAACAGCTTCGTCAACAACTTGTGCAATGTATGATTTTACTGATCGTTGGACGGTATGGACAACCAGTTCTTCGCCAATGCCTCTAATTATGTTCAAAATCTGCTCCCTACCCACTACTGTTTTAAGTGCACAGCAGTAGAATCTGTATATGACTACCAAACAGTAAGTGTCGTCCACCTTCAGTCCTTCCAAAGCAGCTCGGAACACCGATGACAAAAATGCAAGATCATGTATAAGCATGTGAGGTGCCTGCTCTGTAACAATAGTAATAAGCTCATAATAATCGCAAATGGCAAATGTTAGCTGTTTTCCGAGAGGTCCTTGCATCTTGGTAAAAAGCAACTCGCTCATTTTTGTAATAAGTTCCCAACACAAAGAAAACATCTTTTGATCATTTACAAATGCTGATACAAATTGAGAAGCTACCCAAACATAAGCAGCATTGCTTGTAGCCTCAAAGCCGTTCACCATACGCTCCATAATTGAGGCCGAGAATGGAAGAAGGTGGGGCCCATAAGAAGAAATCATTTCTACGAAACAGGCACAGGTTGGTTCACACACTGTAACAACATCGCCAAAGTTAGCCATGGTTAAATCCAACACGGGCATGATTTCCACAATGAATTCTACACAAGGATGGGATTGCTCTAAAGGAATTTTGGGCCGTATTAACTTAAAAAAGGTTGATATCTGCTCAGCAGTGTCTAAACAGAAAGAGGTCAATTTTGTTTAGGCTATAATGATTTATAGGCTACCTCCAATTTCAACATATTGACTGGGAGAAACACCGTCTTTGCCTTTTGAAGCCATCGCATGTAATTTTTGAGCTACAGGCAGACAGAAAGACTGCAAAGCGTCCTTAATTGATGCAACAGGAAGCACAGCAATCACATGACATATGGCCTCAGTAACCTCAGATTTATCTCTATAGCTGAGCGTGTTCCCTACGTTGGCATAAAACATCTGAAGCTGAGGAACAAACTCCACAAGTTCCTATTGATAGTATTCAGTTCCAGATATATTTGTCCAGATCTCTGATATAGATGGTACTTACCATACTACAATCTTTACAAAGATGCTTCAAAGCAAGAGCGCTTGCTGCAGCAACTTCCGCATTTCCAAAACCAGAAGAAATAAAGTTGAGCTGGTATGTAATATACTGTGGATGATATTTTGTCCAAAAGGAGTATCTGGAAATAACAAGTGTTGCTGCATAGCGGATTTTTGGATGATCTGGCAATTTTGATAACATATCCATAATTACTGGCATTACTTCATTTTCGTCTTTGGGAACCTCAGCTCCCATCGACCGAAGAGAAAAGATGGGCGCTTCAATTTGTTGCCAAGTCGAAGTGGGGCTGGAAAGAAGCTGTGTCAATGTATTCAGCGGTTTGAGTAGACATCGCTGAGGTGTCAAAATACGACAACAATCTTTCAAGGTATCTCCCATATGATGTCTGAAATCGCTAAATTCATCCCGGCTTTGTAGCGTCATCTCTGTATCATCAGAGGGATATTGAAGGTGTTTAATTAGAATATCAGTCAGAGCATCATAGTAAGCCACAAAAGAGGGTAAAGCTGAGCGATATGTGTGTGTTTCTAGTACTTTGGTTAGTTCGTACCAAAAACCAAAAGTCATTTCTACAATATCAACTTCGGAATATGCTGCACATTCGCTTATTCCTTCCAGCAGCATGTTGAATGCGTCAGGGTGTTTAGCCATCAAAACAACGTAGGAAACACCTGCTTCCACAAATATGCTACAGTAGCCTTTAACTACATCGTCATCATTTTCACTAATAGCCAATCTCAGCTTTACCAACATTGTTGCAAAAAGAGGGTAAATCTGTTGGACGATGTCTGCATAACAATCTTCTTCTGAAGTATTTCGAATTATTTCTGTGATAATTTCGACAGCTACATCAAATAATTCTTGCGACTCCAACGCTTGGACAGACAGTTGATACAAAGGACTAGCAACAACTGATCTGATATCCAAAGATCCGGTATATATCCAAACATGAAGACACATGAATATGTTTTGTTGTAATCCACTGTTGTCACCTGTTTTCCAAAAAAAAAAAAAGTTAGACAAACCGTAGATGTTAGAGACATTGCATGTTGTTTTGCTGTTGTATTTTACCACTGGATTGCATGTAGGCGGATAGCAGACTGAGTACCCTTTCTGCATTGTTATCAATTATTTCCTTGGCTCTCATTTTATACTCATCTTCCTAAATATGGTGTTGAGCATAAATGACTATTTGTATTGCTGTTGTGTTACGCTTAAAGGTATTCTTGTGTTAGACTGCATTTCCTCTGGTAGAACTTTCAAGAATTCGAGCAGGCATTCCACTTTTTCAGGTGTCTGTCCTAACTTATCTACCATATCACCAACCACTGTCTTCCAGTCCAGTATCTGTATAGCTAGATCTGCAAGAGCTAAACACAGCTGGACTATAAGAGCCTTTGGGGCATTTGGTTCAGACACTAATTCAACAAGAGAATCGCGTAATTGTAAACGAGCTTGTAAATTCAAGTTCTGTAAATCGTATGTAATCTAGCATTCAGAAAGTAAGTTTTTAGTTTGAATTCGGCCAAATTACTTTGATTTTCAGTGTTTGTGCAGCAAATAACCGCGTTTGAAAATCAGAGTCTTTTTTAGTTAAAAGGTAGTCGGCAACTGCCCAGGCCTCAGGCTAAATGGTTTGTTAGATGGATCACTCAGCTTTTTTTTTTTTTTTTGAGAAAAAAGGGGAAGTGAGATGATTGCAGACGTGATACCTTTTTCTGAAAACTTTCTAACCACCTTGTAATCTCTTTTTTACTTCCAGTGGCTTCTGGGCTATATAAGGCCGTGAGAGCTTCTACTACACGAGGTGTTATTTCAAGACTGGCCATTTCTCAACTTTTTTTTTTTTGGTAAGAAAAAGAAATATCAATAGGTTCTGAGTTTTTGTGTGTGTGTTTTTTTTTTTTTTTGATAAAGCCAAAGCATAAAATAAGCCTTGCAGAAAAAAAATAAATGACTTTTTAAATTGAAGCAGGCTAAATTCTGCAGCAGAAAATTACCAGTACGTCTAGCAAAGATTCTTCTCTAGTTACCGAAAACTATAAAGGTACTCAGCTGCTTAGATCAAATCTTTTTGGATTGTCTCAAAACATAACAAAACTTTTATTATCTCGTTTTAAAACAAAATATCCTCTTGAGGCCTTTGAAAAATTTTCGCAGTAGTTAACATTTAATCTCTCTTGCTAACTGTTGTAGTACATAATCAGCAACTAGTATAAAACCAAATTGCTCCGCTCTTAGTTTTGAAGGCTGGCCATTGATCCCAAGTGTAAGAAAAAAAACCTTAGGACGCCTCAATACTTGAGGGATGAGCCAATAGCGGCAGCTTACAATGTACTTTTTTGTGGTTTTCGATCCCTGCTGTAAAACTAGTCAACTATTTCAAATAACAAAATAGCTTTCTCAATGCAAGCTCTTGAGTTTTAAGCTTTTTGGTACCAATTATGTGTATTGTATAGTACTCGGACCGACTTTAGGTGTTTGAGTGTATTTCTATGTGTATGTATGTATATGAAAACATATATATGTTTTTCTTGGTGATGGATGTTTAGACTAAAAAGAATACCCGCAAAACGATTGTACAGCTGAAAGTTTAAAAACGTTCCTTACTATTTTTTTTTTTTTTTTTTTTTGGCGTTGTAGTGTACTCTTAATACTTTTTCAAGTTGGTGAGTGTAGCTACAAGCTTTCTGCATAAAAAAAGCCTATTATGGGATCCTTTTGGAGTTGGTACTAGCACATACAACTATACGATCCGATTGATGCACTAAGAATTAAAAGCTTACAAAATTGAATAGCAGCCTTGTTTTTATAATCTGCTTACTGTTTGTTTGTTTTTTCAGTCGCCTATTTGGGGTATTTATAGTTTTGGGAGTCCAATAATTCAATGATGAAAAAAGAATTAAAGGAAACATAGAAAAGAAACAAAAGAAAGAAATAGTTTAGAAGTACAATTCAGCAGAAATGAAAGCAAAGTATGTAAAAGCTAGAATGCCAAAACTATTAGAATAAGACAACCATGCATATGTTCATTTGCGTGTTACAAAGACCTTCGTCACCAAACTAAACACCACGGTTCATACAAGCAGCGATCTATCGAAAACTAGCAATTCTAGCAGTTTCACCTTTTTTTGTGTAAATGCAAATATTTTTTAATAAGCATGAAATCACGAAAGAAACAAAACCTTAGGTCTCTTCTCTATTGATCGAAGCACACACGATTCCCTTACAAAGTCACTTTAGTTTCACAGCCCTTAAAATAATGCTAGTAGGCTGTCGAATCAGAGGGGGAAAAAATCTATAGACCGTGATCATTCGCAGTAATTTCAGCATAAAGCCCTAGCTTCCCCTATAAACGTTTAAAAATGAGGCTTCCTGACATCAACCTTTAGACCGTGGGAGTTTGATGTTAATTTTCGTAGAGAAAGCAAAAAAAGATACAATACAAAACGTCACACTTTACACTTTCGTGTGAGAACCTTTCTTATCTTTTCCATGTTAGAGTATGTCAACTTAAGAGTTTATAGTGTTTGTTTTATTCTGTTTGTGTATTGCCGTCAAGACAGTGTCTAAACAAACTAGATGCTTTTTTTTTTTTTTGGAAAGATCCAAGTGCCCTTTTTAAACAAACGTAGAACAACCTAAAGCCAAAAGTTTTATGCATGAATCAAAGCGGTTTGATAGATAGAGCTAATGCAGTCTGCTGTCACTTTTGTAGTGTAAAAAAAAAAAGTGAGATGTACATATCTATTCCATACGGTAACAGCAAAAATCAGGCCACTTCCTTTATGATGTGCGCAGTATGTGTAGTAATGGCACCACTTGTTTGCGATTTTAATGCTACAATGGTTTAAAGAGTCTAGGCAGTAACTATAGGATGAAAATTTTTAATAGGCAATTATATACATGATTTGAGATACATACCTTTTATACATTGCAACAAAAAAAAAACGTGTTTACCACACGCATCTATAAAATGGATCTTCTATCCTAAGAATATTCAAGTGCTGTTTTAGAGTATATGGTTTTATTTTTGCTTTTATTTATTTATTTTTTTCGACCTAGTCTCTAACATATTGTAGATAGTGGAAGATTATCTATTAAATTGTTTTTTTTTTAGAAAAATAAAATCGATCCGAAAGAAAAAAACGACATCAGAGATTTTACAAGCAAGAGTATGCATGTATAAAAAAAAAAGAGAGAGAAGGTGAGCAAATATGGTAGAGCTTTATGAAAGTACAACAGACATGACATAAAAATGCAAAGATGTAAGACTCTATGATGGGCAGGGAAAGAAAAAGCCTTTAAAAGTATAGGCATGACATGAACTTTGTGTTTTTGAACAAGAACAAAGTTTAATGCAAAAATAGATAGCTTAGGACTATTACAAGTGTTGTTGCTGGTATAAAACAAAAAAAGAGGAGCAGAATTGAGATGCAGTGACATGCTAGGCTTTCGCAAGATTGATGTTACTCTTGTAATAACTATCAATTAGGAATATTGAAAAAATGGCACTTTGATGTAATATGATAGATACTTATTATAAATCTTGCATACAGTTTAGGGGAATAGACAAAACTCACTTAAAATTGTCTTGATAAAAGCTAAAAAAAAAAAAAAAAATATAATAAAAAAAAAACCCCCCCGAAAAGAGAATAGCTTAACTAATAGGTACTAATCACTTGCTAGTTTATTGTGATTGACAATCGCTTTAGATTGATCGTTGACCCTTTAAAAAAAGCTGACTATGTAAAGAATAGTGGATAAAATAATAAAAACAGAGACTAGAACTTTTAAATTGGTCGTAAATATAACTTTTTAAGTGACAACACAGATGGTGGCCAAAGTTTCTGTGCTTTTTTTTGGGCCAATCATATTTAGTTGCTGCTTTGTCCTTTACTTGATTGGAAATATCTGTGAGATATTGTTGATCCACATTATTATCGATATTGTTAACTATTATTATAATTACTATTATTATTATTATTATTATTTTTTTTTTTTTTTTTTTTTTTTTTTTTTTTTTTACTTTTATGCCCCTCATGCTTCTTGTTTTGGACATGTACATATAAAAAAAAAAGAAACTTGAGTTTGTCTTGTTAAAAACTTTTTCATTTTTTTTTTTTAAAAAAACCTTTTCTTCTATTATATCTATTATATCATATTCACTCTATGAAATCAAACCAATCAGACTACCAAAACTGCTCTTATAGCAACTATCATCTGAGTGAATCTCCTCGCTTCTTTTCACCACCGAAATCTGCCAACCTTCTATTTGATGATGGTGATAAAGTGCCTAGTGAACAAAAGTTCAATGAGATTGTGAACTGTTACCTCAACAACCTGAGTCCCAAGAAGAGAGACAAGGCTTTAATTAATCAAAACCGCTACATGCAAATCCAACAGGTACTGAACGACCCAAAAAACACCACACATTCGACTGCTCAATTTCGTTTTTGGGTGAAGAAGATGTTCCGATTTGAAGCGGGCTCGAAAAACGTTGTATTTCATGACAAAAAGCCAGTAGCCACAAAAGACAGTATTTATACTATTTTGGTTAAAGCTCATCGGGAAGTACATCATGGTGGACGCGACAAAACTTCTGCTCTGGTATGATTTATAAAAAGAAAACAAAATGACAAGAGCATTGAGCCAACACACCTTTATGTTTTTCTCTTTCCAATTAAAATAGGTTCGAAAAAGGTACTCCTGGATACCTAAAGAGCTTGTTGCCCAGTTTGTTCGACACTGTCCTTTCTGTATTACTCGAAGAAATAGCGCCCCTTGTCCTATGGTGGATAAGATCGTAACACCTATCAGACACGCCTATTCGTTTGATTCTGGTATCACAAATGTAGATATGCCCTTTAATGAAGACAGTGACATGTCTTCTGCCACCCCAACATCTGTAAATGGTCATGAACCCGTCAATTATGTGTCATCACCCCCTTCTCTTAAAAGAAACTATAGCCAAGAGAGCCGCGAACTATTTGACTATCGAGGCTCGTTCCATTCTTACGATAATTTGTATTCTACTCCAACACACCCGCTGGTTCACCCGTCTGACGATGTATTGTTTTATGCGCATAACGATCAAAACGTCTTTTCAAACGATCCCCTTTATGGATATTATGCAAACCAAAAACATCCTTTGAATGCGCCTTCATTGTTTATGCGCTCACATGATACATCTTCTATTGAACTTTTATCTCATCATGGGTTATAATTTTTTGTATGTTTAAAAGTATGCTGCCTCTCTCTCTCTCTCTCTCTCTCTCTCACGCCAAAAGAAAAAAAAATACTTCATCTATCGTTAAACGTATTACAGCTCTTAATACAAACACACAAGCACAAGAAGATTTGCTATTCCCCTTTCGCTTGTTTCTCTTCTTTTGTGTATATATATATATATACATCTCATAATTGCGGTCATCTCCTATAATTGTATGCTTCTTTGTATTTTAATTATGCCCTCCCCCTTTTTTTTTTCTTTCACGTATAATCATATGAATGCCTGTGTTTTCTTTAAAAATAGTTTATGTTTTTTGATTTGATCTACTATTTATATCTTTTGTATTGTCTATTTGTTGTTTATATAAATCTTCATAGGCCTTGAAAAAAAAAAAAAAAAAAAATAGAATGCCCATCCTATTTGATCCTTTTATAGATAGAGAGAGAAAGAAAAAATAAAGTATTTGTACAGTTTATATATTGATTTGTTTATCTTATTTAATGGCAATCTACAATAGTATAATACAAAAAGTTTAAAGACAATTTGTATTTAAATAATCTCGTCCGGGTTCCAGTAGGGCTGCTTTGGCGTTTCCTTTTAAAGCCAATTCTTCAATGGTAGTCGTTGTCTGTTGATAAAGGCGTTCGATAGATGAGTTGGGGTATCTGTTTAAAGAGACTATGAAGATGTGAGTCTAGACTAATAAGAGAGATGTGCGTTCCCTCCTTTATATATATATATACCTAAGATGGCTGAATCAAGTCTATATGCAAGGTTTTCTTTTTCAGAAGAATGAAACAAGCAGGCAATCTTAGGGTCAGATAAGTCTGAGTATGCTAGAGTTGAAAAGGTTTTCTAAAAGAAAAAAAAAAGGGATTAGGTCATTCCAGAAAACGTTGTTTACGTACGGATAGTTCATCATGAATATTGGAATCCTCTTTTGCTTTTTGTTCGTATTCTTCTTTTAGGCGATTTCCGTAGACTAGCACTTGATGAAAATACTCCAGTTCATTGTCTGTCTTTGGCTTTTTGTTCTTAATTTTTGGGATCTCTATCTCAGCTGTTACACAGTTGCGTTTGGGTGTGGTGGGTTCGTGTTGAGAGATAATGAGTGTGTCCGCCTCGTATTCCTCCTCTGTGTCAGTGGCTGCTTTCCTTTTGGCAGCGGATTGGATCATGTTTAGAAATTTTCTGCATTTCAAACTGAAAAGGATGTTTATGTTTTCTTTCAGTACGTTGGGATAGTGTTGATCGCATAGTCTGATGACACTGTCGATGTCACCCTGCATGATCCACTGGTGAAGTTCTAATAGAGGGGTGTTGACATCAAGCATGTAGCGTGTGACAAAAAGCTTACCTTGTCGGCGGACATAATATGAGTCGGCTACATGGTCTTCTTCGATCAACACATCCTCTTTATTCAATAGGCGCATGCTTTGTTCCAAAGAATTGGCAGATTGACTGTAACCATGATGTCGAAGGTAGTTGAGAACAAGTCGGTCAACGACGTTTTTGGTGGCAGCCTTGTCTATGGGTAAAGGGTGAGAAGCAATATGGCTGATCAGGGCTCTTTTCTCATCCAGAATGTGTTGTTGGATATCAAACTTGAAAGGCGTGGCTCCAAAATTGGTTCTGATCTTCTCTCCCCGGGTTTTGAATCCTACAAACGGATAGATTTCTGTATCCCGAATATCCCTAAAGGCGGTGCCAAGGTAAGTCCCGTTTTTTGTATAGAAGGCGGTCATGTCTCGAAAATCAATGCCACAGCCAATAACATCCCCTGTACTGAAATGTGGGCCATACTCTTTTTCTGTTCCCGGCCCAGAGGAGATCTTCCCACTATTTCCGTGGTAGCCCCAAGAGTTTTCTTCCCAACCTAATAAAAGCTGTGAGCTTTCTTTCTTTTTTTTCTTGTTAGAAATTACCAGGGAGTCGATCCAGGCTGTTCATCAACATACAGAATCCAATGCCGATATGACCATCCATTCCTTTGGATATCACTTTGATTTCGAAATAGTAGATACCGCATTGTTTCTTCATACAATAGTTGGCTTTGATAGAAGAGGCTTCGGTCTCTTCCTTTTGAGGACCTTTGTGCAAAAAAAAAAAAAAAAAAAAAAAGTAAGGAGCAAGGTTCTGATGGGCATTGTGAATTGTAGAGAATACCTTGATAGATAAGTTGTAAGCTTTCTGAATCGAGATCGATGTTGTCGCCTTTGGAGGTAGTGCTCCACATGGTCGGCAGTCTTAAATCGTGAGTGGCCAATGCATGGTGTAAGGAGTTTTGTAAAAGTATCTCTAGCGCTGCCATTTCTCTTGGAGAAGGAGCGATGGCATCCAATATGACTGCATTGGGTCGGTAAGTGAGTCTTCGTTCGGGTGTCCAAGGTCCTTGTGTTGATGAATCGTCAAGATCGAAAATGGAAGGGTCTAGTTTGACCTGAGGAATCTTGTTGAGCAGATCTTGTTGTCGTTTCAACAGCTGCGCATAGACGGTGTTTTGGAGATAGGCAGGTGGGTTGGGCATGCCTTCTTTTTGTCTTGCATAAAATGTCTGGATCTCTTCTTTTAAAGTTTTTGGCCGAGCAACTTTGGAGAAAATGTTGCGGGTACGTTGATGAAAATTGGCGTTTTCCACATGGCGTCTAAAAGAGCTATCGGTTAATAAAGACGAAGCCATTTTCTATCAAAGAAAAAGAAAAAAAAAAAAAAAAAAAACAAGGGAAAAATAGATTGAATTTTTTTGAAAGAACAAAAACTCCAAGTTTTTTTTTAATTATTTATTTACAGCAGATCAAAGAAAATTTTTTTGAAATTTAATGACGGATGGTGCCCATGACCAGAGCCAATAGGGCCATTCTTACGTACAAGCCATATCTCATTTGACGGAAATAGGCAGCGCGTTGATCGAAATCAACTTCAGGCTCGATTTCGTTGACGCGAGGAAGGGGATGCATGACGATCATCTGGCTTTTGGCCTTACTCAAGACGTTGTTGTTGAGAATGAAGGCATCCTTGACGCGGAGGTAGTCTTCTTCAGTATCGAAACGTTCTTTTTGGATGCGAGTCATGTAGAGTACGTCTGTGGTACCGATGACTTGATCAAGAGAAGAGTAAAAGTGTTGCTTGATACCAGCGGCGTCGATGGCGTCGATGACATCTTTGGGCATATTCAAGGATTCAGGGCAGACGTAGTTGATGGTGACTTGGTAGTAAGACAAGAGCTTGACGAGAGAGTGAACGGTACGACCGTTCTTGAGATCGCCCACCAAGGTAATAGTCAAACCATTGACAGTACCAAGTTCTTCACGGATGGTGAAAACGTCGAGGAAGGCTTGCGTGGGATGTTCACCAATACCGTCACCAGCGTTAATGATAGGCACTTTGGAGTACTTTGCAGCGACCTGAGCGCTTCCAGGCTGAGGATGACGGAGAACGATAAGATCAGCATAGCAACCTAGGGTGCGGACGGTGTCAGCCAAAGATTCACCTTTTTGAACCGAGGAAGTTGTAGCGCTGACAGAGACCACCTGGCCACCGAGACGGTTCATGGCAGCCTCAAAAGAGCAAGAGGTACGGGTGGAGGGTTCAAAGAACATGGTGCTGATAACACGGCCTTGCATCAGGTTGATGGAACCATAGAGTTCTACCAGGTTACGCATTTCGTGAGAGACAGCAAACAGAAGATGAAGATCATCGCGATCGAATTGAGAAGAACGCAAGATGTGTTTTTGATAGAAAGGTGAACGGCTGATGACGCGGGCGAGGGAGGCAGAGACTTCATAGCGAGGGGTAGGCAAAGACACCAGCTGTCCGTCGGCAGCGCCAGCCAGGCGGATCGAGTCGTCGACCAAGGCGCGATCTGCTTCTTCTTTCGCAGCCTTGGCGACCTTTTGAGCTGCCATGCCTTGCTTTGTGTCAGCGTCTTTGGTCTGAGAGTGGGCCTGCACAGAGACGTCGCGGCCCAAGAAGGCTTCCTGGAAAGAGCCGTCCAAGTAAACAGGGGTTTCGTTCATGACCACGCGTTCTACCGAACCGCGAACGGTGGTACCCACCAGCGGAGACCAGCTGTGGGCTTTTGCAGGCCAGACGGTGGCGCGATCAATAGCGACTTCGACAAAAGTGTCAGGTTGGGAGGAAAGGCCAAAGATCGACTTGGGGTGTTTGTACAAACGATCAGAGATGTCTTCCATCGTCAAGCGGCCTTCAGAGACAGCTGTCAAGAGCAGAGACAGGGATTCGCTGATACCGGTGGTGGCGTCGGCAGGATGGCCCAGTTCAGCAGCCAACAGGCGAGGAATAGAGCCAATAGAGAAACAATCAATGACCTCGAGTTGCTTCCAGAGCGCGGCTTGTTCCTTCTTGGAAGGCAGGCGCTTGCTGTGGTTGAAGTCTTCGGAAGCGAAAAAGAGCGCGTACACAGACACATCGCAAGTCACAGCCAAGCCCTTCTTCTTGCTCATCTTGATCAACGTCAGATCAGCCTGGCTGCTGACGTTGGTGACGTGAATGACGCGGTTATGCAGTGAGGCCAGCAAGAGAATTGAGGCAAGCTCGGTACCCTTGGCGTCTGTCATGACCAGTTGCGAGACAGGCCAAGAGGAAAAGGCGGCATCAAAGACGCCCACTTTTTCGTTAGCGATGTGATCCGTGTTGATGTAAAGCACGGCAGCATCAGAAGCATGGTGGCCAACCTGAGCAGCATTTTCAGCTGTGGCAGTGACGTTCAGCAAGTAATCGGTGTAAGCTGCCTTGCGGGCGTGATCACTCAACTGGTGGAGAGAAGCCGCGTCACTGACTTTCTGAACGATGGGAGCCACGGTGGTGAAGCCTGAGGCGAGGGCGGCCTTGGCCATGGTAGCAAACTCGTCTTGGTTTTCGAGGTAGGCGTTGATGTTGAAAAGGCCTGGGAGTTGTGCCTGGGTATGGCTGGTCTTGTAATCTACAGAAGACAAGTCGTGCGACTTTTGACGTGCCAAAGCTTCGATAAACAGCTTGGCACACTTGACGTTGGTCAAGAGCGGAACGGAATAGTCGACGGCAAGACGACGCGAACGATAACCCTTGGACATGTAAGAAGCCGGGCGACGGAATCGGTTGCGGGAAGGCAAGTTGATGTACATATCGATCAGGTTGCTAGACAAGTGCTGTTGAAGTGAGTATTCTGCCTTGAGATCATCACCGTCACCATCGAGGGTATCCAAGTGCTTGACAGGAATGTCGTGCTCAGAGATAAAGTCAGCGGTACCGGTGGTAGCAAAGAGGTTGTAGCCTAATTCGTGCAACTTGCGTACGCTGGGCAAGAGCTCTTGTTTTTCCTTGTAAGAACCGATGGAGAGCAAGATGTTCTTCTTGGGCAAGGCAAAACCGGTGGCGAGAAGTGACTTGAGGTAGGCTTGATACTTGTCTTTACCGAAACAGGCGACTTCACCCGTTGAGGCCATTTCGACACCGAGCACAGGATCTGCGCCTGAGAGACGACTGAAGGAGAATTGAGGTACTTTGATACCCACATAGTCTTTGGGGATATCCACCTTGGGATAGGGCAAGACAGGCAGACCCAACATGGCAGTGGTTGCCATCTCGATCAAATCGACACCCAACACCTTGGAAACAAAGGGGAACGAACGCGCCGCACGTACGTTACATTCGATCACCTTGATTTCGTTATCTTTGGCGATAAACTGAATGTTGAAAGGACCGGTGATGTTCAAGGCACGACCAATTTTGGCGGTGGCGACTTCGATCTTGCGGATGGTGGCAGGGTCCAGATCTTGGGGAGGCAAGATCAAGGTGGCATCACCCGAGTGAACACCAGCGTTTTCAACATGCTCAGAGACAACGTGCATGATCAGCTTACCGTCCAAAGCGACAGCATCCATTTCGATTTCTTTGGCATCTTCAATGTACTTTGAGATGACGACAGGGTAGTCGCGAGAGACGGCGGCAGCCTCTTTGAGGTAAGAAGCCAAATCATCCTTGGAGAATACGACGTTCATGGCAGCGCCGGAAAGGACGTAGGAGGGACGTACGAGTACAGGGAAACCGACGTTATCACAGAACACCTCGGCCTCTTCGTAGCTGGTGAGTTCTTTCCAGAGCGGTTGATCGACACCAATGTTATCACACATACGAGAGAACTTGTAGCGGTTTTCGGCATTATCAATCATCTCAGGGGAGGTACCGAGCACCTTGACGTTTTGACGATGCAAAGGCAGGGCAATGTTGTTGGGTGTCTGACCGCCCATGGACATCATGACCGCAGAGGACTTTTCAATCTCGTAAATATCCAAAATACGCTCAAGGTCGATGTTTTCAAAATAGAGTCGATCGGCTTCATCGTAATCGGTAGAGACAGTTTCTGGGTTATAATTGACCATGATGGTCTTGATGCCTTTTTGGCGGATGGTACGGATGGCGCGCACTGCACACCAATCGAATTCTACCGAGGATCCAATACGGTAAACGCCTGAGCCGAGCACCATCACGCCGTGATCTTCAAAGGTGATGTCGTGTTCGACGGCGTTGTAGGTCATGTACAGGTAGTTGGTGAAGGCAGGGAATTCGGCAGCGACGGTATCGATCTGCTTGACAAAAGGAGCCACGCCGTATTCCTGACGAAGCTTACGGACGGACAGTTCGTTGCTGTTGAGTTGCGTGGCAATTTGACGATCCGAGAAACCCAGTTGCTTAGCAGAGCGGATCAAGTTGCCAGGCACGTTGGTCTTGTTGAAGCCACCAAGACGGGTATCGAGGTTGACGATACGCTGGAGCTTGTTCAAGAACCACTTGTCAATCTTGGTCATTTCCCAAATCTTGTCAACAGAATAACCCTTGTGCATGGCGTTAGCAATAGCAAACAAACGGCGATCCGAGGGGTTGGCAAGTTCAAAGTCCATGTCTTCGTCTGCCACTTGGTCGTTCTAAAGAAAATAGTGAGATGTCTATCGTTTTAGAGTTTTTTTTTTTTTTTTTTTTAGAGTTACCTTGCTGAAGCCAGGAAAGTTATAGTCAATAGCGCGGATGGCCTTTTGGATGGTTTCTTCAAAAGTACGACCGATGGCCATGACTTCACCTACAGACTTCATGGAAGAGGATAAGGCAGTGCTGACACGGTTGAACTTTTTGAGATCCCAACGGGGGATCTTGACTACGCAGTAATCCAAGGAGGGTTCGAAACAGGCGCAAGTGACTTTGGTTACGCTGTTCTTGATCTCATTCAGGGGGATTCCCAGACCGAGTTTGGCGGCGACAAAGGCCAAGGGATAGCCGGTGGCCTTGGAAGCCAAGGCAGAAGAACGCGAGAGACGTGCGTTGACTTCGATAATGCAGTATTCCTTAGAGAAAGGGTTCAAGGCATATTGGATGTTACATTCACCGACGACGCCCAAGTGACGGATGACGTTCACGGCGGTGGTACGCAACATGTTGTAGTCTTCATCAGAAAGGGTCTGAGAGGGAGCGACGACGATGGAATCGCCAGTGTGGATACCCAAGGGATCAAAGTTTTCCATGTTACAGACGGTAATACAGTTATCTTGACAATCACGTACGACTTCGTACTCGATTTCCTTCCAGCCCTTCATGGACTTTTCAATCAACACTTGCGGGGAGACAGCAAAGGCCTTGTTACAGAGATCGACCAACTGACGATCGTTATCAGCAAAACCGGAGCCGAGACCCCCCAAGGCAAAGGCAGCACGACAAATGACGGGATAGCCAATCTCGTTGGCGGCCTTGAGGGCTTCGTCGACAGTGACAGCGGAAGAAGACTGAGCGCACTTTTCATTGATTTCGTACAAGGCTTGGGCAAACAGATCGCGATCTTCGGTGGTGATGACGGTATCGATCTGAGTACCGAGTACCTTGACGCCCAAGCTTTCGAATTCATCCTTCATGGCAATACCTACGCCCAAGGCAGTTTGACCACCAAAGGTAACGTAGATACCGTCTGGTTTTTCGTATTCAATCACCTTGCGTACAAACTCGGGTGTGACGGGCAAGAAATAGACCTTGTCAGCCAAACCTTTGGAGGTCTGGATGGTGGCAATGTTGGGGTTAATCAGCACGGTGTAGATGCCTTCTTCCTTCAAGGCCTTGATGGCTTGAGAACCCGAATAATCAAACTCGCCTGCTTGACCGATGGACAAGCCACCCGAACCGAGCACAAGCACCTTTTCGACGCTGACACGAGGATTCCGAGCGATGTTTTCAGCCTTTGTGCCACCAGGCATTTTGACAGGTACCAGACTACGGGTCTGCACACATTCCTGAATGGTTTGGATAAACACGTCAAACAAGAACTCGGTATCGCGAGGGCCTGGGGTGGATTCAGGATGGAATTGGACAGAAAAGATAGGCAAGGAGGCGTGAATGACACCTTCGTTTGAGCCATCGTTTGCGTTAACAAAGAGTTCCTTGTAGTTTTCGGGGAGCGAGGCAGTATCGACCGCGTAACCGTGATTTTGAGAGGTAATATAGCAACGACCGGAGATCAAGTTGGTACAGGGAATGTTATGACCACGGTTACCGTATTTCATCTTGCGGGTGGTAGCGCCCACAGCCAGGGCCATGATCTGATGACCGAGACAGATACCAAAGATGGGTTTCTTGATGTTTTCGATATACTTGCGTACACGGTCGATGGTGACCTGGAGGGTGGTAGGGTCACCGGGGCCGTTGGAGAGGAAAAGACCGTCGTAAGAATCCTCGGGTTCGGCCAAGAAGTCAAAGTCCCAGGGAACGATCTTGAGCTCTACCCCGCGGTGGACAAAGCAGCGAATCTGGTTATACTTCATACCGATATCGACAGCGATCACACGCAGGGTGCGACCGGAAGGCAAGAGGATGGCCTTCTCCGGAGCGGGCGAGTAGATTTTGGGTGCCTGGATGGACACCTCAGCCACCAGGTTACGCGCGTTGGGATCGACCCAGTCTACGTTATGATAATCTCTTTCCCAACGGTCAGCAGAATGGGTGGTGGTGGATGAAAAACCCAAGGCAGAGGCAGCGGTTTCAATGGCGCTGGAGCCGACCGAGGACGTCTTGGGAAACAGGATCTTGCCCAGCAAAACACCTTCACTACGAATCTTTTTGGTCAAGGCGCGTGTATCGATACCGTAGAGAGCCGGCACGTCGTTTTCCTTTAACCAGGTGGCTAGTGAAGACTCGGCCAGATAATGAGAGAAATCTTGTGAATATTCCGCCACGATCAGACCAGCGATGTGAATGCGGTTGGACTCGAATCGGAGCGGGATATCCCCAAGCACAGCGTCCATCTCGGCACGCGAGGGTACACCGTAATTGCCGACCAAGGGGAAAGTCACCACCAAGATCTGGCCTTGATAAGAGGGATCCGTCATGGATTCGGGATAACCCACCATACCTAAAAAGGCAATTAGCGACCCTGGGCATGACTTTTGGATGGCCGGTCCGCCACGGCATCGAGCGTCTTACCTGTCTGAAAGACACATTCACCTGAAATACTCTTTTCAGCACCAAAGGAAATACCTTGATAGCTGGTACCATCCTTCAATACAAAGGCGGCTGTAGTGACGTCTTTGGGGTTCTCCAATGCAATCGCAGGACGATGGGGCGCTGTGGGGGAGCGTGGAGAACGGCTGATGGGTGTGGCATTGGCAGCAGGCGCTGGGATCTGTGAACCAATGAGAGGACCCATCGAGTGAACAGGAGGAGCAGGAATATTAGACGCCATGTGAGACTAGCTTTATGCAAAGAGGATGGAAAAAAAAAAAAAGAGATGTATAGAAAGAGAATGAGACTGTTTTTCGGTTAGTGCTTTGCTTTATTATAAAAAAAAACTACTACTACTTTAATGATCCAAAAAGTCAATCCAAAGGGACTTTACACACGAAACTGACAATCGAAACAACTTGAAAGAAAAAAAGATTTTATTCCCGAGCAGATCTTTGACGTTTTTTATACTCTTGTTTTCAAACACCGTCTTTTTAAAAAAAAAAAAAAAAACAAAACCAACCATCCTGCTAATTCAAGACAGGGTTCTTTTTTCAAGCGCTTTCTATCCATCTTTGTTTCAGAGCAAGTCTCTTTTCTCAGTCTATTTATTTATTTATTTGTTTGTTTGTTTTTTTTCTTGATTTTTTTTTTTTTTTTAATTTTTTTATTTATTTTTATTTTATTTTGAAATGAGTCACTTGAAAACCCAATTCGCTTGTATTCCCTTTGTTATGCCCGATTTGGAAGCTTTACCATAGCGTTCACAGTCCGAACTTTAGTGCTGTCTGCTTGATCTAGATGGACAAGCCACATTACTCACTTGGTCCAAAAGAGAGCAGATGCAGTTGTGTGTAACGTATTTATTGTTTTGTTGACGCTTTTTGAAGACGTCTCAAAGCATTTTTAGTGACCGATGAATAGCTTGATGTCCACCCCCCCCATTGGTGGCCCTGCTTTGACTTTTTCTATTGGCCATCGATAGCATCGACTTGCACCAACCAAGGGAACCAAATTAGGTTCACTGACACCCACGGTTCAGAAACCCATTCGAGTGAATGAACCACTTTTTTTTTTAAAAAAATGATCTAAGCTGTATCACCCAAAAGATAGCCAAACCTCTTACTGCGAAATGACTCATCTCATGTTGGCTGTATCTATCGCAGTTTATACACTGGAAAGCAACCTATGCCAACGCACACACACACACTCTCTCTCTCTCTCTCCACCCAAACCATGGAGATATGCAAAACAAATCCATCAAAAAAGTGCAACGCTTCCTACCACATCCACTGAGAGAGACCTCGGCGGAATCCTAATCCTCCACACTTAGCTCGCATAAACTTTGCTGTTTTTTTAAAAAAAAAAAAAAAAAAAAAAAAAAAATAAGCCTGTCGGAATAAGAAAAGGGCAAGATGATTGGTAGAGAAAATGACGGTGGTGGCTAGAGAAAGGCTGTCAAACTAGATGGCAACGAGAAGAAAAAACTTGTGTTTCCGTAACACAACTTTCTTGTATCGTCAATTCATAACCTGTGCCATTTTTTTATGTGAATTCCTCCTCACCTTTGGAAAGAGCAGTGAGGAGAGGCGAGATACAAAAAGGGAACGAATCCTATTTCATTTTCCATATTAAATGGCTAAAAAAAGAAATAGTTCAAACCACTGTTCTCATCAATTGGCGGTAAAACCTTATCGGCCAATCAGATCTGACAAGGGCAATGTTGATCCCTTTTTTTTTTTTTTTTTTTCTTTCTTTCCGAAAACCAATTGGCCTCTAAATAGCATTTGTGTAAGCAAAGAGCGAAGGGGATTGATTCGTATTTATCAGAGTCATAAAAGAGCAGTGGAGATTGATTTTGGACTTGGTCAATGTTTTTTTTTTTTTTTTTTTTTTTTTTTTTTTTTTTTTTTTGAAAATCTCAAAGAGTTTCTATCTTTTTTGGATGACAAAACTATCACGGTTAACATCCTCCTCCTCCTCCTTCCCCTTTTTCTTGGAGAGAATTGCTTGGGTCGAGTTTTTTTTTTTGTTTTCGATTTTGAATATTAAAAAAAAAAAAAAAAAAAAAGAGGGAAAAAATAAGAGAGGTATTTATACACTTGAAAAAGAGGTGGCTTGACACTCCACTTGGCTCTGTCTCGATGATATTACTCATTTTAGGATCTTGATCAGAAAATCGAAAAAAAAAAAAAAAAAAAAAACATTCGATTTTTTCTGTTCCAAGTAACCTTTGGTCTTTTTAATGGCATAGACCGTGACTGTTGATTCATTACCTGTACAATGGCTTCAATACCTCTTTGCGTGGGGCTTTATCTTTAGTGTTTGAATTTGAATGACAATGCTTTCCCCCCCCCCAAAAGTACTACTCTACACCATTGAAAAAAAAGTAGTTACTATTTTAACTGAGGCTATCGATCAGTGTTTAGTTCATTCGTGGAAATTAAGAATCTTGACAACTTGCACCTTTAATCAATACAGGTTTCTCTACTAACTAATGAAAAAGCGACTTTTAATCAATACGAACTTGCGCGTGGTACCTGAAATCAAGCGGAGTGATAAGAGGTTCCTGAGATAGATACTTTAGAGATCTTTTCAAAAGCTGGCTTTCCTACATTTCACTTGCTTTACTTTTTATGCAACCGTTGGGTGGTTTGAAGACTGTACTTGACTGTAGTCTTCTGCTTGGTTTGTAACACGTGTTACTGATGTGATACTCACTGATAGGCTGAAATAAACATACGCACATAGAGAGAGAGCATGTGACCTCAAAGTGTATGTTTTTTTTTAATAGTATTTTTATTATGATTAATGTTAAAAAGTAATTACAATGAAAAACAAGTCGTTTATAGCTGGAAAAAATCAAGGCCTTCTTTTTGTATTTCAAATACATTGGCTCTCTTTCTCTCTCTCTTTCTCTTGTTTTTCTTTTTTTTTTTCTTTTGCTTTACAATTTTGGGTATCACAGCCCATGTGTATGTAGAACATACGTACACACGCATACACACGTGCTAATATGTTTTTTTTTTTTTTTTTTTTTTTTTGATTTTCTGATCATTGCTTTTTTTTTTTTTTTTGGGCGGGTTTTTGCTTCTACGTAGGGTGAACGTCTAATACTGAAAAAGTAAAGAAATGAGATACCAAACCCACCAAACTAGCTAATAAGAGCAATCTAAAAAGCCGCCAAGAGTATTCTGCCAAAGATATTAGTGAATCGGTCGAATAGTGAGATGTGTGTTCTTCTGGGTGATCTGTAGATTCTTTTAAGCATTCGATCGATGTTGTACTTGAACTTGGGCTCAGCCGTCTTCTATTCTCATGCATCTCTGCTGCTTTTTCAATCACGTCTTGGCTACGCCATTGCTCAGAAAACGCTTCGGCCATGGAGGGTGCTCCTGTCTTGACAATCAATGCTTCCATGACTTCCCCAATCACACTTCGTTTTTCTTCTTCTTTATCGGCCTCCTCAAAAGCTTCTTGGGCTAAATCAATAAAGTGATCTTTGTTTTGTGGTCCTTTTGAAATCGTTTTTTTGCCTTGTTTCCTTTGTTTCATTTCGCCAAAAAAAAAAAAAAAAAAAAAAAAAAAGAGAAAGGAAAAAGGCAAAAAAAAGGGAAAATTTTCTTTTTTTTTTTTTTTTTTTTTTTTTTTTCAGAGAAAAACACTAGAAAACAAACTAAATTCTTTCCAAACTGTACTTTTGTTTGATTGAACGAACAATCTCAAAAACAAAACACTTTGATGTTAAAAAAAACGTACCTTTTTGGTTGTCATCCGTCTATAGATAAAAACCCTCTTTGACTATTCCAATAAGGAAAATTGTAGTGACCGGAAAGATCAGATCAGATGGATCGCTTAACGAGTATTACTGCGTTTCTGATTGACAGAACCAATACAATCGGTGACTGGTAAACATTTGCAGTACATACTGGCTGCCTCCAAAAGAAAGCAAACCCCACACGTCTCGTATCGATCCAAACGAAACGCAGCCTATGAAAGATCCCATGACTTTTATCTATGCCTATAGCGTTTGTTGTTTTGGCGCTCCAAGAATCAACTGCTTTGCCTTCATCCCCTTCTCATACACACTTCCTGGTATTCGTACTTGCGTATACATAAAACTGCAGCTCGAATGACCAGAGAATCACGTGCGTTCAATAGGCTATCACCATAACAAGAGATGCTAGAACCAGAAGCTTTCACGGACGCTGCCAAGAGTGCTTACACCCTGTACATCACTATTGGCTCTATTGAATACAAATCAATTCTATAGCATGTGGATAGAAGCCGTAGAGAACTGAGCTACATGCAAATCTCCCCCCCCCCCCTCTCTCTCTCTCTCTCTCTCTCTTTTTCTCTTCATTCTGTAGCGGAGAATACTTCATTTTTGATTTACGTGGGAATTTTATTGTTGTTTTTATGTTTTCTGTCATTCTTGAAGAAAATAAAACCGTAGAGCAGCAAACGGACAAAATAAAAAGATAAAAGGCATTTCTATCTTATTGTTGTTGGCTTTTTCATTTGAGGAAGAAATGCTTGAACGTAGTCCATCATCCATCCTAGAAAATAAGGCATGAAAGTATTGCCTTGATTCGGAATTCTCCTTCCTTTTTTGTAACTTTCATTTTTCTTTTTTTTTTTTTTTTTGCTTTTTCTTCTTCTTTCTTTACTTTTGCCTGCTGTTGAATCCTGTGTAGCTATTTTTTATATTTCTTTGTTTTTTTTTTTTTCGTGTGAGAGAGAGAGTATTTTAACTACCGGCGACCCTATCTAAGAAAAGAGAGCGTTCTGTTTATGTGATGCAAACCAAATACCGAAATACGAAAAGACCGGAAATTAAGAGCCGTTGGACTTTAGCGAGCAGTTCAGACGATGACGAAGGCTCAACTCAAGAGCATGTAGACCATTACTTTGATCCGACCAAGATGACCACCTCATTACCTTTGCTTCCGTTTCAAAACCAGGTGGGAGGACATACTTCGTTCTTTCGTTTTTCCAAAAGAGCGATATGTAAATCGGTTACGCAGAGCGAGCAGAGCTTTTATGAGCATATTGACACAGGTCATCATGAACTCTTGCCGTTTACCTCACAATACATTGGTGTGCTCAACGTGACTTATCGATGGATGGTACCCGAAGTCCTGTTTGAAAACAATCAGCATCTGCTTCGCGACTGGAGAGGATGTCACGAGAAGAGATACAAAAAGCAAGGGTATTCGGCACAACGTGAATACCAAAGACGATTTCAAAAGCAGGTCTTACGTGAAGTCTTTTCTCCTCAGGCTATTCAAGAACGTTTATTACAAGCCGAGGGCTGGCAACAATGTATAGGGAGAAGCCAGGGTTTATCAGCACACGGACTGGATCAGACGGTAGACAAGATGGTAGTGGAAGCCAGAAGACCCTCTTTGCTTCATTCCACAAGCTCACTTCCTCAACTGTTACAGCAAGAAAAAGAGCCCAGATCAGCATTCTCTATGGATGATATAGCGCTTGAAACACGCTGCGAAAAGATACCCAAGACGAGCTTACAAGTCGATTCATCTTGTCTTGTCCAGATCCAGAAAGATTCTTCTACAGAAAGCGATCGGGAGAGACCTTGTCCATCTCTCAAAATGTACAGTCGGGATTTGCAACGCATTAGGAACAGACATCAGACTAGCCAACCTCGAGGCGAACAGAAATACATCCTGATTGAGGACCTAACAGACGGAATAAAGTATCCCTGTGTATTGGATCTCAAAATGGGCACGCGTCAACATGGCGTTTATGCTACCTACGATAAAATGGTAGGTCAGCGATTCAAGTGTGAGAAATCAACGAGTCAGAAGCTGGGCGTCCGTGTGTGTGGTATGCAGGTAATAAGAAACAGCGGTGGGTTGATTTTATCCCTCTAACGATCCCATAGGTCTATCAACATACTACCGATCAATTGGTGTATCAAGACAAATACTATGGGCGAAAGTTGTCACCGCCTACGTTTCGTGATACACTTCAGGCTTACCTTGATAACGGTCATGGATGCCTAATCCAACACATACCAGTGATCGTTCGAAAGCTGAGGCGATTGGCTCGTATCATCAAAAAGATGCACGGCTACCGATTCTATGCCTCTTCTTTGCTAATCATCTATGACGGTGACCCCACCAGCCGACGTAAAGTGGATGTTAGAATTATTGATTTTGCCAACTGTATCACTGCAAACGATACAAAGTCCAACCGCCATTTATTTACATACCCGCCCAAAGATCATGGTCCAGATCACGGTTATCTTCTTGGCCTTAAAACCCTGGTCCTTTGCTACGACTGGATCTATCGATCCCAAGGAGGTCAGCCTGAAGATTTGGCCGTAGAAGGCGAAGATGCCTTTTTGGATATAGCCGAACCAAACCATACTGCCATCATGGCCGATTTATTACTCTAAACATCTCATACAGCCTTAGACTCATCACGAATCCTTCTTTTTCTTTTTAAAAAAAAAAATACAACTCTCCCATTCTAATTTGTAATATAAACCCTTTTTTTTTTTTTTTTTTTTTTTTCAATTGTAAAGGAGTTTAAAAACATGGATGTTTGATTGCGTCAAAGCGTAACCTACGAGTAAAAAAAAAAAACACACACACACACACACACACACACACACACACACACACACAAACCCTAAGAAATCTATACATGTATAGCGTATTCTCAAGAATACACTCGGTCTTTTAAAATTAGAAAAAGAATAGAACAGAAATAACTGGCTGCTACTTAATTTTATTTTATTTTTGCATACAGCCAAGGTTTTGTTTTTTTTTTTTTTTTTACTGCTTTCTTTATCAAAAAAAATAATAAAAAAAAGGGGGGGGAAGCAGAGAGAAGAGAATGGAAAACGTAGAAAACATAGGACACGATAAAGTAGGATCTAGCGTAGAACTGCAATATCTAAGAGACCTTTACTTACCGCAAGAAAAAAAAGACCGAGAAGAACGAGAAGGCACAGTGATTTTTAAGCCCATTATGAGCTATCCTCCTGTCAAGCAGCTAAGTCCATCAGAACGTAAACGGATATTAGTTACCGGAGGGGCAGGCTTTGTTGGATCTCATCTTGTGGATCGCTTGATGTGGATGGGCCATGAGGTAGTCGTGCTTGACAATTTCTTTACAGGCACCAAACGAAACGTGCAGCATTGGATTGGCCATCCTCATTTCGAATTGATACGTCATGACGTCGTAGACCCATTTATGGTTGAGGTCTCACAAATATATCATCTGGCTTGCCCTGCTTCACCTCCCCACTACCAGTATAACCCAACAAAAACAGTTAAAACCAGTGTCATGGGAACCATCAACATGCTAGGTCTTGCCAAAAGAACCAAGGCTCGTTTCTTGTTAACGTCAACCTCAGGTAACCTTGCTTTTTCCAATGTCCGCTAAGCGTTCTCTCCTCCCCCCCCCTTTTTTTTTTTTTTTTTTTTTTTTTTTAGAAGTTTATGGCGATCCTGAAGAACATCCTCAGAAAGAGACTTATTGGGGTCATGTCAACCCGATAGGACCTAGAGCTTGTTATGACGAAGGAAAGAGGATTGCTGAAACGCTTACTTATTCATACAAAAGACAAGAGGGCGTCGATGTACGCGTAGCACGTATTTTCAAGTAGATACACACATACTAACATCACAACCACAAACTCACCTGGCTCTCTATAGTACTTTTGGACCTCGTATGTCCCCTGTCGATGGCCGTGTAGTAAGTAATTTTATAATGCAAGCAATCAAAGGTGAGCCTTTGACAATCTATGGAAATGGCGATCAAACACGATCGTTTCAATATGTTCATGACTTGGTCGATGGTCTTATTTTGTTAATGAATGGCAACTATGAGGAGCCTGTAAATCTAGGAAACCCCGATGAGTACACCATCAAAGAGTTCGCCTGCACAATCCGTGACATGGTTTCCACTCCCCCCTTTTCTTCCAAACCCGTCGAACTAAAAACTCAACCTGCACCTGAAGACGATCCCAAGAAACGGAAACCTGATATTAGTAGAGCAAAAGTAGAGCTAGGCTGGGAGCCCAGGTTTCAGGTCAAACAAGGGTTACAGGAAACAGTAGACTGGTTTAAAGTACAATTGAAAGAAGGCGCTATTTAATCTTTTTTTTTTTTTTATTGGTATATCTTTTCTTTTTTTTAATAAAAATAAAAATACAGATATAAATCAAGAATATCACAGGGCTATATATAAACATTTTCAAGTTGGCATTCGCTTTAGATCTTGTAAAAATCAAAAGCGTTTGCTTGGTGGAGCTAGTGTATCTAAAACGGATCTTATATGAAACACAGGCTCTGACCATATATGCTGGAATGACTGTGAGCTTTCAGGCTGAAGCATGTGTAAAAGATAATGGAATTGATCAATGCAAAGATGGACTGCTTCATAGGCTGCTAGATAGTCACCCTCGTAGTACCTTGAGTCTTGTGACGCTACTGCATAGACTAACTGCTCCTGAAGTTAGCTTTCAATAAGAATGAAAGATCCACTTTACCTCTTCTTTAGCTTTTTTAATCAACTCTTCAAATGAGTTTGAATTTTCCTGTATTTCAGATGTACATGATTTGCGCACTCTTTTTCGTAGTTGAGAGATCCAACATGACGATTGAGCCTTTGTTCCTTTGGTTTGAGGGGAATGATGCTTATTGATGAACATTATATACGAAAAAAGAGAAGGCATACACTTTATTGGTTTATAGAAAAAAATTCGGGTAGAATAAGAGTTCAAAACAATGTGTCCATTATATACAAATTTTTACCAACTCCTAGAGTTTAGGGATTCTACCCAACTTCTTTTTAGTTCATCCCTTAAGCCACAAGGGCGAGAGGGGGGGGGGAAAGAAACAACAGATGTTCTTTCGTGGCACTAAAAAAAAAAAAAATCAAGGAGATCAAGATACATTTACAAACAAAATAGCTGTAAATAAGCAAATCAAAAAAAAAAAAAAAAAAAAAAAATCTAGGCAAACGTGTTTTCTTCTTTTTTGGCGCGCTATTTATCTATATTGTTCTATATTGTATCAGAGATTAATTTTTTAATGTGAAATATCATTTTGCAAATTATTAATACCGTAATAATACTCTCTTAGAATGAGCCACGGTTACCTGAATCACAACCCAATAGGTATCAATACAGACCTTTCTTTTATTTGAACAATATACATCTATATACCTATATGTATATATTAAGTAAACCTTGGTAAACAATTTAGGAAATTGACATATTGCTGGCTTCAGGAGCATAAGGCTTTCTGCACTAAAGATAATATATACCTTTATCTGTGCTCTAAAACAAAAAGTACCTCAATAAGTACAGGCTATCATTAACTAAGGGGAGGAAAAGTATGTGTGCGTGTATATATGTTAGGATAAACATAGAAGAAGATAAAACAGATCTACAATCTTTATTCTTTTCCCTTAAAAACATTACTCGCTAATGATTTAATTTGCTGCGAGAGTGGGCGCACCAATTATGATAAGATGATTCATTACTAGCTCGTGATGATAGTATCTAGGGTTTTCTTGGAAAATCTCAAGCTATGGTTTGCAAACATATGCTGTCTTTTTCTTTTCTTGATTTGGTCTCCTCTTTAGTTTGTTATGACTCTCCAGTATCTTAATACTTTGTAAGGCACAACAAAAAAAAAAAAAAAAAATTGTCGTTAGGAATACATTACATGCTTTTTTTTTTTTTTTTTTCTTTTCGAGACACTACTCTAGAATTCAAAGCTTCTAGTTGAAGAGATGTTACAAATCTTCTCCGCTTATCTATTTACATTTTCAAACAGCAAGAATGCAACTTTGAGGGATTTCAGTAGTTTAAGAATTATATTACCTATTGTTATTGTTCTTTATAGGTAATAAAGCAGTCGAGACAATATTTCCAGAAAATACTATTTCATTTAGAAATAAATTTTGGCTGCCCAAAAAGTCGTATTATAGAGCTTGATTAATAGAAAAGAGATCAGTTCGTTTACAATAACCTTATAAAGATTAATTGCTATTATAACCGGTACTTTGAATTACAAAAAAATATGTGATGGAAGCAGTAAGACACAAGAAAAAGTTGTATAAAAAAATTGCAAAAAAAAAAAAAAAAAAAAAAAAAAAAAAAAAAAAAAAAAAACCAATGAAACGTCAAATGAGTTTACAAAATACTGTTTTACGATTAACTATTCAGCAGGCGGCTTTAAAAGCGCAAGTATATTCTGTGTAAATATGATACATAATGTATAACCAAAATTCATGCTAATATCGGTCAAACCGCAGGGAATTTTTTGGGATGTGATTCAAGTAAAGGTTGTATGAAAACTGATGGCTCTAACTAAAAATAACAGCATCAAAAGTAGCAGATATAATAATGCTTTTTTTTTTTTTAAAAAAAAAAAAAAAGAAAGACATTTTTGGATATACAAACCCTACAAAAAATTGCTACACACCCGGTAAATTTAACGGGTCTGTTAAAGAGCTTCTGTCAGATACACTGTCATCAGAAGCTCATTTGTAAGCTAACTTTTGACAGCCGAAAAGAACTTTAGCCGTAAGCTTGTACTACGAAGGTGGATCCCAAACAGAAAGAGTGGCCTATCATAGAATTAGACAACTTTGAACAAATGTCTTTATTAGCTTTAGCGTTGTTACAATCACTATAAAATACTTATAAAATGCATAATGACCAGCTGCATGGGCTATAATTATTTAATAAGGCCATTGGCTCCAACTCAAGCTTAGTCATCACATAGTCTTTTTCAACCGTGTTTACACTTGAAACGCAAAGCGCTTGTACAACTGATGTAGTGTGCTTCCGTTTTCCACAACAACTCGATATTAATCGAAGACTTTGATTGGTAGGGCAGAGGTCAGGGTAAATTATGTAAGCTTTGATTGACTAGAAGCAAAGGCTTTGTGGTCTATACTAAAAAACTAGAACTTCAAATGCAAGTGTCTGTATTCAAACCATATCATAAAAACTAGTAAAGAATAATTGAATTGATCTAAGAATATAAGACTCTAAATGAGAAAAATCGCAAAGGCAATAAGTGTGTGTAACATAAATATGTGTATGCAAATGATATATATGTGTTTGTTTATTAGGATTCTTTTAAAGATTTTAGCATGGTTTTAACCTATGCCTTTTATTAGTGAATTGGGTCTACTTTTTCTTCAGTTATTTTAACCTACTTCGTCAACCTCCATCGACACATTCTCTTCCAAATCAGAATAATGACGACAAAGCGGACACACAAATCCAGGATGATTAGCTAATAAAGGGCGCAGACATTTGTAATGAAAAGTATGGGAGCATGGTGCAACAAACAGTGCCTGAAACGGTGCAATCGCAAATAAGCAGATACAGCACTCGTCGACATGAATACTGTTATCTTGATTGTCTTCTCTCGGTTTTATCATATTTTGAAGGGTGTTGTATGTTTTTATGCTATATTCAAAAGGAGATATATACTGTTAGTACCTGACTTGTTTTTTTTTTAATAGGCTTTATTGTTGTCACAATAAACACCCATATTCATTGTACTTTTTGTATTTACTTGTATTCTTGATTACTTGTTTCTTGATTCGGTTTGTTTATCTCGATACGCATTCTAACACATCTGTAATATTCTTATAAAGAAAAGAATTTTTCGTTAATTACATTTCTAACATTAAAAGCTTGAATATATATATATATATATACATATATATATATATATGTGTGTGTGTGTGTCTGTATAATCTTTTTTTTTTATACCTTCTGTCCCGCCTTGATAATCAACACCTAGTTGAACTGTGTCGTTATTCCTTAAAATATGAGGTGAGGATGTTTCATTCGGTGGGCTTAGACGCCGGCTATTTAAAAATGTTCCCGAAGAGGATCCTGTATCTTTAATATAAACCTAAATAGCGTTGGAACAAAACAAGCAGAACAATAAAAAAAACTCTCTGTTAGCTATTTACATGCTCATTCTCCATGAATATTTCGGCATGCTTTCTGCTCACTACTTTACTCCTAAACGACATTAAGGTAGGAGAGTTTCTCTTGTCCAAAGTAGATCTTCCTATCTTCAAGATTTGATCTTCACTTAATGAGTACTCTACTACTGGGAAAATGAGCGCCTGACTGGAGTCAAGATGCGGAACGACTCTCAATGTTCGTGTTTCTACTGTCATTTGTAAAGGGAGAAATGAGCTGAAAAAAGAGAAGAGGCCAAATAGCAATGACAAAAAAAAAAAAAAGAAGGCGTAAAGGGGAAAAGAAAAAAGTTTATAAGTGCAAAAAAAGGAGAAAATAATAATAAATCAAAATATTCTTGACATTCGTCTGTTTTTGCCCCGCAGTTTTATTTTTTGTGCACATACACGACCGGGAAACAGTCAAAATCAACTATTGTTTATACATATATGTGCTTTTTGCTGTCTTTGGTCTCTCAAACATCGGTCACAGCCTCTGTATTTAAACATTGTTACATAACAAGAAGGTGGGTTTATTGCGTATACAGTATATAGTTTTATACATCTTTTAAGGGAGCCAAGCAAATCTGCGAGTTATTTGACAAGCCTGCTTTTTATAAAACAGTTTCTATGTATGTATATATAGATGCTTGATTCTGAGGCCAAAGCTACTCCTTAACCCTTTTTTTCTTAAACAGTAATACCAAAAAAAAAAGCGTTACCTTCAGACTTTCAGTTCATTAATACAGAGACTTTAATTTGTTTGGGTCAGGACAAAAGAGTTCCATTGCCCTGCAAAGCAATCTATAGCTTTTTCTTTTATGTTGGTACATTGTCGAAAATACAAATCATAGTCCTTGTCTTTTAATACGCGCCCGAGCTGTCCATATTTATCTATATAAATAGTAAACGATAAGAAAAATAAATAGCATTCTTATATTTCATACTGCTTCCGCATGACCAAATTCTTCCTTCATCTATTTATTTTAAAGGAATGAGTTTGCATCTCCCTTTAGTCAAGAGAGGGTTTATCAACTTTTTTTTTTTCTAAAAAAAAAGCAAACTTACTGTCCAAAACAAGTGTATGGCAGGATCCACATACTACTTTTACAGCATCAACTTCCACTTCCTCCCCATCTCTATTCAAGAAAACAGCCAAATCTACTTTGTCCTCGTTTTTTTCTCCCCATCCTAACCTTCCTTCCTTAAATAGTCCAAAAGTATAAAGGTCCCCTTCTAATGCCACGGCTGAGTGAAACGGACCACATGCAATTGAAACTTTATTTAGAGGTAGCCCAGAAAAATGCTCTATCAATACAGGCGTTTGACAGGGTTCTATATCAGCCAACTGAGAGAATCGGTTGGATCCAATACCAAAAATGCCAGTATCTGTCATACATAATACATGGTCACCCGATGTATGTATCGAAGCTACACAGTCGAGCAACCTAGAAGAAGGAGGCTCATAAAGTATTCCATTTAAAGTAAGTAAAATAGTCTTTTCCTGAAAAAAGCAAGCGTCTTTGATGTTTTCGTATTTTGTACATTTGCCGGAAGCTAAAACAATCACTGCTTCATGAGCATCTGTCACTACACCCATTCCATAATTGGGATCGCCAAATACATGCTGAATAGCTGGATTTTCTTGAATGAGATGTAAAAGGTATTTGGGTCTATAGCCCCACACTTTTATTTCGTTCAAGTCTTTTCAAGGAAGAATAGATCAGATTCAAATATATACTCTCTTGTCAAAATACCATTTAGCGTAATGGTGGTTTCCCAAGACGTGAAAAGAACTTTTTTGACTGTTTCTGTAAAAAGAGTTTGTCCAAAAGAGTCAAAACCAAAGGAGAGAAAGGTCATACTTCCTGTCCTAGTAGTTTTATATATATATATATATATAAAAGCGAAGAAAAAATAGGCAAATGAGGCCCCGAAGCATTTGATAAATAAAAGAACCAATTCAAAACTTCACTGTTTTAATAGAGTATGTATTACACTGGAGAAAAAGGTGAGCAATAGATTTATGAAAGCCCAAATCATTAAGCTATAAAGGTAGTATATATATATATATACATAAATATATATTTAACTCGATCGAAACAGACTTGACCCAAACTTTAGGCTTTGAACTTCTGTATATATTATTTAAATTTTAAGTTTCATCTTTCAAAGTATGTCTTTATTTATCGTTGAGCTGTAAAGTAGTGAGTTACTTGGATTAACACATAGGAAGATGTCTATTGCTGATATGGAAACTTTTCAATTTTCAAAAAAGTCATGTATGAGTAAGGTACAGTGAGTTTGTACTAGTAAGTATAAAATTCATTAGCTACGTTTTCCCTGTTTGAACCCAACCGATTATCTTTCTTGACTTACACTCTGGAAGGTTTTTTTTCTGCTGGAATCGTTCAAAGTTACAGAGAGCTTTATTATCAATTAATTTTGCGCTTTGTTATCTTGGATTATTGCATTTGTAGACCCATCTTGATTTTCTATTAAGGTTTTCTGTGTTTCCTGTTCATTTTGAAGTGCTTGGGATATTTTTAGGTTCTGTTTAAAGTGTTTCTCTCTCTTAAATAGCAGTATATGTGGCTCAGGAGCTTTTTTTATGTAAGTTTAACTTTTAAAGTTCTTAGTCTCATTTACCGTGAACCATGTAATGAATCCAGCCTATTGACTGACTAATTCCCAACATTCTCCACTCTTCATCGCTAAGAAGTCCGTGGTGTGGCAGCCATCGAGCAATTTCTTTCGGTAGTATCACATGTCTAAAAAGAATTTAGATTGTGCTTAATAAAGAATTGTAAAACAAACTGCGCTAACCTATATTCAAATTCGCAATCTATAAAAAAGAAGAAAATGAGTTACTGTAAAATAAGAGGGCTTTCTTTTTCAACTTTTTTTTGAGTGTTTGTTTCTTACCATAATAATATCTTGAGTAAGTTATAGAATTTTGGTAATCTTCAATATCTTTTAATCTTTGCATTTTCTCCATTTTAAGCTGATCTGGCGTTTTTTCATCGTTGGGTATAGGTGAAGGCAAGTGACCATTTCTTAGTGGCTTTTTATAGGATCGTTTTTTTGTAAGTAACCCCTTGCCCCGCTCCCGTATAGCTATTAGTTCTTCTCTTGTTTTATTTGCTAATTCTGAAGGGTTTATTAATGCCCCAGACGTATGTCTGTTGATGTTCCCTTGGTTTTGAATTCGGGCTGCTGTCTGGCTGCCACTACTTTGTATCTCCCTCTTTTTTAATATTTTGCTGTCATGATCTTTGATGGTTTGCAGTGTGCCTTCTCTTTGCATGTTTGATTTTAGATTATGTCGGCAAAACACGAAAATGGCTAAAAAAAAAAAAAAAGGCTTTATCTGCTGCATTTGAATTCATTGTCACACAATGCGAACAATGGTTGATAGGATTCTAAGATAGGGATTGAATTACAGGCTACTTCTTTCGATTTATAAATCTACTAGTCATTTATAAAAAACTAAACGAAGGTACATATTGTGTTTTTTTTTTTTTTTTCGAGTACATAGAGCACTCTTCTTTGAATATATAAAATCTACCATTCTGTTGGTGGGTTGGCCTGTTACGCGTATCATATTCTATAATTAGTCAAAAATAAAGAGTACTAGGACAGATTCTGTTAATAACCTATTTTCTACAAAGTAAAAATTATGCGGGCTAAATTATAATTTACTTAATTTCGGTTAGTATACCGGTCAATAAGTTCGGTTGCAATGGGCGAAACGCTTATACATGACGTTGCTATTCAGCACCTTAAAAAAGGCTTTTATGTTCACATGTTGATGTCAATCTCTTTTTTTTTCCTTCTATCTCTAATCATCTTTCCTTTTTCAGAAATATACTATGGAAGATCAACAAAAAATAAATGAGCAGCGTAGAAAATCGTCCACGACATCTACTTTGGTTGCGCGTCCTACAGAGAAAGACCACTCAAAGCCATATAACCAAAACCTAAATGACGATTGCTCTGAGCATAGTAGTATCAGTTTTATACAGCAAAACATGAACTCTCACAACTCTAATACATGTCGAAAATGTCAATACTCTTATAGTATCCCCTTTATGGGTACTTTAAAGCGCTTTCAGTGTTCTATTGTCCAAAGAATTAAAAAAAAAACAGCAACCTCGGAGAATACAAATACTACTAAAGCTCGTTCCGCTAACGAAACAGATGCTCGAATGGCTTTATCGGGTGATTCGAATATAATATCTAAGACTTCAGAAGACGAAGAAAAGAGTGGCTATTTCCAAATTACACCCGAAGAAAAACCCAAGATCTCAGCGCAAGGTCGAATGATTGCTATTTTAATGATATCTTTTGGTACCTTGATAGCAATAGTATTTGTGTTAATTGCATTAGGTAAATCAGCAAAGACAAACGGGAGCTACTGGAGAAGCAGATCTAAAGAGAGAAACTTACCACCAGGCACCAAGTCCTCAAGTGTGGCTAATACCTGGACATCAAGTACACTTGTAACAAATACAGCTTCTACTTCAACGGCTGATACAGTTACTAAGCTAATTATTGTCAACAACGCTTCAATATTAAGCAAATTAGTTACAGAATCAGGAATCACTGTAACAATTTCACCCACACCAGTCTAGAAACAACAACTAATAATAATAACCTATTCTTAACCAATTATATTAATAATATCTTGTATTTGTATAAAGCTATTTGTATTCACTACGAAGTATTTGTTTTTACTATATATACATAGTGTATGCATTTTAGGTTTGATTTACATCACTTAAAAAAGTTATCGAGATAAGTATATATTGTGTTTCGAATAGATTTTCAGGTCTAAATACACATTCGTGTTAATGATATACATATATAAGTCGTTGGATAAGTAGGACTGAATTGTCTTGAAACCAACTGGTCCTTATGCTTATTCTTTTTTTTTTTACACAGAAGATTGAGCACAATGTGCATTAACATGTTTAAATTGCAACATTTAGACCTAGAATACTCAGAAGTTATAAAGGTCTTCCTTGAAAAGGAATATAAAGCAAACGAAATGGGATCACATTTAAAGTATGTCTAGTAGAAAGCGTATTCTTTATATGCTTTAAATATAATAAGCTTGACTTGATTTTTGTTGTGGTAAAATTTGTGAACCTAAACTGTTTGTCAGGCACTTTTTTTTTTAAGAAACAAATAAAAGTGTTAAAATGATAACCGTAATTTGGCTACCTCCATTAAAAAAGAATGAAAAGAGTATGCTTAGTATGTCGCTTGCTATTTTCTAGTAATACGATAATCTTGACTTATGTGATATGATTGGCCCCGTTTGTATAGCTGTGACGCAAACTTTTTTTTTAGTTCAACGTGTTTCCAAAAAAAAAAAAAAAATTGGGTGTCCTTTTTTCTTTCGAATCCCTAGTATACTGATGAGTGGCGAAGTAGAGACAATTACACGCGGCGAAAGATCAAATGAGATTGATGCAGCCAAAGTAATAACAACGCGTGCTGGCGGGGCCTACATTCCACCCCATCGCTTGCGTCAGTTACAGCAATCTATCAATGACAATAGTAGCGAAGCCTATCAAAGAATCACATGGGAGGCTTTAAAAAAGTCAATCAATGGTCTCATCAACAAAGTGAATACTTCCAATGTAAAAATGCTTATACCCGAATTGTTTGGTGAAAATCTTATTCGAGGAAGAGGACTTTACTGCCGCAGTATGATGAAGGCTCAAACTGCTAGTTTACCTTTTACACCTGTTTATGCTGGTGTGACAGCAGTACTCAACACCAAATTACCAGCAATTGGCGCTCTTCTTTTGACCCGATTGGTTGTCCAATTCAGAAGAGCTTTTAGACGTAATGACAAGGTATGAATACAAAAAAAAAAAAAGCCCACAAATCGTGACCGCGATGATGCTTATTTGTTATAGACTTCATGTTTGGCTACCACCACTTTTATAGCACATTTGACCAATCAGCTTGTTGTCCACGAAATTCTTTCACTTCAAATATTAGCACTTTTACTTGAACGGCCTACAGATGATTCGGTTGAGATTGCCGTTGGCTTTATGAAAGAAGTCGGCGCTCATCTCGCCAATGTATCACCCAAAGCCAATAACGCTATCTATGAACGATTTAGAGCTGTACTGCATGAAGGCGAAATTGACAAACGTATTCAATATATGATCGAAGTTTTGTTCCAAGTGCGAAAAGATAAATACAAGGACAACCCAGCTGTGTTAAAAGAACTTGATTTGGTGGAAGAGGAGGACCAAATTACACACAATATCAGTTTGGATGACGACGATCTTGAGACTGAAGAGACACTAAACATATTCAAGTACGATCCTGAATATACTGAAAACGAAGAAAAGTACACCGCCTTTAAAGCCGAAGTATTGGGAGATGAAGAATCTGAGGACGAAAGCGGCTCGTCCGGCAGTGACGACAGCGATAGCGATGAAGAATCTGAAGATGAGGATGAGATGAAGATTATAGACAAAACAAACACCGATGTTATCGAATTACGTAGAAAGATCTATTTGACAGTGATGTCCAGTGTAAACTTTGAAGAGGCATGTCACAAATTGATGAGACTGCATGTACCTGAAGGACACGAGGTAAGCAATAAAAAAAAAAACAATGGTATATTTAAGAAAATGTACTAACCGTGTATTTTATAGATCGAGCTCTGTAACATGGTAATTGAGTGTTGTTCTCAAGAACGCACCTATCTTAAATACTATGGTCTGATGGCTGAGCGTTTCTGTAAATTGAATCGTCTTTGGGTAGAAAAATTTGTAAATTGCTTCGAGGAAGTGTATAATACCATTCATCGTTATGAAACCAATAGACTTCGAAATATAGCCAGACTCTTCGGCCACTTATTTAATACCGATTCGTTACCATGGACCTCACTCCAGATGATACGATTGACAGAGGAAGAAACTACCTCCGCATCTCGTATTTTTGTAAAGATTTTGTTCCAAGACATCAGCGAATTCCTTGGTCTCAAGATGCTCAAAGAGCGTATGTTGGACCCCTTCATGCTCGAGAGTTTATCTGGAATGTTTCCTAAAGACAACCCAAAAAATACACGTTTTGCTATCAACTATTGGACGAGTATTGGACTTGGCTCATTAACTGAAGATTTGCGTGAATGGTTAAGAAACGCGCCCAAGAGTATGATGCGTGACGATAGTAGCGATAGTGATAGCAACAGTGATAGTAGTAGCGGTAGCAGCGGCAGTGACAGCGATAGCGACAGTGGCAGTGAAAGCAGTAGTAGTGATAGCAGCAGCAGCAGCGATGATAGTAGAAGAAGAAGATACAAACGTCGCCGTTCTTAATTACTTTCAAGTGTAAAAATAAAAGACCCATATATTACATCAAAAAGACATTTTAAATTGGATAACTTTTTGTCTTTTTTTTTTTGGTTTTTTTTTGTTTATTTTAGAGAAACGTAGTTTTCTTTTTCAACAACACTGCTTAGATGAGGGTTTCGTAAGCGATGGGGGCAATAGTTTGAGGAACGTTAGTCTTGGTAGAGACATGGCGGGCTTCACGGGGTTGAGCAGGAAGTCTCTTGAGGTTGAACTTGACTGTTTAAATAGAAAAGACTTTAGTAAAACATACAAAAAAAAAAAAAGAAATCCATCACTTACCACCAGCAGCCTTAGCTTCCTTCTTCTTTTGAGCATTGAGCTTGACACGGTCCAAGAATTCTTGACGGCACTTGGAGTGTCTAACGTGTTCAATACGGACGTTGATACGCTTTTCAATATAACGACCACCAACAACCTTGTGGACGATTACACCAACAGAGGACTTGGTAACGTTGTAGATGATACCAGTACGACTAAAAAATCATTCAAGGCTTAGAAATCCAAACAAAAACAAGAAAAAAAAAAGAATTGCGTTATGTACATGTATATATTTATTTACCCGTGGTAGAATTTGTGAGGCATACCCTTTTGAACAGCAGCATTGGCCTTGACATCAACAATATCTCCAACCTTGTAGGTCTTCATGTAAGTGGAGAGAGGGATGACACCATGCTCTCTGAACTTGCGAGAGAACATGTGGCGGGTACGAGCGCGAACTAATTATTCAAATGTCTTAGCATTGTGCTTTTGAATGGGTTGTTTTTGTTTTTTAAAAAAAAAAATAAAATAAAAAAATAAAATAAAAAATGCCGATCGAAATCTCATTATTTTTGTTGTTTGAGTTGTTGTCTTTTTGTTGGTGCTGTTACTGGTTTTTCTTTGTTGTTTTTGCTTTCGTAGTAAAGTGATAGTAAAAAAAAAAAAAAAAAAAAAGAAGCATAGATACTTACGACCGAATGAGTGAGGCATCTTGTACTAATTGGTATGAAAAGAGACCGAAAAAGACAATTTGAAGGAAAAAACTTGTTGATATACCATTGAGAATAAAAAAAATTGCTGTGGCTTAGTTGTGTTGGAGAAGGTGTTTTTTTTTTGAGTTTCAAGCCCACTTGTCATTGTCCACTTGTTGTCTACCAGAGTGGCTTGGAAATACCTTTGACAAGATTCAAAGCACATAATAGAATCAAGTCAGGATCCAAGAGAGAGAGGGAAAGGAGTGTAAAAAAAAAAAAAAAGGGGGGTTTTTTTGGTCTTTTTTTGTTGCTTTCTTTTTCTTTTACCCAACGTTTTAGCATGACTGGTACTACCAGAAGCTACAGCAAGACATCGGCTGCTCCCAAACGTCCTTTTAAATCTGCTCGTCTTGATCAAGAACTGAAGTTGATTGAAGAATTTGGCTTGAAGAACAAGGGAGAGATCTGAAGAGTTGGGTTGACGCTTTCCAAGATCCGTCGTACTGCTCGTGAGCTTTTAAAACTGGATGAAAAAGACCCCCGTCGTCTTTTTAAAAGTAATGCCTTAATCTGCTGTTTGGTCCCTATTGGTGTTCTTGGTGAATCCCGTATGAAGCTCGATTACGTTCTTGCTCTCAAGATTGAAGATTTCTTGGAGCGTCGTCTTCAAACCCGTCACACTCGTGTCTTGATCCGTCAACGTCCCCTCTTTTGTTGTTCGTCTGGACTCCCAAAAGCACATTGACTTTGCATTGACCTCTCCCTATGGTGGTGGACGTGCTGGCCGTGTCAAGAGAAAGAGAGCCGCTGCTGCCTCTGGAGGGGATGCTGAAGAAGATGAAGAGTAAAAATGAAGAAACACAAATAAAATAAAAATAAGAAAAGATTTATTGGTAAAACACCCATCCTCGTAAGAAAAAAAAAAAAAAAAAAAAGGCTTTTTATATACAGTAGAGGGGAAAGTGAATGATAATCAAGATGTTGGTGGTATTGTTGTTTTTTTTTAAAAGTAGTTTTAATTATTGAGAGAGGTGTCTATGAAACAGGCTAGTTTTTGTTAGAGTTCAATGAATTGGTCTTTGGTTGTTTTTTTTGTTTTTAGGTATTGTTGAATATCGTAAAAGAGATCACCCCATTCTCGGAATAGGCTTGATCTTCCAAAGATGATGGCTAACCAGATACCCAGACTACTGACCAAGGTCTCAGCCGTGATCATTAAGGGCAAAGGGGGTAAATGATCTTTTAGAAGGTTGGAACAGACGTTTTGGTTACCAGCCGGTGATACCATACATTCGATCCAATGCAAAACTGTCTGATGGTCTTTTTCTAACTGCTTTAGTTTGTTGATTTGTGTAAAATAGAAAATCTAAGTAAATAGAAGTGGTTAAAACTGGTCTTGACCTTGTTATGTAGCCACTTACCCAATAAAACACGACGGAAACAATGGCCAAAAAGACCAAGAGAAGGGCACGCCATTGGATTTTAACAGCGGTGATTACATGTTTATGGGCCCGCAAGACGTTGGTGTTTTCACCTTCAGTGCTTGACTGACGCGAGGCGCGTGTTTCGGATCGTGTGGATTCTTGAAATGCCATACGTGCGATATAGACAAAGGTAGACAGGTGTAACAAGAAAGCGGGCAAGATCACAGCCACCAAAGGGTAGAAAAAGAGCTCAAAGATGGCATCGACCGAGACCAGACAGAGATTGGCAAATTCAAACCTGACCTTGTGAAGGCCAAGATTGACGGCCATGACGATGGTCGGATAGCCATAGCATACTACGTTCAGTAACAGATAACGTTCCATAAAGAAACTCGATCGCCAGACTGTATGGAGATGAAGGTTAAGGATCAACGCAGCGCTCCAGCAACAGGTAGCCAAAGAGCCAAAAATAAGGATAGCCCCCTGCACCGCACATGGTATATTATTGTCCTGAGTACTGGGAGTGATACTGTTGGCACACTGAATACTCTCTGGGTTGGCAATAGTAAAGAAACTGACGAGATTGAAAAGAAAAAGGGAGATGGAAAAATTCAAGATCAGAAGAGAAGGATGTCTCCTTTTGTCTGGTAGGACCAGGTAACTGATCATCATAAAGAAAGACAAGACAGCAGAAATGAACCTTAGAATGTTGGTAGCCAAAAAGCCTCGCTGAGTCGACCCTTCAGTATAAAACTAGTATCTAATGGGTGAGAAACTTTATGAGGGGGGTGGGGTTATGAACCTTACGTAGTTCTGAGACGGACAGGGCATACAACAACCAGCAAAGCAAAAAGAGTTGGAAGAATGAATAGTTTGAGCATCTTTAATGAAAGGACTTGGGCATTGTGAGGCAACAAATTGAGGAGGAACAGCCGATAAATTGTAAAAAGAATCCAGCTTTGCAATTTTTGGCGGTATGGCGTTACAGGTTGAATTGGAAGAAGGTGGAATTCTTAACCCAAGATTTTTTTGTTGGCAGTCAGGCAAAAACGATTTGCCGGTGAAAAGAAAAATATTTTTACAGGCAAAATGGACTTCGTCACAAGTAGAAAGACATCCAGTTCTTAACTCTAAATAGTATTTAAAGTTATTTCAATGTTTTAAATAGTTTTCACAAAAATACACACACACACACACACACACACACGCAATCATCAAAATTACCATTATTGTCACATTTAGGGTATGCAAATGAACACGAATATCTAAAGTAAGCATCTACACAAGATGGGGCAACTTTCCCAAAGGCGGAACTTAAGTTTGTGAGATATCCAAGCTGTTGTTCAATGACTGAAATGGAAGTTCCATTTGTGTAAATAGAATAGTCGATGTATTTCTATGGTGTATTCGATCAGGAATATATAAATATCGTCTGTATGCGTATTTAAAGTTTTTTTTTTTTCTTTTTTTGGGAGACTTACATTACAAATTCCCGTGCTGGGATAAACTGTACAGAGACCTGTAGTTTATTTAGTTTCAAGGGACCAAAAGGAAAACAAAAAGCGCACTTACTTGGTAAATTAGGTTGATACGAAGGCGTGGCGAGAGTGTTGTTTTGACTTGGTATTGGAGAGATCTGTTGATTGAATACAAAAGGTAGAAATGAGATCCCTATGAAAAGATGCCAGAGATTGTTTAGATTGGGCATGTTTTTTTTGTGTAGTGATTGAAAACAAAAGAAAACGCAAATAGACAAGAAAGGTTGATAAAGAAAAAAAGGAAGAAGAATGGAAAAACAAAAAAAAATAGGATGGCCTTTTAATTGTCTAGAAACTTTAATTTGACAACCGAAAACAGAGAAAGACGACAGCTTTGTTACAGTGCAAAAAATTAAATCATGTACGAGATGCAGAATTAATATCGACTAGACCCTTTTGATAATTAGAGTGTCGTTTCTTTTTACAAAAAAAGAAAGAAAACAAACAATAGACTGTAAAAAAAAAAAAAAAAAAAGAAAAAGAAAGAATTCTTTCAATTTGCTCAACTCTCGTTTTAATATCTTTCTGTTACAACCCTTTAGTGCCCATGCAACGTCTCTGTGTGTATGGGACACTACCTTTTTTTTTTTTTTTTTAGCCCCAAAAAAATCATTTTTATACATTGATCCTAAACTGACTCAGTAAAAAAATATTACTACCCCAAACTTTACAAGCTTAGTACTACTTGTAATTTTTTATAAAAAAAAAGTGATCAAGCTGAATCCCGTAAAAAGCATTTTGTTTTATCACCAAAAACGTTAAAAAGAACTCTATAGTTTAAAAAAAAAAAAAAAAAAAAAAGCCTATTTGGTTTAGCTTTGAAATATAGCAAAGGATAATTAAATTGTTAATTTGGTAAAATCACCAAAAAAAAAAAAAATAAGAAACTCGTGCGACCAAAGTTGAGGGCACCTTCATCCGTTTATATCTCAGCTGTTTGTTTCTTCCAGATGGCTGAGATAGAACGGTTACCTAAAAGACGCGCAATATATGACCATGCTGTATAAAGTATTAAAGAAGCTGATTACTGTTCCATGGCAGATAATCTTGCAGTGTAAAAGCGCTGAGATATTGTTTCAGAAAGGCTTACAAAAACAGATTATCTAATTAGTTTTGTTTACTCTCTCACCCTTTTTGTGCGTATGAGAATATCACACAAATGATTTACTTTTAGCTTTTAGGACAGCATCTCTTTAGCTGTTTCCTCTTTTATTTACTTTTTCTTTATTCCTTAAGAAAACATTATGTACGGAACTTTCTTCAAGTCACTGTGAAAAAGATTTAGTATTGACCAAGAGAGATGCTTTTTTTTATATATTGATTTGGTTCCTTGATCTTGTTCGATTGGTTCGCTCTGGTCAAGTGCTGCATAAAGCAATTCCAAACGCCTATCAAAAATGCTCCGATTTATGTGGACTCGAAAGCAATTAACCCTAATAGGTAATCCTCATGTCAGTCCAACGATATGGACCCAAACGGATTTGTAAACAAACAGACCCGCCAAAAAGAACTGCATAAAAATCAACAAATTCGACTCATGATTCGTCCACTCCTCCCCCTCCCCTTCTTATTTTAGTACAATTGTGAACGTTTTCTTCAGCAACGCCATCTGAGAATGACACATACAAGAGATATTGGGCGCTGTAAAGACTTTGAAAAGTTCAATCCAACAATATTTACAACTCCGTTCAAAGTCCGTCTCGAGAAAGAACCTTGGTTTGTTCTATACCTGGGGCAACTCACAGACCGTGAAAGTAAAAAAAAAATCACGTGACCTTAGAAAAAGAGGGACTGCTTTTGCTTTTTTGTTTGTTTGTATTTATCCTATGGCGCGTTTTATGGCGTGATATATCGAATGTGATGACCAAAAAAAAAAAAAAAAACAGGCGCGTTACAAGAAAGTGCATAAAAAAGATGTTTTATTGGTGTATTTAACAAGCACATTTATCACCACATTGGCAGGCTAAAAAGAAAGATTAATATACTGACTTGTGTTGTTCAGTCTGTACCTTTGCCAGAATCTAAGAAAAAGAGTGTAAGAGAGTTGTGTGTATTTTAAAGAGAGGCTTCTTACCTTGACAAGTGCAGGTGGTTTTCTTCTTGTTACCACAGTTTTCGCAAGCACATTTGTCGCCACATTTACAGGCTTCGGGACCAGAGCATCTGCAATAACAGAAAATGGTTATACACCTTGAAAAGAAAAAAAAAAACGAGTTCTTTTGTTTACTGGCAAACTTGTTTTTCAGTACAGGGACAGGCCATTTTTATATATAGAGTTTATTATTCAAGAAGAAAAAATCAAGAAAAGAAAAAGTTTTCAGGACGTGTTTTTGAGTACAACAAAAAAAAAGGAGGACCCTCTCGGCCACACATGGTGCTCGGAGTTTATTTGGACTGCATGACGTACATCGAGCTGACTCGTTTGGTACGCTCTTTTTCAAACGAAGGCAAGGGATGGAGAGGAGGTGCTTGATCGATACAGTGTCTGGGAAAGACGCCCTTAGCGTTCGATTTTGAAAGGTTGATGCCTTGACACCAGCCATCGTCGTATTCAGTCAAGAGTTCGATGCTGTCTCCAGGTTCAATTTCAAGTTCATCGCTCAAAGTAGGTGTATAGGTCGCGATGACCGTGTAGAGACCCAGAGGCTCGTTTTTGGCGGTAGGAGCCACGATAGGAGCCATAATAGGGGCCATGACCGTGGTATTTATAGGTGCAGTGGCCATCGGGGCTACCACAGATGCCATCGGTGTCATGACTGCTGGACTGCTCATCGCAGGCTCCAAAGGCTCATCGGTATAATCTTGGTAGCTGGGCTCGACACGGGTCATGTTGGCCGCACGACTACGCTTGAGTTCTCTTCTTCGTTTACGGCGGACAAACAAAAGGGCAGCAGAGGCGATCATCAATAAGGCCAGGAAACCAAAAATACCACCGACAATCGCACCCGTCGGTGCACTCGTCATGCTTTCCGTCGCTGCTGCTGCTGAAGCACTAGCACGATCGATAGACATCGTGGATGAACTGGAAGAGACACCACTGTTGTTGACCATCGCTCTCAATGAAGGCGAGGCTACCATGCTCGTGGGGATAGCACTACTACTGCTGCTGCTGACACTACTGCTGCTGCTGCTGCTGCTGCTAACACTACTGCTAATGCTGCTGCTGACACTACTGCTGCTGCTGCTGCTAACAATAGCAGAGGGAATACTGACCGAACTAGGACTGAGAGTGCTTACGCTAGCCAAGGTAGACAAAGTAGTCGTTGTGGTCTTTTTGACAGTAGTCGTCGTTGTAGGACGTTTACTAGTCGTGGTCTTTTTGATAGTGGTAGTAGTAGTGGTGGCGGTTGCTTTTTTGGTGGTGGTGGTATGTGTTTTTGTTGATTGCGTGGTATGTTTAGCTAAAGAGTCTTTGAGATAAATACAATTGGAAACGCTTTATCCTTTACTCTGACTAGAGAAATCTTGATTGTCTGCGTTTTCAAATACAAGAGCTCGTTTGGCGGGAATCCATACTGCATGAGCTGTTGTCAGTGCACTGGTTAAGATCAATAAATTAGAGAGACCACTCATGTGCAGTTCAAAAAAGGAGGAATTAAAGGAGCGTAAAAGGGTTGAAAGAAGATGAATGAAGAAAAAAGAGAGAGAAAAGAGTGTGTGTGTGTGCGAATATAAAAGAATAGGGCTCTAAAGTATTCAGGAAGCATGTAAAACCTATTATTTTGGTATATTGAAATGAGCTACATGATGTAGTACAAACAAACTAGTGGCTGTATTACCCGAAACAGCATTTCAAAACACCTTTTTAAAAGAGAAAAATTATTAAAAAGTAAAATAAAGCAGGGTTGTCTCTACAAAAAGCGGAAGGCTTTCAAGGAAGCGTCCCTAAAGAGTAAAGCTCTGACAGAATGGCTGATGGACAAACAAACTACAATCATAAACAGGATGAGACCTCGAAAAAAAAAAAAAAAAACATTATTTTCTAATTAATCTGAGGTCAGAAAACAACAAAAAGAAAAGAAAGAAAAAACAAGATTTATTATGAATATAAGTGAACTTTTTTTTTTTTTTTGAGGGAGGGGAATGACTATGTATAGAGGAAAGGGGGATGTTATGTGACAAAATATGTATGAGGGTGCTGAATATCAGTAACTATAATAGAGGAAAGATGGAAGGATTTTCCATGTTGAAGGTGATGGGAGCAGTACCCAACATGGGAGAAGAATGAGTAGAAGAAGAAGGGGAGGAATGGGCAGAGTGAGAGGGTGTGTTGGGCAAAAGATTACCAAAGGTGGCCAAGGTTTGGTTCAAGGCCACCATATGAGAGTGTTCGATGTGGTATTTGAGACCGTTGAGGTTTTTGTAGCGCTTACCACAGTCTCCGATGGTACACTGATAAGGTTTGGAAGCCAGACTTTCGAGGTCGCTTTCAAGCAGGTTACAATGACCGTGTTGGTTGTGGTACTTGAGGCCGTTGGGGTTTTTGTAAGCTTTGTCGCAGCCCGAGACAGGACATTTATAAGGTTTATCAGCATTTAAATCTATCCACACAAAAGATAAGTTTCTCTGCAAAAAAAAAAAATAAAGAGTCAACAATACAACACTTACTTGAATTCACACTGGCCAAGATAGCACCTGCTTGAGCCAAGAAGTCTTCGTCGGCGATTAAAGAAGGGGGTATCTCAGAGCCATTGGCCATAGAAGCCAGAGCGATTTTTTTGACAGCGGATTGAGTCAAGAGGTCCATCGCGTCAGGTATAGAAGATCCAGACATATGCTGATGTGTTCTTTTCTTTCCAAACTTCTTTTGGCTATCTTCATCCAGAGAATCCGATTGACAGAGTTCGTTTATATAATTGAAGGCTCGCTTCTTCATGGATTCGAGATCTTCTTTGGTGTCTTCAAGATCCACAGAGAGCGTGCCTTCAGCAGAATAGGAAATAGAAGACCAGGAGTCGTTTTCGCTGTCGCTACAGTCCTCGTCATCCAAACGTACGTGACACTCTTCGTAGTGTTGCAGCAAATCGTGAAGATCGCTCAGCACAAGACCACAACAGGCAAAGTCGCGGCAGAAAGAGGCTTCCAAGTCTTTGGGTTCGAATGCATCTTCTACATCGTTCTTGGGGGCGCACATTAGAAAATCGTAAGTGCTTTTTTTTAAAAAACTCTTGATTAGCAACCCTTTGTACAAACACACGCAAACTTACTCAAATTGAATGTCTTGTCGGGGCACATTCAGCGTACTCATACGTCTAGCAGAGGTGTTGTATTCGAGCGAAACAGGCATTCTTTATGATAAATAAATAAGTGTAAGGAAATAAATAAAAGAGAAAAAGAATAAAGAATAAACCAAAAAGAAAGAAAAACTATTTAAACTTTTAAAAGACCCCTTCTCTTACAATAAATCAACAGGTTGCAAAAAAAAAAAAAAAAAAAAAAAAAAAAACGGAGTCTAAAATAACTTTTTCGACACTCGGCCATTTAAATCTTTTATATATATTTTTTTGTAACCGATAAGGTAACACTTCATTAAAGAAAAACGGAGTCTAAAGTGATTTTTTCGACACTCGGCCATTTAAATCTCTTTTCAAGGTAACACTTTATTCAAAGGGCTTAAAAAAAAAGAAAAAAGGGTTATTAAACGCTCTTTGGCTTCTTTAAAAAATGTAGGCAAGTTAATGAGCACTCAAAACACGGGTGTTAAACTTACAGTAAAACACTTTGATTCTATGAAAGCTTTCTTATGAAAACTTTCAAGAAACAGTCTCAACTATGCAATCGGACTTACTCATTTGTTTAAAACGGCTAAAAAGAAAAAAAAAAGTATAGAAAGGCTATCGCATACTGCTTTGTTTGAACGATAGCGCTTAAAGACAACCTGTTTATTTATGGCCCTTTTTGGTCCACATGCTTTTACTGGTTTGTTATTGTTTTCCTTCTTTGAAGCGTTTTTTTTGTTTTTCTCTTCACACCCTCCTTGTGTCTATTTACGTGTCTATCGCAGTGTAACAAAGGTTTTGGAACGGTAGTAACACGGTTTCGATTTGCGATTCCGAACCGTCGTACAAACAAAGACCCAAACTGGCTTTTTTTTTTTTTCAATCAAACCGACTGCCAATCAAAACTAATTCACTTACTTGGGTCTAAAGTGGATAACAAGCGTCTATCTTAAATACCGAAAGAGCAATGCAAGACTTCTTGAAGGAAAACAGAAACTTATTTTAAACCTGTGTTGAAAATGAAGTCTTATTTTTTTGGCTTGTTTATTGTTTATTGAGAACGCAGGCAATGCAAACTCCGGCACTACCCAAAAAAAAAAAAAAAAGTGCCACTCACAACATTTTAGACTTTTCTTGGCTTTATTTTTAAAGAGAGTTTATTGAAGAGAAAAAGCGAATATGAAAGGACAAAAGACTACTAAAAGAGGTTAAATGCCAATAAGAAAAGTTAAAAGAAAGTCTCTGAAAAAAAAAAAAGGAAATGAAGACAATAAGCTTTTGATTCAAGCGCCATTTTTTTCTCTTTTTTAAAAAAAAAAAAAAAAAAAAAAGGTTACTCAAACACGCTAGATTATTTGTGATGACCAAGCGGCTTATTTTGTCAATTCTACTAAAAATGACAGCCGCAAACGTAAAAAGATCCACTCTTTCTATTCAATTGGTCGCACACATACGCTTGGCTTTGATTCTCTTTGTCTTTTTCAACTAAATCTATTTGATAGAATTTTTTTTTTTTTGGATTTTCAGAAATACGGGAAATAGCCTTCTGTGCTCCTAATCCACATGGTAAAACAGTCACTCACCCTCCCAAAAAAAGAAAAATGCCCCTAATTTCTGTTGTGTGCATGTCTATCACACTAAAATATTTCCCAACTGACGTCAATTGACATACATGGATGGTCTTTTTGTGCGCTTAGCGACTGTGTGGCTATCTTCTCTTTTCTATGACGCTTGGATGAGAGCAATCATGAACAGCTGCGTAACAGTGCCTTTCGTTATGTAAACAAAATACAAGGTTGTTCTGAAACACCCCAGAGAACAATTAGTAGCTTGAAAAGATAGATTCGGGCACCCAATTCACGGCTAGCGTAAAGACACTCCGTTGTATTTATGCGCAACCCTACATACGGTAAAAACAGTCACTATCAAAACTGTTCAGCCAAAACGAAAGCGTATTTGTTTATAGGAGGAAAAGAAAGGTTTACTTTAGGTTAATCGAATCGCTTAAAAGGGCTTTTACCAAGAAAAAAAAAAAAAAAAAAAAAAGCAACTCATGGATAGAGTATGCTGCTCGCGATGATGGCTTTAGACTGGTAACAACGAAATAGAAGAAAAATCACTTTAGATATATATCGGACCCATTTGGGCACGCACTTTCAATTGAAATGAACTGCTGCTGGCTAAACATGTCCAAGACGATAAAAGAATGCTAAAGTAGTTGCTAATGAAAGTGTAAATTACCCTCCAATTGCCTTTCAGAGAAAAAAAAAAACGAATGAATGCTATGTTTGAAAACAAGAAAAAAGGCGGTTTTTAATCTATCGTCTTTATATGCATGCTCGGGTGATACTAAGCACATACTACTTCCGTTACTATGTTTTGTGAGATTTGCTTTACTAAACTGATGTTGTACATCTCTATGTGTATGGGGTTAATGATCCACTGTATAAACCAACCTGATCTTTACAACCTGTACAACCAGGATACAGTAGGACGTGAAATTCTTATAGTCTACTCTGATCTTATCTTATCCTCTTTGCTATCTGATCCCGACAAGGAAGGTCTTGGTCCGATGGTTGAAACGATAAAGTTGAAGGTAATATGCTTCCTACTACAATCATTTCCAAGATACTCTAGAATGAAGTTTAAAGCTTAGTGAGATAAAAGTAACAAGCCTCTCCCATCGATGACCACTCACTATGTCTCCATCTAACCTTAGCAGCAGTCATCATTAAGTTACAAACCTCTTTAATTTTCCTACACCCTCTTTTTTTTTTTTTTTTTTTGTCACGCTTATAGCGCGATAAAATGTATTCCATGCAAAAGATTTGCCAAACTCGCGTCTCCTCTAAAGAAGGACTGTTTTTTTTTCTTTTTATTGATTTGAAAAACACTCATTTGAATTTTGCTATTAGTGATTGTAGCGCTTTGGTGGCTGTGTCCACTTGACAGATATATATATATATATATGTATAAGGGGAGGGGGAGGGGAGAAAAAGATACATACAAGAAAAACAGACCCACGAAGGCCATCTACAATCCAACCCAATCGATGTAACATACCGCCTTTAGGCTTCTAAAGAAAAAAAAAAAAATAGAGTGCTAGGATATTTCACGTATTGCTCTACCCGTCTTTACGCTGCACGAGCGCGAATTTTCAGCTGCTTCACAACAGTATTTGAACAATAAATAAAAGTCCCCTATAGCTTCGATCCGTGTATAGTGTACCCCAAAGTCTTGAAATGTCCAAATACAGTATAGCTATAGCTTGAGGCATACTTTGCATTTATTAAGTTTGTATATGTAGTGAGGCTACGATTTGAAACCATAGCGCCCTTTGGGCGTGCTCATATAGAAAGCACAAAAGCTGCCCTAGTTCATGGTTAATATCCATACGTGTTTCAATCTTTTTCACAACCCATTGGTAGCCATATGAATAAAGCGTTACAAGAAAAAAAAATGGTATGGCTCCGCAGTCTTTTTTTTTTTTTCTACGTAAATGTGAGTGTGTGAAAAGTAGTTATCATGTTTAATGTTCCGACCATCTTTTTGTTTTTTTTTTAAAGGCGTCATTTGTTTCGATAATTAGTATTCCCTTTCTTTCCTCTTTACTCTTTGGAAAATGAAATTTACTTCCTTATCACTCTTATCACTTACAGCGCTCTCTGGGTTTGTTGCTGCAGGACCTTTGTTTGATCAAATCCGAGTGATGACTTCAAGCCAAGAGCCTGAGATGAGATTGGTTCAATACAGGTAAAAGAAAAAGGAGAAGAGAGACAGACAAAAAAGGCAAGTTGTTGATGGATTTGTTTAAAAGCGAGGATTCGCCTGCTAAATGGATGACAGAATCCGACAAAGAAGCTTTGATTCGTGCTGGCATCAAGTTTATGGATATTACTGACTATCCTCAAACGCTCAACACCCTTACCCACTGGGCACCTTGTAAGCAGACCAAGAAGAAGAAAAAAAAAAAAATACAAGTGTGACTCACATTCCAACTACTAGTTATTCCCACCAAGGTAGAATACAAAGATGAAGTAAAGCCCTTTATCGGCAACCTGACCACAGATACGATGAAAGAAGTCTTGACGCACTTCACCAGCTTCAGAACCCGATATTATAAATCATCCTCAGGTGCTGAGTCTTGTCGATGGCTATTGGATCAAATTAGCGACGTAGCTCAGGAACAGGATCATGTGTCTGTCCGATCGTTTGAACACAGCGTAAGACGTAAACAAAAGCTTATATATAGAAACTCATTTGTTTTGGATTCTAGTGGAACCAGTTCTCTATCATTGCCCGCTTTGAGGGAACCAACAAAGATCTTGAAGACGAGCTTGTTATCGTAGCCGCTCACCAAGATTCTGTCAATATGTGGTTCCCCTCCTTTGGTCGCTCCCCTGGCGCTGATGTAAGTATAAAGGATAGCAGCTCCTATCCATTGACTCTTTAATCTATCTAGGACGATGGCAGTGGAACAGTCACTATCTTTGAAGCTTTCCGTTCTCTGGTCGACAACGGCTTCCGGCCTGAACGACCTGTTGAATTCCATTGGTACAGCGCTGAAGAAGGCGGTCTTTTAGGTAGTCAGGCTGTATCCAAAAAGTACGCTGAAGAAGGTAAGAAGGTCGTAGCCATGTTACAAAACGATATGACTGGCTACGTTGGTAAAAGTAAAGAAAAGGAAGTCATCGGTATCGTGACTGATCATGTGGATGAGAAGGTATCCTAACAAAGAAAAAGAAAAAAACAACCAGGCTCACTATTCCCCTCGCCTTTTTTTTTTTTTAAGCTTACCCAATTTTTGACAACCTTGGTTGATAATTATGCTGGTATTCCCTATGTTTTGACAAAATGTGGCTATGCATGTAGTGGTAAGTACAAGCATACACATGTATGTACCTCTTGTTCATTTGTTCTGTATCGTAGACCACGCTTCATGGCGTAAATTGGGCTTCCCTTCGGCTTTCACCATCGAAAGTGAATTTGAAAACTCTAACCCTTATATCCATGGTACTCGCGATGTCATTGAAAACCTTTCTTTTGATCACATGAAAGAGTTTGCAAAAGTAGCTGTTGGTTTTGCCGTTGAGCTTTCTCACGTACGCGATTGAAAGTAACCATAAAAATAAAAAAAATAAAAATAATTGCCCATTAAGTGTTTTATTACCCAGTTTGGCCTATTCCTTTTTTTGGTAAAAATACTATCTTTCTAATTTTCACGCGTACAGTTACTAATATCTTGTTTTTTTTTTTTACAAAAAAAAAAAAAAAAGATGCGGGAAATCATAGCTCAATGACTGGTTTAATTCCCCCAAAGCTAAATGTCTTGTAGTTTTTATTTTGTTTGTTTTCAAAATATTTTTCCTTCTAAAAGTCTCTTTTTTGATTGTATTGGCGCTTATAGACTACAATAGCAATAGTGGTCTGCTTTCTTTCGATACCTGGCTTGTACCTGAAACTCCCCGCTTCTCTACAGAAAACCCAAATAATTCTTCAAAGCCGTATCATGTAATGGAAACAAGATATATATAAATATCGCAACTAGTTTAGGAAAGAGTTAGGCCTACTGAAACAAGGCAAAAATATCAGCTGTAGTCTAAACAACAAAAGAGTTTAGAAAGGGAGCAGGTGTGGACAAGACATCTTGAATAAACTTAAACTAGCCTTTCTGATAGCAATTCATGCATATGTTCATTTACATTCGTATTCACTGCGTAAACTCTTAGAGTAGCCTCACTGATCAACGGTTACATTCTGAGTAGAGGCTTATAAGCAAACTACTCGACAAATTTTAAGAGACAACAGAGCAACAGATTTTGTCTTGTGACTTCACTGCTTTTCCACAATGGTGTGTCTTTAGGACTCTATTCTCCGCTATCGAAGCTAAAAGATCGCCCTGTTTTTACTACAAAAACAACGCACCCCCTCTTCCAAAAGTAACGCGTTCCGAGGAGCTTTTTAACTTTTGAGTCTGTAACTTTTCCAAAAGTGCTTCTCTGCTTTTTTCTATTGATTTGTAAGAAAAAAGAGAAAGAGAAAAGAAAAAAAAAGAGAATTTTGTATTAGTGTTTACTTGTCAAAACAAAGTTTTGTGTATATTTTTTTTTTTTTTTTGCCATACAACTAGAAACCAAGTGTAAGGTTACACTTGGGTAATTAAGAATCCGAATTGAAAGCTTTTTTTTTTTTTTTTACTTTGGCATCCTATTTGTTTCACATTCAAAAAGATTACTAAATAAGAACGTCTTAGCGTTTTATTGATTTGTTACTAAACGGCTTCAGGTAAGCAGACATACAGGTATTGAAATAGCCAAAAGCTCAATGCTAGAGCAGAAAGAAAGCATCTCTTGAGAGAAGCGCAGAAATGCCTTTGGTTAATTCATTTTTCTTCAAGGCAGGCACCTTTAAATTTTAAAAGTAGATGATATGAAATAGACCAAAAAACGTTGTAATCTGCTATTTCTAAAGATTTAATGTTCTAAAATAAATTAATAGCTGTTCCATCCACTCAACTCAGTTTTATAGACCTCCCTCCTTTTCTATATTATAAAAGAGAATAACCTCATGTTCTAATTTTAGTTTAAATTTTTATTTTGTTGGAAAGTTAAGTCAATCCTCTCTTGCAGATCGATTAAGAGACTATCCCAACTACACATAGCCTTCTTCCTTTTTTCTGCAGATTTCTGTGCACATTCTGTACAGAAAAAAAAAAGTGGGGATTAATAGTCATAAACTCACCAAAGAAGAAGAATAACAAATTAGTTCTTTCTTAACTGTCTTTTTTTTTCTTTGTTTCTTTGTAGACTAAAGGAGGTTCTTTAAAAATCGTAATTTTAATGCGTTATTCAGATGAATCCCTTTATTGAGTTTCAAAAACACAAACCTTTGATATGTAAAATGGGGTCCTTGCAAAAATTTCCTCTGTTAATTTGACGCGTTATTTTTGTATACAAACAGAAAAGAATGTGCACATAAACATTGTATCTTTAATATATAATAGGTTTATCTTTGTTTTATTAGGAAAAATGAGAATGAACTATAAACAGAAGATAGGAAATGAGATATAGAATGGGAGGTGAAAGGGATGCAATAAAGAAAAAAAAAAGTATACAGAAGATAGGAGAAATTAAATCACAATTTGTAAGCTTTGGTCTTTGAAAAAATGCCTGCTAAAGGTTCAGACAAAAAAAAAACCACTTGGTAATAGATAGATGAGAAGAAGTGACTAACTGGGCCGTGAAATCCATAGAGAGAACGGAAAGCAATTGCTTGTTGCTGCATTTTGGGCACCTTGGCTCGCAGGGGAAATTCAGAGTCTTTTAAAAGGACAGGGCCGATAGCCCGATAGATATCAAAAGCAGCGCGTATACTGTCTTGAACTTCTTCAGGGAGTCCATTGATACCCCGTTGCGCTTTTTCTGAAGTTTGATCTGCAAGCTGTAGGATGCGGATAGCATAAGATTTAAGAGTTGCTTCTCCTAACTGTCTTGGCTTACGAACTACTTTGAGCTGACGATAGATAGGTCCGGGTTGAGCCATATATGTAAGAGGGACATAACAACGACCCTCTATACTATCGGCCACAATATCGCGAGCAATGTTAATCAGCTGTAAACATTGGCCTGTGGCTCGTGCACGTTCTAATACTTTGTTTTGACGCACAAAAGAGTCTTTTCCATTCCAGTTACCACGTCCAGTCTTGTACATAATCAGACATGTACAGAGCTCGCCAAAAGTCCCTGAAATCAGTGCCGCATAATGCAGCAAGTCCTTTTGCTGCTCCATCGGAAGCCCTTCTAGATCAAGAGACCAAGCTTCTGTAAGCTCTCCCATTGCACGAGGACAAAGGTAATGAGAAATGCGAGCTACATTGCGAAAAATAGCTAGGGACGTTTCATCTAAGTGGGACTGATAATAAGCCCAATCAACATGTGAGGGCAAGGTAGAATCAGGTCCATCCCAAGTCGGCTGGCTAAAAAGTTCTTTAAAAAAGCGACGAAGAAGGCCAAGACTTGTCTTCCCGGCTTCAGTAGTTAATGTATTGTCCACAAGGTCGTCTGCTTGACGAAAGAAAGCATATAACAGACACAAATCCTGTCTTAAGTGACTAGGAAAGAGCATAGCCATTGTTTTCCATGAACGTGACGCAGGTCCTAGAGCGGCCAAAGCGGTTTTCAAATCCTGAATAGGCTCTATAGGAAGGTCATTTTCGGATGGCATCTGAGACACTAGCTTGAATAAAGCTAACCAATAGCCCAGACTAAACGCGTTCTGACAGCTAGCCAGTGTTTTTTCATTCCGACTGATAAGATAGGGATATGTGTTCATAATTGTATCCAAATAATCTAGCGTATTGCACATTATTACGCCGGCCAAAAGAACAACCAAGCCTTGATAGTCGTTTAAAAAAAAAGCCAAGATCCTAGGCGATGAACAAATAGCTCCATATATCAAACTGCCAGAAATCAACCAGCTCAGACTTGTAGACTTCCAGCGTCGAAATATATATGCACCTGAAAGATAAAACATTATTCCCATGGAAAATAATGCGTATGAGAGTATATAGCAAGCTTTCAGCTGACTATTGAAAGTTTTCTTTTTTTAGTATTCTTAAAAGTATAATAAATTTTTCCTTCTTGAAAAAAAAAAAAAAAGATTACCAGTAGAGTGAAAAAAAGGTAAATATCAACGAAAGGCCATACCGAATGAGACGTATAAGAAAAGCATGTGATTGAGGATTGACAGAAACAATTGGGAAATGCCATCGGCTTATTAATCCACAAATAGAGACGGTCCAGATCGAGGTACACAAAAGTGTGAGGGAATCTCTGAAGGGTGTCGCACTTGAATTGTCCATGACGGAGTCCACAGATTCTGCCCACCGACTACTATTGTCTTGTAGGATAGGCAGGGTTTGATTCATTTCGTATTCGCGTACAGATAACACGGTTTGGTGATAAAAATAAGGCAAAGTAAAAGAAATAGAGCCTAGAAGAATGTACTTGCATTTATCCAGGTTTGTAATAAAAGGGCGGTAAGTAAAAACAACGATCAAACATATAACAAAGGCATTAATAGTCATAGACATCTTTGTAAACAAAGAGATCCTGAAAAAAAAATAAGATGAATGACAAAAACAAAATACAGGTATAAAAACATAGCCTCTTTTATATATAACTCAAAACTTAGTGCTCATTCTTGCATCCTTTTTTTCCAAAAAAAAAAAAAAAAAAGGGATACACAAGAAAAGAGAATTCAAATGTTGAATGATCAATTGGAACTCCAACCAAATTGTAAGTGTTAGCCGATAATAAAGCGATATTTTTGATATTAAAAGATGCTTGAAACAATGCATGAAGCATCCGATAGACATTATGTTACGACTATTAGATTACGCCTAGCCGTCATCCGTCCAATTGCCTTTGTAAATCGCGTTTTGTTTTCTTTTTTTATTTCCTGGTGCACGCGCATAGTTAGCTAACCATTATAAGAAGGCACTTGCTACCGTAACACTTGACAAATCGTCCTATAGTGTTACGCAGCTAGAACCTATGCAAAACAACCCGTTGCCCGCTTTTTTTAGGATATGACGGGTATGTAACACTCGTAGACAGTCACCCAAACAGGTTTGTACTTCTTATTCTAAAGCTTTGTACTCTCTTTCTTAATCTCATCTGATCGTTCTCTCACACTTATTCTGTACAAAAAAAAGCTTTTTATAACAGTGTTTGGATCGAACAATGAAATCGGCGCTTACTAACACGACTTTTTTAGGTCATTTTTGCTTGTTGGATTTAGATGAGCATTTTCTCCTGTATCTCTCCTAAAATTTGTTTGGTTTTAAACTTTGCCACTTTTGCGTGTTTTGAGTTCGAAGCTCAGCTCATTATCCCTTCGTCTTTCTCTCTCATTATTATTATCCATTACCCCTGTATTTCCTCTATAAAGCAATCAAAACCCTTCTCACTCTCCCCTTTTTACTTTTGTTTTGTTAGCGTGTTCCTGAGTTTGATTCGATCTGTACTCGCATAAATAAAAGTCTTATCTGTTCCTCTCAGTGATTGTTATGTTGTTCATATGAATAACCATCGTGCGCTGAGAAAGAAAACATTAGTAAGGCAGACAGAGATAGGCCTTATAGCCTTTTCTATGTTTCACCTTGTGGCCATTGCCTGCTTTTTTTGGTCTAGAGAAATGGGCATACGAGTGCCTTTTGGGGGAGTAGTGTACTTTTTTTTTTGTTTTTCGCTCGTTTCAAGTACTTTTAAGTCAAGAGCCCCAATTTTTTTTTTGTTTTTGGCTTTTATTATTGTTATTATTCGTTTTTTGAATAAAGCCTCACGAAAAGAATAACAAAAGCAACTTTTTTGACAGAACTTTCTTTTTAGCGTCATTATACCTTCAGCGAAGTAAAAATGATATAGACACGAATCATCCATGTTACCATCAAACTTTAAACATGAAAAAAAAAAAAAACGAAAAAAAGTAACAGACGTCTATGCAGAGAGATGATCATGTTACATGTATTTCTATACTAAAAATAGTAGTTCTAGACAAAAAAAAAGTACAAGATCAGGATTAGAAAACCAATTCGTGTTAGAAAACAGCTAAAAAAGAACAGGGCAACTATTTCCCATTGGGCAATATGATTTGTTGAGCATTGTCTTTAACGCTGGTGCATTTGGAACGGGTTAGTGATAGGTATGTCTCTCTATTATTCGTGTTCAAGATCCTTGGGCCTATAGGCAAATACCTGTTTTGTGTGCGATCTAACCATAATAAAAACCTGAATTTAACGTTACTTTTTGTGAAAGTGCGCACAAGTGTCAACTGATGTTTTAAAGAGTCAAAGTAAAAAACAAAAGTACACCTAAATGGAGTAATATGAACAAATTAAAATCAAAGATAAAACAACAACAACATACCTGGATCGTTTGTTATGGCTTTTTTTTTGTGTGAGTCAATTGAATATACAGAATTGAAGATTTGAAAGCTCAGTCATATTCAGTTTCCGACTACAATAAGCCACGATATCACCTATTAGAGAAGACTCTTATTTTTTCTTTTTTCTTTTTCTGTATTCTACAATGACAAACCGAAAAAAGACTTCACCACTCGACGTTTTACAAAATAAGAAGAGAATTAATGTGTGCGCACCTATGGTGCGTTACAGTAAATTGCCTTTTAGAGAATTAGTTCGCAAGTAAAGAAAAAAAAAACAGCCTATAAATCCTATTTTGAAGGTTATACTAAGCCTATAAGGGGACAACCCTTCTAGGTACAACACCGATATTGTATATACGCCTATGATATTAGCCGACGTTTTCAAAAGCTCTGAATTTGCTCGAAGTTCCGATTATTCTACAAATGATCTGGACGACCCTGTTGTAGTTCAGTTTGCAGCCAACAAACCTGCTGATCTAGCCGATGCTGCTGAATTAGTAGCCCCATTTGCTGGCGGTATTGACATCAACTGTGGATGCCCTCAAAAGTGGGCTTACCAAGAAAAAATCGGTGCTTATTTAATGGAAGACCCCGAAAATGTCAGAGACATGATTCGAACTGTCAAAGCCCGTGTCAATATACCCTGTAGTATCAAAATAAGAGTTCATAAAGACCTAAAGTAAGAAACGTTTAAACCAAAATAATGTAGAGGGCTCAACGTTTTCTTTTTTCTCTAAATAACAGAACAACATATGAATTCGTAAAACGAGCTGAATCAGTAGGCGTAGATTTCCTGACAGTTCATGGACGTACACGACTACAAAAATCAACTGAGCCAGTTAATTTTGAAGGCATAAAATTAGTTAAGGAATCAGTGAGTATGCCAGTCATTGCTAATGGGAGCATCTTTTCTTTGAAAGACGCCAACGAAATGTACGAAAAAACAGGCGTGGACGGTGTCATGTCAGCCAGAGGACTGTTACAGAACCCAGCCTTATTTGCTGGTTATGAAAGTACGCCTTGGGAGTGCATCGAAGTAAGTCTTTTCTACAGAAGTTGGCATCCCTCTGTTTTTCTTATTTTATACGCTATATAGGAATATGTTCGTCTCGGATTGTCCTATGGTACCAACTCGTTTATTTTTCACCATCACTTAATGTATATGTTTGAAGATATTATGTCTAATGCAGAGCGTAAAACATTCAATACTTTATCAAGCATACCTGCTATTTTAGACCATTTGGAGGAAAACTGGGGATTGGATGTAAGCAAACTTGTTTAAAAAAGGTTATGCTTGACTTGTAAATACAAAAGACAAACAAAATTTAAGATATTGACACATAAAAAAGCACTGTTTCGCTATACAAACCAATTTTTTATTTTTACTGTTTTTTGTTATTGCAGATGTTTGTGTAGTATTTGGATATGCTATGTTCATTTGTTGATTACTTTTTCTTGTACTTTAGTGCAAACTTGTTGAAATATAGGGAATAGACTTGATTGTTCAAATACATGAACATAGGAGCCTTCTCCTTCTACATCCACCATAGATGTGAATTTGGGGTCAATAGGCACTCGCCCAAAAAACTCTATGTTCTGTTCTTTAGCCATAGACTCTCCTCCTCCCGACGAAAATATGTTGGTACAGTCCTAAAAAATTATTGCTTAAAGTCTGTCTTATACTTTATGTTACTTTTCACTTACTGCGCAATGTGGACAAACGTAACCACTCATATTTTCGACCACGCCTAAAATTGGTAAACCAACTTTTCTACAAAACGAAAGTTCCTTTCTAACGTCTGCAATAGCCACTGCTTGTGGTGTAGTAACAATAACGGCGCCATCAGGGTTGCACGATTTCAAGTACTCCATTATACTGATATGCTCGTCTGACGTGCCAGGTGGTGTATCAATCAACAAATAGTCTAACTCTCCCCAATAAACATCTTGCAAAAACTGTTTAATCATAGCTAATGATAACAGTAAAATCAAATATGAGATTTTCCTGTTTTTTGTAGACAAATGCCCCTACCGTTCTTTTTGGGTCCTCTCCAAACAACAGAATCGTTCTTACTTTCCAAAAGAAATCCAATCGACATGCAAGACAAGCGCTGATTAGTATCAGCATAGACTGGAATCCAGCTATAAACATGTTAAAAAAAAGAGGAGCTGTTTTGGTTACTATACCCTTGGGAAGCTTGGTGGATCTTCTTCCCATCTAAGCCAAGCATACGGGGAATGCTTGGACCAGTCAGATCGATGTCCAAAACACCCACCTTCTTTCCTTGGTGCACTAGCCCAAGTGCTAATTGTGTTGTAACAGAAGATTTTCCTACGCCTCCTTTTCCAGAAAGAACAAGTATAATGTGCTTAATGCCTTCAAGTTGAATGTCTGACATTTTATCAAAGAAAAAAGACTATTGATGACTTGTCTGTGAAGGCATGTTTTTTAAATCTCCTACCTAATTATATGGTGTCTTGAATCTTCAGACTAAAAGACAAAGATGTGACCCTATACATCCCATAGGCTAAAATTTATTTTGAGATTATTTTTTGCTAAGAAAAAAAGCAAATAAAGTTTAATATGGTTTGAAATTAGTATAAGCGATAGCGTTTATCATAAAGAAAACCCAAAGTGTCGATATTCCCCATTAACGGCGTTTAGTACCCATATGTACTCGCTAGCCTTAGAGCCAACTGTCGTTTCTAATGTATAGAGCGTCAGTTTGCATTTTTGATGCTATAAATTTGATCGTGTTACTCGTACAGGCTAGGCTGTAACTATAGCATTCAAAGATTTATTCCAGATAACTAAGCAAAGTTTTATGTAATCACTTTGGTAATTGGAGTTGACCGAGTGAAATTGATCTCATGTTTATAATTTTTGTTTCATACTGTTTCATATTGCCTGCGAAATTTTACTGTTATTACGGCTTTTATAAAATACGGCTTGTACTAGGTAAACCAAGACAATTGAAGACAGTAAATGAATTTGAAAATTTTAGCAGTTTACAAAACGAAAACATACCTAAAACGGATCAATGCATTCGATTCTCTAACTTACATATCGAAAATGTTCGGATGCCTCCTTCTTTTAGTTTTAAAAAAAAAAACTATTCGACCTTACATATGCATACTAAATCTCGAATGCTTTTTTTTTGTATTTGAAATAAGGAAAACGTCTTCATTTTTAATGGGTCTAGGTCAACGTGTATTGCGACATACTGTAAAATTTCTTTTTATTGATTGTTTTTTGTTTTAAAGCAGTAAGATAAAAACACAATATCACGTCATATAAGCACATCTAGTAACCCAAGGTCTCCCTTTATTCTTGTTTAAATTAAATGCGAGCGTCGCTGAATAGTCGTAACAGAGTAGGCTGATATAATGCAGGGAATACCATCTAACCGTTATTGTTATATTCGAAATAAGCTTCAAATATCATTTCCATAGCTTTTTAGAAGAAAAAGTGCTTGTTTGTTTTTCTGTTATGGTCAAAATATACTAAGAAGCTTGCTTACTATTATCTTAAGTAGAAAGACAAATAAAGTTTATAAGTTTGGCAAAAATCAGAAGCTTCCTAATATACGATAGCACATCATGTTTTAAAAATATTGAATCAATTGTCGGACGCCGTTTCAAGAACTTCTATTTTTTTTCTTTCCAAAAAAAAGAATACGATATTACTATATCGAAACTGCGATAGTAAAAAGCAAGGGTGCTGTTTGTTATTGGAGGACAAAGTAGCCCTGAATATGCACCGGGAGCACTTATAATTCGATATGCAACATAATGCATACACGATTTGCCCTCTCACTGATATGTTATTGTTTCTAAATGTTTCAGAGCTTTATGTCTTCGTGTCTCGTAGTTTTTATGGTTGTAATAGTGATATTTGAGGTTTTGCATATGTGTATTAAAATGTTTGTTTTTATTACCCACAGCATCAAAGCATGTTTTTTTTTTTTTTTTTTTTTTTTCAAGTTATAAACAAGTTTTATGGTAAAGTTTTTTTACCAGCTTAACTGTTCCAAAATCTAGATACTCGAAAAAAATTATATTGTTGGTATATGCTACGGGAACACAAAAGCCCCACCCAAAAAACTGTCGGATTGCACAGTTTTTGGTGGTTCTTGAATTGAAAAGGCGGTGGTAGTACCGCGTTATAGCTAAATGTTTTATTTATCCACAAAGATCGTCTCCAAATAAAAAAATCAAAGGCAACCATCTATATGTATAATACTGCTTATACAAAGCCTAAACTAAAAGCCGCTATATAAGATATAGATATACTAGTACGGCATACAAAGAAAACAGAGCTGTAAAGGCGTTGCTTTTTATTAGTCTATACAATACACAGTTTGCATAAGATCTGATAAAAGCGATAAGGAGCTTGATGTGCACACCCTTATTTAAAAGTCGTTTTAAAATTGAAAGCTTTTTTTTTTTATTTTTTAGCTTCATATACACTATGTGTTTCTTTATATAGCAAATAACCGCTTTAGTATGTATTCGCCACACAAAACATTTGTTCTTTTTGTTATTATTAAAAATTACATAACTCTACAATTGTTTATTTCAAACCTTTTATTGATTATGTCTCTGCTTTGTAAACAAAAAAAAGTAGTACTTCAAATTTAAACAGTGGAGCATTTTTCGCTAGACTTAGCTGAGCGATATATACATTTTATAAATAGGATTTTCCTCGGACAAATACGGTAAGAAACTATAATACTTCATTGAGTTTTGTGCTCTCAAGTATAAAGCTTGAAGGCTAAACTGGCAAACAAATACCATGTCAGTTGACTCTTAACTGATCTACATATAAATACACATAATGGCTGCTGAGATTCATAAGGTGCCTCAAGCAAATTTTTGCGAAGAACAAGTTTTCCTTATAAAAACACCAGCATATACAGTAGGAATAGTTGTAAGTATCCAGAGAGAAAGAGCAGCCGGTTTGTCCTACTCAAGCATCATCCAGAATAATGCCCTTTCAGTGATTGTATTTTAGCGGCTCTTTAATCGATTGTTTACACAAAAGAAAAGGTATACAATGTTTCCAAAATCAATATCGTATATTTTTGTATAATGTGTATTGTAAAATACGACATCGATTTTGGAAACACTGTACCTTTAGATTTTATTTTGTCCTTTTTCAAGTGGAGTGGTAAATTTTGTTGCTTTTGTTCAAAGTCCTAACGGGTCTGCCCCAAACGTTGATAAAGACAACTTTCAAGAAAATATTGGTGTGTACTTTTTAATTTGAACAGGATAAATTTGGAAAGAGAGAGGTTTTTACAAACTCTTCCTTCAATCCATGAAAGACTCATGGTTACCAAAGTAATCCCATATGTCAAAATTTAATTGATAGTGTGTATGACGTGGGTATTTTATAATTGCATTTATAGCATTTTCTTCATACTTGAGTAACTACTTTACAAATGGCGAATGGAACTAACTTATTCGTGTCATCAAGCTCCTTATCGCTTTTATCAGATCTTATGCAAACTGTGTATTGTATAGACTAATAAAAAGCAACGCCTTTACAGCTCTGTTTTCTTTGTATGCCGTACTAGTATATCTATATCTTATATAGCGGCTTTTAGTTTAGGCTTTGTATAAGCAGTATTATACATATAGATGGTTGCCTTTGATTTTTTTATTTGGAGACGATCTTTGTGGATAAATAAAACATTTAGCTATAACGCGGTACTACCACCGCCTTTTCAATTCAAGAACCACCAAAAACTGTGCAATCCGACAGTTTTTTTAGCTCCATTTTATAATTGCAGTAAAGCTGTAGTAGCAACACTATTGTTCTCTTTGTTCATCGTTTTTGGCCATGATCCTTCATGGAAGCTTTTGACTCGTTTTTATCAGATCTGATAAATTCATCTGTACTTGTATCTTGTTTTCATAGAAAGATTGAAACTGATAATCAGTTACAATGCCGCTGAAGTGACACGATCATTTTCCAGCATCACTGGTGTACGCAAAGCAGGGATCGACTGGCCACTTTTGATGTTTTTTTTTTTTGAAAAAACTTTATCGCTCATTATTCAAAACCAGCAGTTGAGTATTTGGGTTTATATATTAATATACTTCACTGTTTTTGTTCTTTACGTGTTTATAAAAGCTTACAAAGACAAAACAAGAGTACCAAACTGGATTCATTTTAATAAACACAAAACACAAGAAAAAGCTGGTACAACAAAAAAAAAGGTATAGAAAAAAGAAAAGAGAGAAGAAAAAAGATAAAATCTTTCCAAATAAACTTTAGCGGTTTTTTTTAGATTACACACAAAAGCACAATCCATTAAATAGTTTTGAGCCCGTTTTCCAGATTTTTATTTTCTCTCTTTTAATCTTGTATATTTTTTTCTTTGTCTTTTTTTTATATACATAATATGGCTAAAACAGAGTCAGGGCCACAGCATCACGACTATGTTGAACTATCGATGCAGTTAGACGACGACGAGCCTCCTGACGATTTAGAAAAAAATCAGCAAACGATGTCGTTGTTGACAAGTGATGAAAGACACGGTTGCAGCTCCAATGCTTACTTTGAGGAAACACACAAAGAATCCAAAAAACACCAGGAATCACTGGCTCTTCAGGTGAATTAATAGAAAAGGAGAAGCTTTATCTCTATTACTAAGAAAATTTTTTTAGGCATTTCCCTCTTTAATTATCTCCATGGTCGGGCTTGTATTTGCGGGACATTTGATGGACGAGTTCCAGGTAAAGAAATTGAGCACAAATAAAAACAACAGTGTCTAATTAAAACACAAAAAAGCATTGGAAAATATTTATAAAGACATCTGAGTTATTCATTTTGTTACCTATTTTGCTCAACTTGAAAGGAAACCTCGAGATGAATCTGGCAGCTCGCTTTTCTACTTCTGTAACTTCTATCTCAAATGAAAACAGACAACTGACTACTTTTGCAGTCTAACCTAGGAGAACTGGATCACGGAGCAACTCGCCGTTCACTTATTCTTGGTAACCTCTGTTTGCTTCAAGTGCAATCTATTGTGGCTGGTGCCTTGGCCGGTGTAGCCTCATTTGCCTTGGGTCTTATTACCAAGCCCGGAAGTAGTACAAGTTACTACGAAATGATGTATGTCACTGCCAATGCTATGGTTTCTGCGTCGTTTTCAGCAGCCATCCTGGGCGTGTTTATGTGTGTCTTGATCGTCCTTTGCAGGAAATTGGATGTAGACCCTGACAATATTGCATGCCCCATGGCCTCTTCCACAGGAGATATTGTCACACTCATTCTTATGGCTGCCTGTGCTTATCTTTTTGAAAAGCCAATGGGTAAGCTAGTTTTGGCAAAACTTCTTTTTAACCTTTTTTTTACTATAGAAACCTTTCTTTGTACTATTGTTGTTTGTATCATGCTTGCTATGATCCCAATATTCGGTCTTGTTGTCTGGAAAAATAAACACGTTAAGGATTTACTGTTTACAGGCTGGACACCTATTATTTTTGCCATGGTAATTTCTAGGTATAATTGAAATCATATATGTGCCTGAATCCATACTTAATCAAGCATTTTTTTTTTAAAAAAATAGCCTGGCAGGAATTATGCTTGAACAATATGTGGAAAAATACAGAGGCATTGCACTATTAACACCTGTATTGATTGGATTATCCGGCAATCTGGGATCGATATACGCCTCTCGTATCAGTACTTGCCTTCACTCAGAGACCAAAGAAAATTACAGACAAGTAGAAAATGTATTGCTCATGATGGATTTGCCTGTACAGGCTGCCTACATGTTCATCATATGGGTTTTCAATCTTGGTCAATTACATTACAATTTTTGGTTCTTTGTCTCCTTCTTTTTAGTTTCCATGCTCTCGGTAAATTCAACTCAAAACTTTATTAAATACAGTTTATTAACCTATCGAAATCAGGCTTGGATTTCTTTAAAAATAGGCAAATACATGACACTTGCATTTTGGAAGATGGGCTATGACCCAGATAACTACGTGATACCATACCTGTAGGCTTTTTTTTTTTTTTTTTTTTTAAAAAAAGCACAGTAAAATTAAATCCTTTATGTGACTAGAACGGCATGTATTGATGTAATTGGAACCATCTTATTAGTTGCTTCTTTTGCTGGACTAACCAACTCTGGTGCTACTGATATGGCTATGACTAGCAGAGCCCACAACCACTCTTAATATACCTTTTTTTTTTATATATATATCTACGCTTCGCTCTCCTCTTATTTTACATCTCTTGATTGCATTAGATAATCCCTCAAAAAAAAAAAATATAGTCATTTAGAATCTTTTATAAATAAATAAATAAAAAACTACATAGTTGTGCATCATTTATTACATTGTTGTGAAGAACTTTTAAGGTAAAAGGGCTGTTGGAATGTGTGTAGAAGATGCGCTTACGGCTGCTTTACCTTGTACGACATCCAATTCAGTGAAAACTTGCAAAAGTAATTGCCACTCGTTGGCCATTTTGGCTACAGCAGATTGGTGGGACCATGGTTTAGTCTTATTTTTGGAGCTGGTAGCCATCCAAGGTAGAGCAGGTTTAGAGCCAATGGCCACTTGGACCTGAATCATTGATGTAACAGTCTCGGCGTAAAGCCCTTGTAATACACTTTCCTTGGGAGTAGATGACTCGTGAAATGGAGCTTGTTTTGGTGAGCAAGGACTTTCTTGATCAGATAGAGCGCCAGGGGAACTTGGAGGCGCTCGGGCAGACGGTCCTGGTCGATGGAGACCAAGGCCTAATACATCAGGCTCTGTGTTGTCTGGATGTGGACTAGCGCGTTTTGGAGTACTAGGCATGGAAGGGCTGGCGTCGTGTAATCCACTACTTCCTTCTGCACTCCATGTGCGTGATCGTGGGTTTTCATGATGTAAAAATTGAACGCTTGTCCTAGGGCTGTAGAGTGAGCTTCGTATAGGACCTGCTCCGTTCATTTTCTCATAAATGAAGTCTTTAAGAAGAACAAAAAGTGGCGTGCGATAATATACAATAAACTCTAAAAACTTCCATGTAGTAAAATCGTGTATGGCCCCAGCTGCACTCGAGGCCATTTGAGGCAGCGACTGGTTACCTATGTAGGGTGTGACTCCCGGCGAAGATAAGCCAAGAGGCGAAAACACAGACGGAGAAGGAGGTCCAGCCGAGGTACCCTCTAAAGGAGTATGTGCCTCGGAACGTGTGCTTTTTGTTCTTAGCAACTTCAAAGTTTGTCCAAAGACTAATGTATTTCGGATAAAGCTTGCAATTTGTGACCAAGAGCCATTGAGTTCGTTGAAAGTGTTTTGGCACCGAATCAGTACTATTTTGATCGCGACTAGACTGAGAGAAAAAAGAACCGCTACTGAGCCTGGTGTCTGCTTGCCGTCTTTTGCTTCAGGAAATTCTGAATTTTCTGTATTGTCTTCTAAGCCTGCCTGTCCCATAGCATTCGTCAGCTGCGATAAAGAAAACCCTGATGATTTGGTTTTTAAAAGAAATGTTTGACTACAAACATTGGCTAAATAATTGAGAAAGCGTGCCCAGTGATTGGCAGAGTTGCGTGCTGATGCATTTGATATACTAGTGCTGCTGTAATTCCACTGTAGATTGTATTGAAGGCACAATGGTATAACGATACGCCCCAAAAGCTCAAAGGATGGCGACTGTCGTTCAATCTCTGCAAAGACATCCTGACGAGAGTTTTCAAGAATAGCAATGATAAGACGAACCAGAGAGTTACAAAATTGTATTGGTCCTTTGGGATCGTTTTGCCAGTGTGACAACGTAGCCACATTCAAACCAAACGAGACAAATTTTTCCCGGATAAACTCAGCTAAGTCATCCATCATGATAGCCTTGCCCTGTCCCTTCTCCAACATAACGGCTAAGCCCTCATAAAGATCTGAAGCATCTACAGTCTTCCATTGTGCTCTATACTGAGTATAGATTTCGTTTAGAACCTTTTTTAAGGATTTGGTGTAATTCCGAGTGTCGGTCATGGAATGTAGACTGACAACCAGATAGTCCTTGATCCAATCTGTCTTGATGGTCATACCCTTTATGTTACGGTAATCGCGAAAGACAGTACGTATAATTTGAGCCATTTTTTCATGAGATACTTCGGACAAAGTGCCTCCGTGTTTCAAGTATTCATGAACAAGAGCAATGAAGTTTTGTTTGATTGTAAATCTATCATTCTGCTGCCATTGCTTGCCATAAGCATTCTGTGCAGACTCTGCTTTGGATCCTGTATTGTAACTAAACCCAGCTGGCTTGCTATCACTTGAAGGCACATTCTGGTACTCGCCAGGTGCGTTACGCGCATTACTTGTTGTAACTACTGATTTGGCATTTTTACTAAATTTAGTAAACACGTTCACTAGGGCTGAGACACCTTCTTGCATCATATTTTTAAGTTGAGGCTTTTGAACAAAAAAGGGTATAAGGTAAGTAAATATTTTTACAAACTGCTCAGCTCTTAGTGACCCGGGGTCATATGCAATGACAGTTAAAAACAATTTGATGAAATCCTCTAGCTTGAAAGGTCGATTACTGAATGTGCTTACTTCAATCTGAGTTATGGGTGCATTGGCTCCTCGGGCTAGAGGTTTAAAAATAGCTGAAGAAAGCTTGAGTGTCGTTTGACTGCTTACAGAGTCAATACGGTCTTGAATGTTACGCTCATGATCGTCAAGCTCAACCTGAAGTTGTAGGCCAAGGATATCAGGCGTGGATCCCAAATGAGGTGGGCTGTCCATAGCTTGCATCAATATAAACATGTTTTCAATCATCCATTGACCCACTTTTTCGGATTTCCCATAAGCTGTCAAAATAGAAGGGACAAGAGAACCCAACATTTGAAATACAAAAGACTCTTCGTGTACAGCATAAAATCGGCACCACGTAAATATAACGGCGGATGTAATTTGAGGTGCAGTTTCAGCTTCACAAAAGGTTTTGAATAAAGCAGAAAGAAAGATAGTGTAGCCGCGATTAGATTTAAAGAGTCGTTTGAATCTCGTTACAACTCTAGTATATAGTACTAGTGCTTGGCCTAAAATAGCAAAGTCGCGGCTATGTTCAGCTATAATTATATTTACACCTTGGAGTATTCGTTCCAGTTCTTCGCGATCGTTGTAGTTTTTGTTGAGACTATTCAATAACATGTCGATAAACCTTAACCAAATACGAGCTCGCATAGCAGAAAGCATCTCTCTATCCAGCTGTTGGCAGTCTCTCGGCTGTTTTTCAGACAACATCTGTGTTTTACTACAAGTAATATCTGGATAATACGCGTTCTCTATCCATCCACGTGTGTTCCACTTTGCACCGGGTATTGGTATAGGCTCATAATCTTGTAGCGATTTTTTCACGGCATAAACCTCTCTAGGAAAACGTACCAAGTAGTTTGTAAGAAACTGTATATGGCTGATACGCAAAGACGCTACAGAAAATATCTGTTCTGGTATATTTAGCACAGCAAAGTCGTGCTGTTCTGTAGTAAGGAATCGAGGAAACATATCAGCAGGTTGCTCATGTGTGAACCAAAATTTTCCAGTGCTGACAAGCAAATGTTCAATTTTGTTTTTCCGAAGGTCTCTAACAGACAAGTCATTCGTAGAAAGCGCCAGCTCAGCCAACAATGGGTGAACTAACGTCATTAGCTTCAAACCTGATCCTTGATTCTCTCTTACAATCCATTTTAGCATACCAGCCAAGTAGTTGAACATTATATGTGTCAGACCAGGGGATAATTTGCGCTGCGTATTAATAATGTATCGGATGCGTGTAAGCGTATTTTTGATAGAATTCCATTCATGATCTCCAAGAGTATTCAAAAATGGTCTCAAAAATAAAGCAGGGTCATCTCGCGAAAATTGTTCAATCAATTCACGTAAAACATTGGCCACACCTGCAGAGTTATCTGTCAAAAGATCCACCATGACTAAGAAGGTGGTGGCAAAAACCTGTACGGTTGCTGCTCGCTTTCTACGTCTGATAATCTTACTAATATCAATGACTTTGCCGCGTTCATTGACAGCTGCAATGCTTGGGTGTTCGTCCTCATTATTTTGTTCATCTTTGTTTTCCAAGAACAAGGAAGGTAACAGCCCAAGCGGGGTAAGTACTTTCTTTAGCGCTTCATGTTCCTCAGCGTTATCGTCTTCATTCCAACCTAGCTCTTGGATCTGTTTTTTAAGCTCAATGGGTAGATTGCTAGTGTTTCTCAGTTTGGACATCCAGCGTGGCTCATCCAAAGAAAATTCATTACTACCAAGATCCGTAGGCACAAAAGGCGTTGAAAAAGCCCCGCCATCGCCTCGGAATGGTTTGTTGTGAGAGGAAACCTGGATGTAACTTTGTTTTAGAGTATTCAATCTAAAGCCAGTGAGGGAAAGGAATTTTTGAATTGTGTTCAAACGGACAGAAGAATCCTTACTATATATTTTTTTTATAAAAGTTTTTAGTTTTCGTCCTTTTTTTTTTAGAAGAAAAAAACACTCACTTTTGAAGAGGTTGCACAAACAGTTCACTCAGAAGCTTAGGAACCTTTTCACCGCACTCCATCAACAAAAACACTGCTGGTGTGAAAAATGTTGGTTTTTTGTCATCCATATAGTTCTCCCATAAAGGTTTGGCAAGACGGCCGTACTCCTGTGAAGATAGTGTCGTATATACAGCGGCTAAAAGTGAAAATACAGAACCAAAAGGGTCTTGGTTGATTTTTTCAATTTCAGAAAACCGGTAATTTGCTAGTTCAGGCACCAGAGATGTTTCTTCCTCTCCGTCACTTTTGATGTCTGGAGGGCTTAGATCAAGAGCAGAATAAGCAGACTGACCAATTGGATACATTGATTCTGCCAAATGTCGGCGTGCATGCCTTGGGGTTTCATTTCCAAATAAAGCACAAGATGGTGAGAGTTTTGCTCCTTGAAACGACCCCCGAGAAAAATACTCAATAACATCCAGATAGACATTTTGCATACGTTGAAACATTACCGGTATATTGTCTTTAGAGTTGGAGTCAATAGTGGGTAAAGAGTTACTAGTATGAGCTACATTTTCAGATAGTGTACGGATTAGTTCAAAATCCTCAGGAGGGGGACCTTGACCACCCTGATCTGTAGGTTGTATTGCCCAGTTAATAGCACATGTTAGCCATCCTGGTTTGTGTGTTGTATAGCAGAAAAATCGAAGATCCATAAACAAGTTGCAAAGCAAAACACGTAAAGGTAAAGGAACCATACTTTTTTTTTCTTTTGCTGTTAAGAATAAAGCAAGTCTTCTTTCGAGGTCGATCAGAAATTTCTTCGCAATCTCATCTTCCTCCATATGTCGTGTAGGATTTTTCTGCTTTTCTCTCAAGCTTCTTAACACCAATATAAGTTCTGTTGTGACGACGCATTGTCCCAAAGTGGTACTTCCCCATACATTGGAGGCTTGTTCCTTTTGTAGTTTTTTAGCTCCAACGTCGCTCAAAAGTAAAACGTTGATCATTTCTGCATCTTGCATCCAAAACTGCACCCCAGTAAGATACTTACGAAGGTGAGTCATCAACTTCAGTAAATGCGCCACTTTTTCGTTGTCATCTGAAGCAACGCACGATACTATGGGTTTGTAAAAGTATGGCTTGAAACTTTGAGACAGCTGGCGTAGCATTCCACAAAATTCAGTAGTGGGTAATGGTGAGTTGTCAAGTATGCGCTTGAACAATATAGGCATAGTCCTCTTAGCTACTGTTTCTCCTATAGCTGCGTTTGTATGAAATAATAAATTTTGATAAAACGTAGCCACCCTATCCCCCTCAACGTCCTGCAACATAGCTTCTGTACATTTGAGCACTTCGCTTTCAAATCCGCTATTCCATAGCTCTATCAAATACCTTTTGGATGTTTCAATTATTGTAATTAAAACTGTGTCTTTAGTAGAAGCTTGAATTTGAGGTATTTCAGAGTCATCGAGAAAAGGCGAACCAGCAGGGAATTCGTGAAAGGAAGATTGTAAACTCAAACTAGGAGATGTAAGCAACGGTGGGGGCCTTTCAGATGTACGTATAGATAGTATACAAAGAATCATAGTAACTACATGTGATATAGTAGACTTGGTATTTTTTTTTTCAGCAGTCAATTTTTGATCAGCATGTTTTTGGATATTAAAAGGCGCTACTTTTTCAACTATAAAGACAAGCAGCTCTGGTATTGCAGAAGATTTAGTATTTTCTATCGATATATTTAAGGATATTTCGCTAGCAAGTTCGGCCATTAAAGATAGTATAGTATAGTAAACAGGTACTGTTGACAAATCTGGATCAGACCAATACCTCTGTATTAGTTCTAAAAGGGCAGGTATTTGTTGGTCTTTTTGTATCAAATCGCCAAGGAATTCAGTACTTTTCTCGCGAGGTACTGTCTGCCGGCAGACACTAACCATCAAACATTTGCATAGTGATTCAACAGTGGCCATCCGGGACAAAGATGAACTTGCTTGCTTAGTATGATAGTACTCGTCCCACGGTCTGCCTTGAATTGAAATAAGTTTCCCTTCGGACAAGTGGTCCAAAAGAGAAAGTAACTCCGAATATACAAAGTCGTAGATCTTTCTACTTTCCCTCAATTCAAAATCCAACGTTTGTTTAGCAAACGAAGTTGAAAGCGAGTAAACCAATGTATGCAATGCTGAAGGTGCTGAAGGTAAATAGCTAGGGTACGAATAGCAGGGTTGAACGAGCGTTTTTAAAGTATTTAGGACTCTTTCCTGCCAAAAAAAAGGGCGCACTTTGGCATTAGCAAAATAAAGCGACGGAAAATGGTGTACAGTATTACTTTCAAATTAACATTGCTTGAGCCAGATATCGTACTGCAGAATATGATTTGCTCAAAGTGCTCCTAAATGTTATTATTAGACACTATAATACATATCAAGTAGTCATATCATGCTTTTTGTTTTTACAGTGGAGTCTAACAAGGTGAAACGATCTCTTATGTAATCAAAAGTATCAAGTGCTTGTGTGCAGTCTTCAACTACCAAAAAAAAAAAAAGAACGTCAGTATATGCGACAAATAAAAATGCATGCACCATATTTTTGCTTTTACTTTTTTGTGGTTTCTTATCAAAGGGTATAGACAATACAGTTAAAATTTCGCTTGTGAAGGGAAGTCTTGTTGCGGCTTTGTATTTTTTTATGATATCCATAATCGACGTAATGTTTGCCGATATTCTTGTCACATCTACAAATTTTGAGTCGTTTTCGAAAGACGGATCAGAAATAGCCTGCGAATAACGATTAAATATCGCTTTTTTTGATTTGCATGTCGTTTTTAAGCCATTTAAAGTATCTGTATGACCTGTTTGAATACTAGAGTCGTCAGAGGATGTTTGGGATCTACTGTTCATATGGTTTAGCAACTTTTCCAAATCTCGCTCTAGTCTGTAAATGTCTTGTTGAACAGCTGTTGAGGTAGCGTAAATGGCTCCATTTTGACGTCTAGCAGCGACTTTCGACTTAAAGTTACGAACGAAGTTGGACATACCAGCAGCTTGGGCTGCTACCAATGTAGTATTGGTAAAACCTGCTTTTTCGTGCAAACAACTGGTATCATTCGAATGACCACTGCTCACATTTTCACGAAGTTTGTCCCAAGCTGAAAAGTTTCTAGTTTTTTTCTTTCGTTGTTTATCTAACGAGGAGTTTCGCACATTCTGTTCCTTGTCGTTGAATAAGTCAATCTGATCCTCCTGCGACATTTACAGTTTATCTTTCAAGTTTGAATTGCTATACAACGAGTTCGAAAAAAAATGCCTTTGTCTTTATTAAAGTCGGAATAAGAAATACGAAATATTAAGAAAGGGCTCATTTGTTTTGTATATTCTTCAACCAAATCCTATTACTGCTACACTAATAATCCTTTTCGGTTCCTCGAGTATTTTTTCTACGCTGATAGAAATATAAAGATTAAATAAAATTCTTAAACTAGTACCGATTTTTTTTTGCTGTTTTCTATTTATTTATTTATTGTCATTTAAACACCACCCTTCTTGACATTGAAAAAGCCTTTAACGACAAAAGTTTGTAAAGCAGCAATAGAGATAATAGCAGCACTTTCCAGTAGTGAAAACCAATACATTCTATTGTGGGTTGAAGTAACAGTTACAGCGTTACGGTGTTCTCTTGTACGGAAGTATCTCTGGTTTCTAGCAACAGTAGTCAAGGATCCAGAGAGTCTGTAAAGGATCTCTTCCATTTCAGTGAGGGCCGGGGCTGGGGTTTTTCCATCTTTTTGGAATTCAGGACGAACCTGGTTCTCTACAGTAATTTCAAAATCAACCAACTTTTCAGCAAATGTTGACATGTCGTTAGAGAAACAGAAAGAGTATTCTCCAACATCAGTAGCTGTAAACACGTAGTCGCCTTGTCTTTCTTGTGCTCCATTCAAGATACTATTGTCCCTGGGGCCTTTTACTTCAAAATTTATATCAAACTCACCGCCTTGTTGAACCTATTTAAAGAAAGTTCGCGTTAGTTGTACCATAAACCAATGAAGTTACTACTTGAGCTTACAGCAAAGTAAAATCCAATCTTTTTACCAGGTTGATCTGTCATGGCGTAAAAGCAAGATTCCTCATTGGGAGCAAAACTGTATGTTAATGAAGTAGCATTAGAAGCAGATGGAAAAGTCACTATGGCTAGTAGACCTAAAATAACAAACGACGATAATGTAGAGAGGAACATGGCGCCTTGATTGTAGAAAAAAAAGAGGGCTTGAGAATCAAAATATCATTTCATTTCAATATCGCTGTGTTTGAATTTCTATTTATCCAATAAAAAATTGAAAAGCGATAGGTCATGCAAAACCTGCTTTTTTTAATATTTTGCTTTTGTTTTGTAATGTGTTTTGGAAGTAACCAGGAAAGGCTGATAGACTGTAGCGTTGAACGATCTATGCTTTAGTCTGAGAATTTCTCGGGTCCAAAAGCGAGAAAAAAAGGCGTGGTCGATAGGAAGCGCTGACAAAAACTACGGTTTGTTATCCATATTTTAAGTTCATAAGAGAAGTCTGCCTTTATTTAAAGAAAAAAAAAGGCAAGACTAAGGAAAGACATTTTCGAAGCAAATAGTGTTTCAACGCACACTCGTTTTATTCCATTCATGTATTTTAGAGCTCCCGATTGCCATTTTATACTGAAAAGGACAGGCAAGAAAAGTGAAAATGATTAGTTAAGCTTTTCTAATACTCTTACCCATATAAAACGCTACATGAAGCAAAAGCGGGTTCCAGACATTAATTGCATATATTACAGAGTCTGTCTATGCTCTTTTTTTTTTCAGAAGCACGGAATTTTATATTGGCTCTTCCAATTTATGATCTACAATAAGCAGGACCGAACCAATGCAAATCAATGACAGGAACAAAAAAAAAAGAAAAAACGCTGCTCTATCTCCGCAATTTTCTTTTTTCTTCTTTCAAAAATGTTAAAATTCAAAAAACACGATTCTGGTAATTTCTTTCCTTAAAAAAGGCGGATGTAAGCTTTAACAAAAAAAAAATTGCTTAGATAAAGACAAATCTTCAAAAAAAGAAGAAAGAAAAAGAAGTCGGTCTTGCTCACCTGGCCGTTCCGAATACAGAGAGAGACACAGAAGCCGCTCGCCATATAGACGCGGTGAAAGTGATAAATACTCTAGAGATAACAGAAGACGGGAAAGATCTCGTGAGCGATCACCTCGCAGAGAAAAAACAGGATCTCGACATAGGTCGAGATCAGCGGACAAAAAGTCGCAGGAAGAAAAACCAGCTGTTGAAAAGGTAAAACAGAGATGTATGATTGGGATTCTCATTCAGATTCTAGCCTAAAAAAGTCAAGAAAAAACCAACCTATAGTCTGATTGAAGTGGAAGTTAATGACAGATTAGGAAAAAAAGTTCGAGTCAAGTGTGCACCCAACGATCTTGTAGGTGACTTTAAAAAATTGGTTGCAGCACAGATCGGTACAGAGCCTCAAAAGATTATACTGAAGAAATGGTATAAGGAATACAAGGATCACATCACACTAGATGACTGTAAGACATTTTTTTTATTGATGCTTATTGATCTAATTTTCTTTTCTTTTCAGACGAAATACATAATGGGATGAATTTAGAATTATATTACAAATAAATGCTTTCTATATTTACTGCTACACCCATAAATTGTATAGAAATCTATAACAATACAAGGACAATTGCCAACTGTTTTTTTTAGTATTGGGTTTCGAATATCGTAATATTCCAGTAAAGTATGTATTTATAGGACACATTTCTAGATACGATTCAATGATAAAAGAAAACAAAATGTGTACTGTAAGCGGTGCGATCAATTGCTTGGAGTCTATTAACTGAAAGCGCTATTTCACTAAGCGCAATCGCCCACTATTCGGATCATGTATCGCGTATTAATACCAAGCTCATTTTCACAAACATTGTCGAATGCCTTGCAAAAATAAACCAACACTGACTTTATTGAGATAGAGACCAAACAAAGCCTTTTTGGTTTGTTTTTTCGCTTTTTTCTAGAGCTACTCACTAATAGATAGCTTATGATAGTAAAGATAGTGCTGCGGTGCGTAATCGAATCTTGTGTTCTAAAGTACCCTCATTTGTTAAAATGACAGCAAGAAATTACGCAATAACGTCTACTATAATGGGCAGATATTATAAGCTTAATGATTTAATACAAAGCTCATTATAGGTTCTTAAGAAGAGCCCTTTAAGGTTTGTACAATGCGTTTATAATATTTCGTTCTGAAAACAGTAATGATTGTATAGTCTTGACACCTCCAATTATTACACAAGTATGAAGTCATGATCAAACCACCAAGTGACTGTTTTTATGCAGTGCAAAAAAAAAAAAAAGAAAAAGAAAAAACAAACAGATCTTTTTTCAGCACTTTATTCTACATGTATAGAAAAATCCCTTCTAAACGCAACTTCAACAAAAAAGGAGACGAGGAAGATACCACTCCTGGAACTTGGGATGAAAAAATGAATCAAGCCTTTGACAACCTTGCTGAAAGCAGAACAAGGTAAAAAACAAGGTATGCTATATAATTGCTAATAAAGTAAAAAGCACTCGAGAAGAGAACTTGGAAACTATTGTCAATATATTTTCTTGTCACCATGTATCATCACACATCGAAAACAGAGTGGAAGAAGTTTTGGGTTTATTTAAAAAATCTACAAGCAAATACGGAAGTGCAAAAGAAGGAGCCTTAGCAGCAACAGCTATTGGTTTGACTTTTGTAAACTTGGATGATATTTCAGAAGCTGATGGCGATGACTTTTACAGACGAATTTTACCCACATTGAAGAATGCTATCAAAGATAGTGAAGAAGCAGAGATCAAAATCAATGTAAAAAAAAAAAAAAAAAAAAAAAAAAAGAATTAATAACTAATAGTTTATCAAACCTAGTGCATAAAAACATTGGCTTTGATCACTTACACTTCAGCATCAGAAATAGATACACACTTGATTCGAGAATATTTCTTTGACTTTATTGAGACGGATGGCGCAGACTTTAATATAGATAGCTTATCTACTCAAGAAAAAGATCAGGTGATGGCGGAAGCTCTACAAGCATATGGCGTTCTATTTGCTGCGTCGTTTTCGGAAGGACTAGTTGACTTCAATGTAATTTGGGAAGAAATGGAAAAGTAAGCGCAAAGGTACCATTGCGAAATACTTACATTTCACTAGAGTTATGCCGATTCATGAAATACTGTTAGAATCCTCAGATAAAGATACACGCATTGCTGCTGGGGAAAACATTGCTCTGGTTTTTGAAGTTTTCAACGTGTTTGCATCTGTTGACGATAATGGAGAAGAGTATGATGAAAATGACGAAAACATTGAAAAGCCTGAATACGACAACATGAATGAACTTGTTCGTACGCTCAAGGACTTATCCGTAGAGAGCAACAAACGAAGGGCTAAAAGCGATAGAGCTGAGCAGAAATCGGTGTTCAGAGATGTCGTAAAGAGTGTTGAGGAGAATATCAAACCAATAGAAGAACTCAAGATTGGTGGGAAAACTATTGTATTCAAGGGCTGGGCAAAAATCCTTATTCTCAACGCGTTCAGAAAAATGCTTGGACAAGGATTACAGCACCATTTAAAAGTATGAGAAAGTAAAGCTTATAGACCTTGTTACTTACTCTCATTATTGAACAAACAGACAAATACTATGCTTCAACATATGTTCCGTTATTCTTATGGAATGTCTAGAGTAGATTCGGATGACTCAGGAGAAGAAGAAGACGAACTCAGTAATGTTGACAGACGCTATATGTATGATGAAAACAAAAAATTCAGAACAAAGCAAATGCGAACAGCAAGACTCGGAAAAGACAATGCGTTTGTGTAACCTCTTGTGTTTTGTGTTGTACAAGTAAAACTTTTCTTATGGTTTACATAATAAAGATATAGACATGCATATTACATTCGTTTTTACAATCAAAACCATTGTTTCTATTTCTTCAAGAATCTTTTTAAACGGTGTTGTATAAAAATTCTTTTTCTTTTTCATGGGGCTACAAATAATGAAGGGACCTGGTAAACTTTAATTTTTTATGACTAATGACCAAGCAATACATCTATTTTCCTTATTTTCAGCGTTAGATTTGTAAATCAAGGGCGTCTAAAAAACCGCGAGTGAGGGAAACTATCCCTAAGCATGTAAGCTGTTCGTGCAAGCCCTTACTTATGAATAATGATAAAGCTTAGTCTACAATAATATACGGGCTTTGAATTATCGTGTGTACTTCAGCGGCCAAAGGACCTGTCAATTTTTTGCTTTTGTTTTTAGCTTTAAAATATTACATGCTTCGCTCTTCATTAGCAAAATCATTAGTCACTGCTGGTAGATAAAACATTTTTACAATAGAAAAGCGCTAAAGGCTATTTGTTTTTTCGCTTTAGTTTATAGACAAGGTCTTCGGCCACGCACACTTATTCGACCAGCTCGATCTTATACCAATGTAAATGCTCCAGCAACTCATAAAAGGTCTTTTGGTCAACCTACACATGTAACGCATCCCAATTTGATGAAAAAGGGAGAAGGTATAGTTGAAAAAACGGACGAAAAAGACAATCTTACTGAACCTTCTTATTGAAGTGACACCTGGTTTTACTGCCACCGAATATCAAAAGCGACGCTCCAATTTAATGAGCTCTTTACCCGAAAACAGCGCAGTTGTATGCTTAGGATATGGGACAAGATATATGACAAACAACATATTTTATCCTTTTCACCAAAACACTGATTTCTGGTATTTATGTGGATTTAACGAACCAGATGCAGCCATAATATTAGGTAGATAATGCAATATGTGATTTAGCCCTTTTTGATATAAATCTGTATGAAAACAGAAAAGGACAACTCGAAAAAAGGGTATAAACAGACCATGTTTGTCTTGCCCAAAAATGCACAGGCAGAGTTATGGGACGGTCCACGTACTGGTATTCAAGGGGCAAAAGAGTTGTTTGACGCAGATGAAGCCTACGAGAATACAAAGTTTACTGCACATTTTAAAAACGTATTGAGTTCGTACAAAAACGTTTTTATGGATAGCCCAGGAAATATGCCTACGCTGATTTCTGACGATAACACCAAAAAACTAATCGAAACGGGTACGTTTTGGGAGAAGCTCTGGCTCAGCATAAAAAAGGGTTTCTATCCTATATTATTGAAAAAAAAAAAATGCCAACCTAACCTCTGTTTTAGGGCTTAAAGTTCAAACCATAACCCCCCTAAGCAAGATAATACAAGAGCTGAGAGTTATCAAGAGTTCCAGCGAAGTAGAAGTAATGAAAGAGTCTGGTCTTATTAGCTCCAAGGCTTTTGTGGAAGCTATGAAATGGACAAAACCCGGTTTGACTGAAGCGCAGCTTTGGGCAAAACTTGATTATGAAACAAGAGTGAGAGGCTCAAGCATATTGGCTTATGTGCCAGTGATTGGTGGCGGACCCAACGCTTTGTCTTTACATTACGTTAGAAACGATATGGAATTAAAGTAAGTTTTTCTTGGAATACACCTTACTCACTACAAAAATTAGAAATAACGATTTGGTTCTAGTAGACTGTGGTGGCGAATATAATGGATATGCTAGCGATATTACTCGTACTTGGCCAGTTAATGGCAGGTTTACTGAAGCGCAAAAGGAGCTTTATCAAGCTGTCTTGAATGTAAACAAGGAGTGTATCAAACTATGCACTGAATCCAACGGTCTGTCACTACATGGAATCCATTCTCAGTCTGTTAAGTTGATGAAACAGGAGCTTGAAAAGATTGGTTTTAGTGTCTCAGGATGGGTAAAAACCTAATTGTTCTGAAGAAAATATATGCTAATCAGTGCTAATTTTAGGATTTGGAAAGGATTCTTTATCCCCACCATGTAGGGCATTATTTAGGTTTAGATGTACATGATCTACATAGCTTAGATAGATCTCGAAAATTAAAACAAAATATGGTTATTACTATTGAACCCGGGATTTATGTTCCTTTCAACGACAAGTTCCCTAGTAAATACCAAGGAATCGGTATTCGTATTGAGGATAATGTCGTGATTGGCAAAGAGGTCCCGTTCGTTTTAACTGCAAATGCTCCTAAGGAAATAGTTGATATAGAATTCTGTTGCAACAACTAACAGGCGCGTTTCAGAATGTCTGTGATTATTTTTAAATCTCAATCCATCATTTGAATAAAAGGTATACAGTTGTGCTGGATTTTATTAGGAATAGCTTCAGTATATTGTCTTATTCAAAGGAAGTTTTCACAAAAAAAAAAACTAGCAGTGAATAAACAAATATACTTAGAGGCTACCGCTTTCGACTTCAAGTAGCTGGAAAGAATACTTGCTACGCTTTTTTTTTTCGAACACTAAGTAATGTTTTTGGACCAGCCAGGCTGTCCCATATTGCCCTAGCCCAAACCAAAGGTTTACAATTTTTCATTTTTCTGTACAAGAAACTCTTTTTTTAAAAGAAAAACAAGTTGGCTTTTTTTGCATCTTCATTTTTTGAATACAAAAATGTTCTGCATAGTTACAACACCGAGAGAATGTGACTCTAAAAAGCAGATCAAAAAACGATCTACTGTAAGGCGCCAATTAGACCTAGAGCCAACGCTTTGAATCAGCAGCTGTGACCTACAAAAAAATTGCTTGACTGCAAAACTTGCCACGTCGCGTTCGTTCTTAGAGTATTTCGGTACCTGGGCCCCTTTTTTTTTAAAGAAAAAAAAACAGTCTTGCTCAAATCTTCTTTTGATCTAAAAACGCATTTATTCTATCTATCAATAGTAATGTATAAATACGAAATCTTGTGCCCAGCATGCGTTTCTTAGTTTTTTATTTCTTTGTAATAAAGTTGTGCGTATCATGTGTAAATCCACCCCTCGTAAGGAACACAATCAAAACACTTTCCCTTCAACAAAAACACAATCAAAACAGCCACTCTCTCTAAGTACAAGGATCGAAAGTTTCTCGGAGAAAAAGGTTGGTATGACAGTTTATTTTGTGTGTGCGTGTGTGCGTGTATGTATGTAGTTTTTTTTTTTTTTTTTTTTGCTTCTATAACTCATTAGATGAAAAACCAAAAGTAGGATTACACTAAGAGTTGAACGAAATAACTAGCAGAATTACCCCTAGAAAACACATGATTCTTAGCATATACAAATGTATGGTTTTGTGTATACCTGAACTGATTCAAAAGAGTTAGCTTTGTGTTTTGGCATAAATTTAAAATCACTGGGAGCAGGGCCAAGGAACATTTCACTAAGCTTTACCCAATCAGAGGCAAGTGGACTGGCCATTAATGTTTCCAAGTCGCTACGCCCATTGAAAGGTGGCGCTCTTTCATTCATTCTTTGAGGAAGTCTCTCTAAAAGGCCTACAGGAATATATCGGTACAAGAATGACTGCCATTCACACATGAAGCGTCGAGTAGTGTTTACACCTTGACTGTCGGATCCCCAATGCTCAAGACCGTAGTCACAGAAGCGCTTCAACATATCAAATCTTTCGTTAGCTGAAATATCAATATCCTTTTGTTGCTTAATTTCATCAAAGAGCCATGGTTTGATTAAGGCCCCTCTTCCGATCATTACACCATCGACACCGCTGATTTCTCTACACTCTGCGTACTCTTTATAACTCATAATATCGCCATTACCATATAGCGGCATAGTACTAGTTAAGTTTTTCATAGTCCCGATGTATTTCCAGTCTGCATTCTTTGTATATCTTTGAGCGCGAGAACGTCCATGAAGCTTTTTTTGCAAAATGGTTAGTCAAAATAGACATCAAATGTTTAGGAACTTACAGAGCCCAATGCAATACCCTATAATAAACCAAAAACAGTAAGACTTTGATTATAGATTAAGTTGTTTACGTACCATTTCTTCAAGCTTAGGTATAAATCTGTCAGCAACAGGCATATTATCCTTAATACCCATTCTAAATTTAGCAGTAATAGGAATATCTGTCACAGTCTGCATTCCCTTCAAGATTTTTAGCATCTTCCCTCTAGCATCCAAAAGTGCTGAGCCCGCTCCCTATGGTCAATTGAGTTAACTTGGATCGCTGCTTTACCCCCTACCTGTTTGAAGACTAGATCAATAGGGCAACCCATATTCAGATCGATAAAATCAACGTCAACCTCTGTGTTTAATACTTCTGCAGCTTTGGTGACCTGTTCTACTTTGGATCCACAAATTTGGATACCAAAGATATCTTCAGATTTGTGACGCTTAGTCAGAGCCCACTCAGATTGTTGACCTTGAAGCAAATTGAAAGCCAAAGCCATTTCACCGCATGTAACATCTACACCATATTCCTTACAGATTCTTCGGAAAGGTAAGTTTCCGACAGTCGTAAGAGGAGCAAGGTAGGTCTTATCTCTAAAATCAATGATCTATAGGTAATGAACACCAGGTAAACGCTTCATACGTGCTTTTGGTTTATCTGATTGTACACTACCTTTTTGTATTTAAGATCAATAGGGCCAATAGGCTTCGAAGGCTCTGACAGTTCTTTTACTACCGCAGGCTCGCTACTGATATTCGTAAATTCTGAAGATGCATCAAAAAACTCATCATCACTCTCTTCCGGCTTTGCCTTTTTTGACGATTCTGCCTCTTTTTGAGCTGCCTCTACTTCTAGCTTTCTTTTTGCATTTCTTTTATCTGCTTCCTCTTCTTCTTTTATTTGGGCTTTTACTGCAGCCATATATTCAGTTGTTTTCGGGAAAGCGTGCTATTTGATACAGATTAGTTGAACTTCGTAGAACTTTACTTTCATCATATATTCGTACCCTTGAGCGATTTAAAGCGACTTGGGTTGCGTGAGTGATACCGTTTGTCGTATATACATTGTTTTCTGCCACTTTGTCCTCGTTTACAATCAACTTTTTGTTTTCATCTATATGTGCAATAAGGTAACGACATTTATAACCATAGGGGCATCTACACACCGAATCAGCCCTATCCTTATCATGACACCCATATCCAATTTACCTTCCAAATAAGTTGAAATGGACACATTCTGTACCAATATCTGCAGGTTTGGCAGCCAAATAGGCCTCAAGATCGTGAGAATATCGACATCTACACACGTCAATTAGATTCTTGAATCGTTTTTTCTTTCTTTTACTTTTCTGCGTTGGGGCACTGTTTATCCAAAGCGACGTTTTTGCAAATCATTATACTGTCCTGGATATGCTTTTTTCCTCGTTGTCCCTTATTGGCTCCGCGAGTGTTCTGCTCAAAGCAAACAACAATATAAGTAAAAGCTCTTTTAGTGTAAATTTCTAACCTTTTTTTTGGTTGCTTCAAAATTTGATCCACTCTCGGCTGCATCATCGTTTGCTGTTATTTGAGCAGGCTCTGAGTCGCCAAGCCAGCGCTCTTTTCGGTATCTGTTGCACCAAAAAACAATCAACCACGTTTTTTCTTCTAGATCCTTTTTTGTTTTTTTTTACTCTGATTTAATATGCGCTTCTCCAGGTCTTGGCTCGCTCATGTTAAGTTTATTGAAAGAAGTGCTCTCAGTAATAAAAAAGTTTGAAGTTTATGGACGGCTTTGTGACTTCTAATTTTATTCAGCTAGCAGCAAACCGAAATTAGCTCAATGGAGCTTAAAAATGAGACGAATACAAAAAATCTGGGACTGTTGCACGACACTAACGACATTCTGAATCGACAAGTAAGCTTTTGCGTGAGCATGAAATTGGTTTGAAGGGCTCATAATTATAAGGCCCTGGGATATTTCTTCCCCTAGTATTGATCAGATTAATGACTTTAGTGCAGTCGTAATATTTACAGCAAATTATGTATACCATGCTTTGTAATGACAGCAGTCATTACGGTTAAAGGTGCCAAGACAGTATTTTTTTTTTTTTTTTTTCAAAAAGAGGGAATATACAGGGTACGATACATCGAATTTAAAAGATATGGACAACGCATATGATTTCATCTTGAAACGAGACGACTGCTAATAAAACTCAATTCACAGGACATCTCAGGATAGAGAATAAATGTATTTGTCTATACTATCTTGTTCTAAAACCCCATTAAAAGAGCTTAACCAAAAAACCAAGACAGCACTGAAATGATTTTTCTTATGAAGTTTTTACACTTACCCATAATTTTTGTTATGTGCTTAGGTTTAACTCAATATCCTAATAGACGCCGCATCTATAGAGAAACATGCCTTGAATAACAATAAAAACGTGCGCTTTATTTAAATCTAAAAACTTCTCTTGGCAGGTATTAAGCAATAACCCAGGGTGTTTTTTGTATTCTTTTTACTGTATATCAAAACTTTGTACTCACATCGCATTCATGCAGGTAAAAAGGCAGCACTAAAGAGTAAAACATACGTAACAAATAGAATATTTGTTTTTTTTACACAAATATGGTGCGTATAGACTCCTTCCTTAGATTATACTGCCTAAAATTTAGTTACATTTTTGAATGCAAAACACTAAAATTTTAAAAACTAGAAGCGAATAAGGACGATACTGAATCTGATCTTTCTCCAGTAAAGAGTTCTCATCATAGAATAAAAATTAAGACTTTTAACCTTTGAGCTTCTTTGCATATACTTGTATTTGTTGAATTACATATAGTGGTTTTCAATCAATATTTTTTAGCCTGATTGTTCCAATTGGATAATAACTTTCCCGCAAATGGTAAAATCTTTTAGTTTATTTCTAGATATTCTAAAGATCTTTCTTTCCTGCATACAAAAATGTTCCGATATGCAACCCAGCGTTACTTTTATACAGGGGCCGCAAATAATAAAAGAGTAATTGATATGCTGAAAAAAGAGTATCAGGAAAAGAAAATCCAGCATACTTTTAAGAAAGAACCTGATTTTTTTTCGCAAGACAATCCAAGTCTAAAGCCATTGAAAGGCTTGGGTTATACATCTCCTGAAAAAGTGTAAGACAATGTGTATCAATTCATTTTTTAAAAATTGTGTAGATTTGTCAATAATGAACTGAACCTAAAAGATATTGAAGTTTATGGTTTTGATTACGATGTAGGTATTAAAAAGAAAGATATTTACTAATGTGGCTAGTATACTTTGGCAAGTTATACAGATAGTCTGTCCCACTCTATATACACTTTTCTTTGCAACATTTTAGTAGACTACTTCAAATATCCAAAGCAAATTAGAGGTAAGTGTTTAAAACGTAGTCCCGCTTTTCATATTACTTGGTTAGACTTCAAATTTGATCCAACTTTTGCTATTCGAGGGCTTCACTATGGTAAAATTTACTTAAAATACTAGTCATTAAACCTTTATAGATTTCAACAACGGATGGCTTATGAAAATAGACAACTTAGCAAACATTCAACTAAACACTGTTCATGGTATAGACACATAAAAAAAAATTCTTTTTATCTAAAAACTCAATTAGTTGGAAGAGAGTCAATCAGAAACATTGGCGAGATTATAGACTACCATAAGGGAAGGCACATTGCACCACAATATCTCAATTCAAATATGTTTCAATTAAACGACTTGTTTTCAATACCCCAAGTAAAATATGTACTTTTATCTTTAGTATTTCTAATATTTTTTGTAGACAACATTACTAAGCGATCTAGTTCAACACTTCAGAGACCATGATATGGGCTTTCATCCACGCTATTTATCGGATGATGTAAAACACGCTGCACGTATTCTTCATACAAGCGCACACGGTGTAGGTGGTACACTTCATATGGAAATGATGAAGGACATATCAAAGTATCTTGAGAGATCACCCAAATTGGTTGGCTATATTGAAAAGCTCAGAAAGAATGGTAAAAAAACGTTTTTATTGACAAATAGCTCGCTGCCTTTTATATCAAGAGGAATGAGCTACCTCACTTCAAGTAATGACTGGAGAGAACTTTTTGATTGCGTGATTGTAAACGCCCGGAAACCAGAATTTTATCGATCCTCTCGACCTTTTCGTAGTGCTTACGAGTCTAATTGGGACTTCGTGAAGGAGCTAGTGCCGGGGCAAGTGTATCAAGGCGGAAACGTTAAAGATTTTGAGACATTAACTAACTGGTATATATATATATATATAAAGAGTATGACCATAATTAGTATTTATATAGGACTGGGTAAGTGTTTACTGAACGTGCAATCTCAAAGCTAACCCCACACATAACAGCCAAAAAGTACTATATTTTGGTGATCATGTATACTCTGATTTGATTGAGGCTTCCTTTCAGCATGGATGGCATACCGTAAACTCATTGATCACTTTTTAAAGCTCTTAATAATTGTGCATGATACAGGGCGCCATTATTCACGAATTGGCTACAGAGATCGAAATTAGGAACCGAACATCTTACCGTCAAAAACTTTCTTGGCTATTAACACTTGAAAGACTGTTGAATGAAGCACAGTTGCTGAGTAAAGATTTTTATACGGAAGACTTAGATACATTACTTTCGGAGTGGCGAAAAGAAAGAAGACACGTTAGAGCCGAACTAAAGACAGCATTCAACCAATCATTTGGAAGTATGTTTAGAACGTACCAAAACCCCTCTTTCTTTGCCAGCAAAATACAAAAATTTGCTGATATTTATATGTCTAATATAACTAATTTGGACGATCTTTCTCTGGACTACGTGTTTTATCCCAGTCGCTCTTATTTACCACAGTAAGAAATACAATTGTTTATTATGTTACGCTTACTAACTTCAACTTACAGTGAAAAGCTAGTCGAAGAAATTGTAGACAGTGGTCGTATAGATCTTTTGACTGAATAAAAGAACATTTTTATATAAATAGATCAAGTTACTTCTATTGTATTTATGGAAAATGTATGCGATGTAGCATAATGTACATAAAAAATATCCAAGCTGCGTTTTGTCATATCAGCTACTTTTGTCTGATAATTGTCTATGCATCTCGATTATGATATTATATCATACTCTTTATACCAAAACTTAATGTACCACCGATTGCTAGACCTAATACGAGCGAAAAACTCATTACGCTACCGACCATAGCCTTTTCTGCCCCAGATTTAATTGATTCTTGCTGAGGAGCTGCCATCATGATCAAACTACCAGCCCAGCCGTTACTTACAGCAAAAAACCAGACAATCAAAAAATAAATAAAATCACTTTGAATGATAACAGGCAAATAGCGCTCTTTAGAGATCACTACGTTACAAACCAAAAAAAGAGGAACAAAGACGGTACGGACCAACGATAAACCTATCAAGGATTTTACATGGAAAACTTGAAGATGTTTGGAGAGAGGCATCATACGGCCAACCCAGTCGCCTACATTGAACAGCAAAAAGTGAAAAGCAACAAAGACATCATCTTCAAAAAACCTTCCATTCTTGTTAGGGCGACGGACGGATTTGATAAGCGATGTGAGCGATGGGAATAACATCAGAGTAATAACAAACACATAGACTATTGAAAAAATATGCCCGTACGATTTACGTATGACTTCAGCTACTGTTACAATCTCTTGCTCTTCCTCGTCTGACTCATTATCTACAGGGCTTTTGGTCATATAATAAGTATAAAAAGGACTCTGTGCCACTATCATGCGACCAATCAATGCAGCCACTGTGATTAGCAATGCAGACAAAAAGTACAAAAAAGCTGCGCGAGAGGTGGATACACCATTAGGCAAGTCTCCGCTTGTTCCTGCAAACGCACTGATTATAGAAGATATAGCTACGACTACGCCAGCAATACCTAAACAATACAGAGTAAACAATATATAAAAACCAGTTTATACCAGCTGAATATTACCTTGGCCACTAAAAAAAAAGATATAGTTTCTTTTCATATAATATAAATTCTACAACTACCTTAATACAGCTTGAACGTAAATTGGGGGCAAACGGCTGGCTTCACTAAAGGCTGCATTCTGAAAAAAGCTTGTCGTTCCTCCTGTCAAAACCATAAAAAACAAAACAAACCAGAAGTAGTCTTCTCCTTTAAAATCTGTCTCTACTGTGATTGCCATTGTGCTGAACACGACTGTATTTATCATAATCGGTATAAAAGAATCCACCTGTAGCTGAGACTACAGTTGCAAACCTCAATAACCCATTTTTTTTTTCAATTGCTTACTTTGTTTTGAGCCCACAACACTATTACAAAAGTAAGAAAGTTGGAGATTGTTGAATATGTAGAAAAGTAGTTCTGAAATGATTCCTTGTATTCTGTCTCTGCAAACCGCTTGGCGAAAAATTCAGAGGCAGTAATAAAAACTATTTATCAGAAACGTAAGAAAATCCTATGGTACTTAAAGCGGGTTTTCGCTATTTACCATTCCAAGGAAGTAGCATTGCCACACCATAAATGAAGTAGATCTATTTTTGAAGATTTAGTTTCCAAATTTACTCCAGAAGAAACCAAGCTTTAGACTAACCCAATAAACCACATTATATTTATCTTCGGGTATTGACTTCAAGTTACTAGTATTAATCTCACTTAACAGCTGCTGGTTCTCTTCGCTGGTGCCATCTCCAAACAAGTGCCATTTGAGGGACTTTATTGATTCAAGCATTAGTTATTGTTTTTGGTCAAAAGAGAAAATTGAAAAGAGAAAGTCCCGAAAAATGAAACTCAAGCTCTTTTTTAAAAAAAATCGTGAGATAACATGCTTTTGTAGTGTGCTGGCTTTGATCACATTAAGCAAACTATTTATAAAGTCTTACAATATCATATGAGAAGGCCTCTGAAGAACCAAAAAAAAAAAAGATCCTTTGAAAGCAAGACGATAATCATCTGACTAACGGTATCTCAAAGCAAAATCGGTGGTATAAAAATCTATCAAGGCGGCACACATTTAAAAAAAAAGTAAACTGAAGTGTTTTCTCAAAGCTTACCATCAATACCATTAGGAAGCTATATTGAGTTTTTCTTTCTATCCTTGTCAGAAAAAACCATGAAACGGCGGTGCTTTTTTTTTCGCTTTTCAAAGAAAAGCCCCTATGTTATGAAAAAGAGAATCGTACTAACGCCAAGTAGTGATATTGAATAAATTTCAGTTCACAGATTGCCACAAAAATTCCTCTCAAAGCAATGTACTTTTTCCAGTCATAATATGTATGCCTCAGCGCTTGTTTCTAGCAGACCGTTTTTGTATCTTATTGAGCCTGAATAGTAAATAGCTTGTTACCGCTCAATAGCTCTTCTCTTCTCTTAATAAAAAATCCCATAGCTTTAAAAGGGTGCCGCGTTTAATTATTTAATGCAATTAATACTTTTCAAAAACTGAGGTGTAGTAATCCTGTAAATACCCACAATAAAGTAGTAGCCAAGTGTAACATGACGACTTTGAAAGTTCAAAAACGGTGTCTTTTGAAACAAGTAAATACGATATCCTTATTATTGGCAATAAAACTAAAACATATAAAGTATATAGCTTTAATTCCACTACCAACATCACTATCAAGTAGTTCATACATACAGCGCTATAGTTGATAATATAAGATGGATGGACAGTAATTGTTCTGAAACATAAATCAGAAAATGAAAAAGCCCTTTCCTACAAGTTTTGAGTTCCTTTTTCTTAACAGAATAATCTATTAGCGTATTTCAGATAAAAAGTAACCATAGACCTAGTTTGTTGCCCTTCTCTTATTTTTTGTCCGTTTGTTTGAGATTTCGTACAGACGTAGATGTAATTTCCAAGATCAGGACAACTAAAAAAAGCTTCATTTATCAACTCTAACACAAACCCAAATGCCCCAGTTGTTGATGTTTTTATATTAAATTAAAACAATTTAGTGAATTCAAAATTCAAGAGGGTAAAATAAAGAACCACATTGATATGAATTTATGAAATAATTCTTCAACAAAAAACTTCTTTTTGATTAACGTTTATCTATAATCTTGACAGCCTAAGACCACAAAACGCAAAAAACCTGCTATCTGTTTTACATGGCTTTCGATACGGAGTAAATAGAAAGAAACCCGATATAAGATAAATCCAGCCTGTGGTCATAGAAAGAAGACTAAACATGCAATATATGCAAAACGGTATACAGCTGCTTACTGATTACAGCGGTACAAGAAAACTAGAGCCAAAGGTATGGCTTGAACACTTGTACATATATACCTTCAAACACTATATTCAATTGCTTTTGACTAAAACAAAAAAAAACAAATATTTCAAACCCGTCGGTAGAATGTACGAGGTTGATACTTATTCAATTGAAATGCGTAGGCTCGTGTAGAAATGATGTATTTCAACATACGGTAGATAAAATAGAAAAATTGCTTGGTACTCATTTATGAATTTTATTATATAAAACATTGATCAATCGAAATATCGCAGGAGAGCTATTAAGACCAAAACTTAAAAAAAAAGTAAAGAAAAGCCTGTTCCATACCAGCTTCTCCCTCCCCTCCAACAGAAACGCCGCAAATAACTTTAAGTATTAAAGTGAGATGCGCCATCTATATCCTATTTTTTTCGCCAAAATAATAGGTTGAGAAAAACAAACAAGCTAGTAGCTAGTTTACTGAGGTTCGTTTTTCTTTTTTTTTGTCGCAAGTTGATTTAGCGGAGGACAAGTAAAGAACAAGTATGGACCACAGGAGGAGAAAGAAACCAGAATATACTTTTATGTTTTAGGCGTCTAAAGCTCACACTTATTCTGCAGGTTTTTTCATATTGGTTGTAAGAAAAGAAAGATATAGTTTTGCTACTTCTAGCTTTCAAGCCTTGAAAAGCTTTAAAAAAAAACACACATTACAGGTTTTGATGTTCACGTCTTAAAAAAAATCGCCTATTTAAAAAAATATATTATTTTGGTTTATGGTTAGAAAGAAAAATAACCAAGTTATTTTCAAACGCAAACCACTGTATCCTAAAATGTATAGTCCCAAGTGTCTCAGGTGAGAGAGCTTAAGTTCTTCTCAGTTTCAAAAAAAAAAAAAAAAAGTTAGTTTCTTGTCTATGACCACCTAAACGTATCATAAGAAGTTGAAACTTGGTGACCGACAAATGACTAAGGGCTCAAAATTTATCTCCCACAATTTTTTTTTTGGAGCAGATAAACCCTTTAGGTTCAAAGAATTTAAGAATTTCTTCATTAATAAGATGTGGGCTTGAGTGGGTACTGTATCCGCTATGAACTCCTATAACCAAGTGTAACCCACATAAAACAGGCTTTATAGCTCTTTTTTTTTGGGCATTATTTACTTTAAAGGGAGCTTTGCATTCCGATTCAACGCTTTTGCTAAAAAAACTCACTTTCTTTTTCTTTTCGAAATCAAATATGTATTGAGCCTTTTTTTAAGCATGAACTTCATCTGTATCACGAGAAGTAAAAAGAAAAAGGGTCATTTGTCTACCTTCTTTGGTGCACTTGTGAGTTTAAAGTTTGTCGTGAAACAGTAAAGCTGAATGGTGGTCCTACGACATTTTTTTTTCTTAAAAAAAAAAGACGCTCTTTCCGCACTTTGGGAAATTGTAAAGCGAAATTGTTTTGCCTATTGATACGAATTTGATCTGCAAAAAAAAAAAAGTGCATATCTCTTGTTCCTTACTAAACAAAAAGTTAAGAATATGGCAGTTTTGATAGGTGGAGTGGAGCTGTCATTACAAGGACTCACGTAGAACAAATTGTTAGATACATTTTCCGTTACTAATGTAGCTATAAACGCTATATTTTTGGTTAAGACAACGAGGATCATATTCATTCTCCAAATAGTATCCAATTGCGTTTGTGAATTTCAATTGTACATCGGTTGCTTCCTTGTTCGAACTTTTGCCAAGTTCGGTTGTATTGGTTAATTATGGTATATTGTTTAACCTCTTGGAAAGTTGGATCTTATTGATATAGATATATATAACATCCTTATGACAGATGGCTCGACCAATTTACCCAGCAATACTTTTTGTTTTCTCAATTGCAGTTGGTATCTAATTGAATTAAAGTATAGGCCTAAAAGACTTTTCTGCATGTTTATGTCTGTATGTTACACGTAGAGTATTAAATTTACCTAATTTAGACACTCCTTCTTGAAAGAAAAACGAACATTGTATTTATGATAGCGATCAACTGCACCAATTTTACAATTGAAAAGGTTTTTTAGTGGAATGAATTGAGGCTTCCTTTTTTTTTTTACGTTTTTTTTTATCTATAGAAACTTTTATCGAAAAAGTGCATGATAAAATCCATATCTTGGATAAAAAAAAAAAAGAGAAATAAAAGAAGTCCGGTAGCATAGATACATTCTCTGTTAACAAAGGATAAGGCACATGTCTTCTTTTTTTTTAAAAAAAAAAACTATTTACGCATGTTTCCATTCTTTTCTATATTGAATAACATGAAATTTACGGATTTATGTACAGATTCAGTTAGTACGGCAATGCCATTTTGTTTTGTATTGAGTCATTAGACCCCCCCTTAATTCTTAAGTTGAATTGAGCTCTGAAAAAAAAAAAAAAAAATGTTGTACAATGTTTGCCAAGTTTGAGCTTATGCATATACGACGTCCGTGTTGTTGTTTATGTTTCAAATAAAGGCGTTTTTATTTTTTTAGTAAACAATTGTAGTAAAAAAAAGTACAGTTTTATTATTGGAGCTTAGATGCTTTTTTTTTTAGTATACATGTATAAACAATAAAAGGAAAAGGTGAAAAGTTACATTGAGGGAGGGGATATAGATAAGGTTATTATGGGTGTCTGGGTGTTTGTGTATTTATAGAGATAGCGTTACATTAATTAGATTCGTCAAGCCAACCCAACTGCCCAAAAGCTGTCCAAAGAGCACTTGTCTTATTTACATCCACTCTGCACAACTTTTGTGCAACAGACTTTGTGAACGAAATTTCTTGTTGTTTTAAAGTGCGGGCGGCCATGATAAGGGTACGTTTGCAGCGAAGATACTGAGTAGGAGACAAACGAAGAGTGGAAGACATAGCGGCTTCTACTCGATGCAATTTATTGTAAAGCGGCTGCCGGTCAATAGAGAGTGCAGCACCTAATAATTAAATTAATATAATAAATTCAGCCTTCTTTTTTTTTTTTTGAGTTACCCTTCCAGGTGACTTTAACAGGAATTGAATCTAGTGCATCAAGGCTAGGAATCCAACCAGAAGGATAAAATTCAGAATCGATAGATTGAATGTCCACTGAATCAAAAGCCAATGCGGCATCTTTGCCACTGGGTAAGACAGAAGAGACGCGCTTTTTCTTTTGGGATGGCTGCTTATCTTTTGTAATTGCTTGAATACACTTTCTTTTTTTGGGGGACACCGAGACGGTTTTGTTCAACATTGTGCATCGCTTGCTACTGATCTTACTCACTCTGTTAAGCGGCAGCAGATCACGGTAAACGTTGAGCGTAAAAACCCTACCATTAGATGTGTGGTTTTTGGGCTGGAGGTAGGGAACCATACGACTGTAAGACTCGATGAAGGATTTGCGGTTTTTTGGGTAATGATATAAAGAGTCAGTAGAAGTAAACTCAATTGGCGTCAAAGGAGGCGACAAAAGCGAGGTATCTTCGGTGTCCTTCTTGTCATAAACCCCGTGCATAATGCTTAATGGTTTGGTAGTAGTAGTAGTAGTAGTAGTAGTAGACATTTTTTTTGTATGTAAAGTAGGTAAAAAAAAAAGTCTTTTTTGTTTGTAAAGAAAAAAAAGAAAATGTTGGCTGATTTCAACTTTCTCTCTTTGTATTTATGGTGCATTACACAAAAAAAGGGATGCAACCCGATACGTCGTCGGACTCATAAGGAAATTTCTTCTTACATTAAATAAAATTACAGCTTATCAAACAAAATTGTATGCCGTCCGTTTCGACAGAGCGAGCGGATAATGTCTAATCAACATACATTACAAACAGCAACGACATCAATTGAACAGTATAAAGAATAAGCGGAGTGATGGCTGATGAAACAGAAGTGAACGTCATTACTTCCTTGTATGTTTCACACTCAGTACAAATTCGATACAGTGATAATAGGCTTATACAGCATTCTTATAAATTCAAGGTTTTTCTCTTTAATAAATGAATTGGGTATATAATGATTCTTGGAGTAGCGACAATGGAGCTTTGGAAATCATTAACTGAAACAAAATGTATTCTACACCTGTGAGCCCCATGATCTTAGTATTGTACAATGATGACCACCCCTCTATCTGTGCTATTCTACACAACCAAAAAAAAAATAGACCCATTTTACTCGTCTTTTTTGAAATTTTTTTTAAAGTTGGCTTTTGTGGAACATTTTGTTTAGAAGAATACAGTGTTTTGCATTTGAAAATATAAAAATATAGTTCTTGTATGACCAATCAAAATGCTTTAATCCGGCATAGAGCTATATAATCAGCACTTTTTTTAAAGAGTTTTTATCTTTTTGACTTTAGGCTGAATTCGTAAGAATATAAAGAGTATAGAGCTCAAGAAAAACACACACGTACACACACACAGCACAATTTAACTCAATTACTATTTTAAAGCGATTTCGAGTCAACTATATCTTACATGTATCTGATTAAAACTTTGATTAATTGATCCAGCTTTTAAACAGCCCCCCTTTTTTTTTGTAAGTTTAAACTTTTGCGGAAAAAAAATTATTATGGTACAAGCACCCTTATTTACTAAATTTATTTTATTTCTATTTTTTGATGGGTTTGCTTTCGGTATAGTACGTGGCTTTTTAGCCGTATAAAACTTATAGAATACAAACTGTCTTTAAGCAATTAGAAACGAAATACTACAGCAGCTACACACATGCATGTATATATATACATATGTATTTTTGTATGCATATTTTTTGGAGAGGGTTTGTGCGAGAAAAAAGAGGAGTTGTAAAGCCCGTATTAATTTTAGACTACTTACAAATCTAAAAACAAAGTAGCGCATAACATTCATTTTTGATTTGTTAAGGCTCAAGCTATAAAATTGTTTGTAAGTTAGATTTGATTTTTTTAGGCTGCTTTACAAAAGCCAATACCGCCCAAAACCTCAAAAACTTGCTGTTATCATGACACTTCTGCTACTAAATTTCTACTGCTTAATTATTATTGTTGGTATGTGATCAAATGAAAAATGCATAGAACCAAAGAATGAAGTATGCTATGTTTTTATATCGACATATATCCTCCATTCAGTTTCAAAAGATTTGAAAACTATAGCAGTGACTTTGGCTTTGTTGCAATCCTGTTCATTATCTTTTAAAAACTTCAAAATCACAGCTTTAGATTTCAAAGACTCTATTGAAAAAACTCAACCTATAATCGATTTTCAAAGGCGTTTTTTTCCACTTATGTTGTTTCTGTACACTTTGTTAACTCCTGCTTTTATATACTATGATCTAACTGACAGAAAAAAAAACAAATGAAACATAAAAAGCTGGTTCAATGCGTTCCATAATTTAAAAACTAAGTAACACATTTCTAATCATTAGCCTATGTATAACGAATGTTTTAATTGTGAACTATTTTCGCAAACACCTGTGTTGATAGCTAATAGTTTGTGTGTCAATTATGAAAAAAATTACAATGGATTATTGATATAAAAGAACAAAATACAAATCCAATTATTTGAAATTGGCTTGTATATATTTATGCAAATATATTAGTCTAACATCAAAGTCCTATTAGCTGTGTACTGTATCGCATAGGTATCTCAATGCTAAGTTTCAAAAAAAGAAAAGGGAAAGCGAAGGGAAACAAAAAGTCCAATGAATACATAATACAGCGTTCATAATTCGAAATGCCCTTTTGGCCTGATATTTTAGGATGTCTGGTGTTTTTTTTTTTTTAAAGACTGTGGTTTACACTTGAATCGGTTACACCAGCATTTGCCATTTCAAATGCAAAACGCTGTGTCACTTTGCAAAAAGAGAATCCGCAATACCAGGAAAGAGCGCCAAACGCTTTTCGACCAACTGTTTCAAATATAAATGTATACAAAAAATTTAATATAAACATAACTTTCTTTGTTGCAGTTTTTTATGTATTCGTACTTCTAACGAAGGAAAAAAGGTGGCTGCCTTTTTGTTTTGTTTTATGATAGAAAAATATAAGACTTGGTCGCATACGCTATTTTTTCTTATCCAAAACAGTTTTTGATAAAGCGCAACCAAGAAACTGCAATTTTTAAAGTAAAAAAAAGCAAATGTGATATTTGAGGAACACTGCCTTTTCTTTTAGAAAGCTATAGTGTATACAGTTCTGTTTTCTAAACCTAGTAGTATATGTTCTATCAATACAACGCCTAACAAAATATCTTTATGTGCTCTTGTTTTTTTCTGAAAAATATAGAGCACATGTCCATCGTCCCACGATTTTATTTGAGGGCAGCTTTTGTGTATACATAAATGACAGTTATCAATAACAGTCCACTTTTTTGAGCGTTTTCAATGTCTATTTTACCTTTGACAAAAAAAACTAGTAAGCCCTAACTTTGAATTTTTTTTTCTAAAAAAAAAATCAATCTAATATGCCATAACAACTGGCAGGAGTTACTGTTGCTAGTAAATATGGTTATCAATAAAAAAAAAAATCTTATCGGTAACCAATGCTAAATACTTGTACTATGAAATTAAAGCATATGTAGCAATTGTATCCTACCCATTACACTGCCTACACTTAGTGTCCCTTTATCAATTAGATGAAATAAAGCGTCATGGATGTACATTAAACATTTAAAGCTGGAATGTAGATACGCTGAGCTCTCAATTGTATTTTTTTTTTGGCTGATACTTTTTTCTATTGCAGATTACTGTATGTTTTTATATAGTCTTGAGCCGCACCACCCCGACTGTTCAGTTGATCATCACGTACGTCTCCCCAAAATTTAGTTACACAAATGTATCACAGTGTGTGTGCTGATAGTGAAATAGCTTCTGAATGAAAAATAGCTCACAGATTGTAAAAAGAACTTTTTTAGATACACAAAAGGATTTTTGTGTACAGAGGTAAGACAACACTTTTAGCCTCAGTTGGTCTTTTTTTTTGAAAGCTGTCGCACAGAATTAAGCACTTTCACGATAAAAAGTGATTGACAAGCCAATGAACTGGCCCTGTCGCTTATTGAAACTGTAACAAAAGCCGCTTAGACATTGTTTCGAAAATCAACAATGTATTTTATAATACTAGCTATACACGACATCGACTTTGAAAACACTAAACCTGTCAAAAACAAACAATAGCCTTTGATCTTTTGCTAGGACAAACAACAAGGAAATATAAAGTGAAGAGAGTAGTTTGTATCCGTGAGATTAGATAATTAATATATCTAAGCCCAGAATGTTTATCTCATAGAAAAAAATCTTGTGGGTTGGACCTGGAGGTCTTTTTTTTATTATTAGCTCGATTTTCAAAGGCTAAAAGTTCCATATTAATTACGCAGCACTGGGTAGCTTCTGTTGTGCTTTTAGTCTCTGCAATTTTTAGAGCTGAAACAATAAAAATGACATCTAGCCTAGCCAAGCGACTTTTCTATTTCTTAAACATGCCATTCTGTCTCATAGAATACCAGTTTTTAGTAAAAGCTTCTTTGGCTGTCAAATGCTTGTCACTATCTCTTTTATATTAAAAAGCTGCACAGTTTAGCTCCTTTTTTTTTTTTTTTTGTCTTTCTTACTATCACATTTTCAAGGATACATATGTACTCCTTTTTCGTTACTACAGCCATAAATCTTTTGCTCACCACAAAAATTAATATTTTTTCCTAGGAAGGTTTTTGGTTTTAACAATTCCTTAATAGCTTTTATTTGCTCACAAGTATGACTTTTTGATCAACAAAGCGAATTTGATTTCATTTTAGCTCAAGATTCATCTTTTCACACATGTGCAATTCTTTCTTTTTTTTTTTTTTTTTTGACAAACACTGTAACACACCTCTATCCAACAAAAGTGCGCCATTTTGAGCATTCGTGACAAAATGGGCCTCTGATGCTCTTTTTCCTGCTGTATTAATGTGGTCAAAAGAAAAAGATAAGTTGGTTTATTGTCAAGGACATATGGTGCCATTAAGCTCTAGCTCTCTTTTGTGTAATTGCCAGTCTTTATCAAAAGTGGGCCAGGTTTGCTCAATTACTTTATTGTTGAGAAGCAAACAGCAGTAAACGTAAGTATGATCCTTATTATATTTTTTTGTACATTAATAGAGTATATAGTAGGGTAAAGTTCTCTATTTTTCTTTATTTCTGACTCTAAGGGTCTAAAAAACTAAGCTAGCTAGAATCTGTGTGATATAGTATATAGTGGTTCTCGTAGCTAGTGTTTATTTTATGTAATTTCACAATTTTTCCTTTTAGATATACTTCTACTTTTTAGACAAAACACGTAAGTTACTTTGAAGAGAGTTATCGATAAAGAAAACTCTCAAAAGGCGCTTCACTGCTTTCCCGAGACTGTCTATTTTTTAAAACAAAAAATGTATTACTGAAACAGTCGATAGCCACTGAGAGAGGCTTTAATTGGTTAAAAAGTGGATAGTTTTTTTTTGGCCTTGGGAGATTTATTTAATACTGGTTCAAAGTATTTTTGCATATTAGATACCACACATTTACTGAATAATAAGTGTTTTTTAACAACAAAACACGGCTTGAAGCCACAGCAAAACTACTCTTGGTAAAAGTTTCAGCCAAGCCCACAGTACATGCGGCTTAGTAAAGCGTTACAAAGTAGTGCTCAGACTGATGGTTTATATATCATAGAAAACACAACAATAAAATATGGCACTAGGTTTTACATAGTTGAAATTACAAATAGTATTGCTTAATTTGCTTGTATATTGGTACAGCTATATATATTTTGTCTTCTCACCAGTATCTTTTTTTAAGAGAACCCTTTATTTAGCATGATTCCCGATTAGTGAATAGTTAAGTATATTTGAATTCAATTTACGTATTTACGATATTATCAAGCTTCAAACATTCAGTAAAAAAATCTGTAACTTTTGAAAAGCCAAAGGTACCTGAATATAAAAACCAAGAATAGATTTTTTGTAACAAAAGTCATAAAAAAAAAGACAGAAGTTCGTTTTGTTTTCAAAACTGCTTTCAGCTTACAAGTAAAACCACATTAATTGTAGAATTTTACAGTTATATGGAAGCCTTAGATTATATTATACCTTGATATGTGTTTGTACTGCTATGAAAGCTTTTGCAACACCACTCGTTACTTTTCGTCTACAACAATACAGTAGGGCTAGAGCTTTGTCTTTAACTATGTATTTTACAGAAAATATAGCTCCTACAATAAAACTTTGGTTTTATTGATTCAGAATTAGACTAGATACTGTTTTTGAGTCATACTTCCCGCTAGTGAGAGATTTTCTACTAGCTATTGTGAGATTTATCTGCATCAAAATTATATAGAAAAGCTGATTTGTCTTGTAAACTATCTCTGGATCTGAGCCCTACTTTGCTTCTCAATTCAGTCTTCTAAAAAAACACAAAGAAATAAGTAAAAATATATAATTAAAACATCTTCATGCCTTTTATTTATAACTAAGAGCTTATGTAAATAGCCTGTTTATAGCCTCTACATTCGGTTTCCATTATTCAAACCCAAGTTCATTGAAGCTAGGCATCATTTAATTGAATATCTTTTTGATTTTTTGAAACAAAGCATATAGGCAGTTGTCTATTTGAGTATTTTTCAGCAGTACAAGCATTCAAAACAGTACTGAAATATTGAATTAAGTAAATTTTTTCTGATGTGGCGATGTACATTGTTTCCAGACAATTTTCGTTTTTCACGATACTAACTATAAAAAACATACAGAATCTTTTTTTGAAAATACTCTCTATATCTTTCTTTTTTATTAATTAGTCTGTTCATAGAAACGTGTAGTTTCTATTTGTATTTTGCAGAGGGATGAGACTTGAATGGAATTTCGGAAGTATGGAGAATCAAACCCGGATTAGTGCAAGACACCTTGTATACATTGTTTTGAGTAAACAAAGTCTTCTATATTGTTTTCTCTTAACAGAATGTCATTATATAATGCTGTGCACTATAAAAGCTTTTTTTAGAAGTAATGTATATCTAAAAAGGGGGCTAGGTCGTTTAATAACGTTTTACAAGACCCTGTAATCAAGGTTGTGTGGAAAATTTATATTTCGATATCATGTACCGCTCTTGGAGTTTCAATAAGGATATGGCCAAGAAGTATCGTTTTGATTCAATTACATATATAGAGACGGTGCACTAGGGACTATATTTTCCTCTAATGTTGTGAAAAAAAAAAACCAGCTACTATAAGCCTATTGTATAGAAATATATGCCATGGTGACTGAGCAGGTAGCTACATAGTAAGCTTCCATAAGTGGCTGGCGCGATTTAGCTCTGATGTGCATTTTGAATATAAAATTTTTCAATGATTAAAAGGAATTCTTTATCACTCCAAATGCGCGGATGCTGAAGCTTTATTCGCTTTTATTTTTACTCCATTATCTCCAAAAAGCATACTGTTCTATAAAAAAAAATGTCCACATTGCTTAAAAGGATTTACATATAACTATATAATTTCAAAAAGTATAATGAAAAAATAAGAAAAGAAAAGTATTTAGCATACGAAGGAATTTCAAATACTTTTACTCATTCTTTCTTTGTTTTTATTGCTTAATATTGTTTCGTTTTACTTTAATAGCCATATGTTTTTGAGCTTCTCAGCTTTAGTATCTCTGGTTTTCATTTAAAAGGATTTCAAGTTTTTGAGTTAAGCGCTCAGTCATTATCCATGCTTCATAGACTAAAATGTTCCAAATTATACATTGTTATATATAGGTGTGTTTATTTTGCACAAATTGTTGCACGTTCATGCTATTTAGTAAAACAAAAACTATAAAAACTATAGGTGTTGTAATTCCTTTGGATCGTCAAAGATCCATTTGTTTTGCAATGTTAGAAAAGTTAGGAAGGCTATGAAATGATTTATGATTCAGAAATATCGATAGAAATATATTATAGAAAATAATGTTTTTCTTTTCTGTCTAGCACATGAAGACATTTGGCTATATTTTGTTGTTTTAGTAGTTGGTTATTCTTTATAGATAAAATAGCTACCTTTAACTCATATTGCATTAGGTATAAAACTTCTTTCTGTATAAGAATTTCTTTTAATCAACTCGAGCGAAGTGATATTTTATGCATGCGTTATTGAAGTAAAATAAATACCAAGAAAAGGACATTTGAACCCGTTTTTTTCAAACAGAAAACCCCGCGTTCAGAGACTCACTAACGTGTCTTGATAGGCGATGTCTGTAGAACAAGTCAGTGGAAAAGCAACAAAGGAATTAAATCGCATTTAACACCCTCCAGAAACATGCTTTTGTATGACAAAAAACATTCAAAAAAGACAGTTAAAAAAATAAAGCAAAAGGCTCATTTTAACTTCTTTTACGTGTGTTGCCGCAGCAAAAAAAAAAAAGAAAAAAACCAGCTGTGAGAAAGATCTTGGTTTAAAATATAACAAGTAAAATGAAGATACTTTGTTTTTGTTACAAGAGTTTTATAAAAAGCCAGGGCTTTTGGTGTTATATATCAATACAACTCCTTTTGTCTATCTTGGACTAACCTTGTCTTCTATGAAATATTTTACGTATGGAATCTCCTAAGCTGGAGCTGAAAAAAAAAAGATGGAAAAAAAAAAGAAAAAAGATTGAAAATCTACCGTTTAAACAATATTAAAAATTCCCAGTGAAAGACATGGGAAGAAAAAGCTTGTATACAAAAAACAGTCGTTCGATTTTAAAGAGTGCTTTCTATACTTGGGCACTATACATGCATACATATAACGCTTAGTATATAAATATTGATGTAAGCAATATTGGTAAGCTTCTGTTGTCGACTGATTGTTTATATAAAAGGCACAGTTCTGGTAGCCAATTGATTAATTGCCAAAGTCAGCTTAACGAACAGGCTCATAATACAATCTACGTATTGTAAATACAATGTTGGTCTTGGATTCTTCTCGCTTTCGTCTTTTTTTTTTAGTAGATTGTATTAAGTTTGAATCGGTTTTTTTTTACAATAAATATGAAAGGCTATTTCAGAAGATTCGGTATTCTTTGAATAAGAAAACCGCAGCAGATTTTTCTTTTAATAATTGTTTCACAACACATTGAACTGTTGTCGATAATAGATTGAATTCGGATTATCTACTTACTTTGATTTGTGAAAAAATGTCAGTTTACTGCATTTTAAGGCGAATAAATTGGTATGTTTGTCTAAAACTTTAATGTACTAATTTAATGAGGGTGTTTCTATATCGAAAGTTAGTAAAAATCAGATGTGGTAGCTGTGCCAAAAAAAAAAAACAGTAGGTAAGGCATAATGCGTGAAGTTTTTTAGATGCTTAAAAGTACTATAAATACACTGTACAGTGTTTTAAAAGCAAGAATTTTTTCTTTACCTTTAATCTATAGTTTTTTATTTCGATTGATTTACTCAATAATGACATCTTAAAAAACAGGACGTGCAATTTAGTAGCTTTTGATATTATTTTCTCTTTAAATTTAGTTTCAAAACAAAAGGTTAAATTAGCTTCTGGACCAAGTAGTATATACTGTATTCAGATATAAAAAAAGCATGTTCTTTGGGTATAAGCTTTCAAAAACCATTTGAATAAAGCAGTGCGTTTTATTCTCTCTCGCTGAACTGTTTGTCCAATGTCACAGTAACTGGTAACCGACTGATATCTGCTTTTATTTGTTTAGCGCTATCATGGTGGCTCACTTTTCTCGTCAATCGCTTGTACGTAAAGCTATGTAGTCCAATATATGTATTTACGGTCAGTCAAAGCTATTTGATTGTTATCGGAATCCTTTTTGAAAAAAGCTGTGTATATTTGATAGTTATCCTGTGTTTCATTTTTATCGCTACTATCATTTTACCCTGAGGGCTCTCCTTTTTTTTTTTGACAACCGATCTTTTGCCAATGCTGACGGGTAAGCTTGGCACGTCTCAATTTTCCCAGCATAAAAAAGCTTGGCTGGGTCTTTGTTGAAGACTAAAGCGACTTTTACTATATGGAAACCAGTAGAAAATCACACAAATCCAAAGTACCTTTTTTTTTAAAAAAGAAAAAATAGACAAAAGGTTTGATAGCTTTCTTTATTATTTCAAGAATCTTTTCACTATAAAAAACATCAACCAGTAGACTCAGTCTTTTCACAAGTGCTCGTAAACTGTGAGAACAACATGTGCATTACTCTTGTATCACAAAAGCTAAGTTTTTTTTTATTGTCATTGAAGTATCTATTAGGTTTTTTAAACATACTATATAAAATTCAAACTATTTTAGTTGAGTAAAGTGTTTTTCCTACAGTTTTAATCAAAAAGGTCCCTCCCTCCTTTTTTTTTTTTTTTTTTTTTTGGCAATGAACTGGTGCTTTGTAGTCTATATTCTCTCGGGTCTGATCGGACGGTATCTGCTTTTCCTCACACGAAGTTTCGATACTTGAAAACCTTTCCAAACTTTATTTGACTTTACTGTATATCCGAGTCTCTGGGAGGTTGCAAAATGAGTCATAGCTGAGAAACGCTATGTAACTATTTGGGGTTGATTGAAAAAAAAAAAAACAACAACAAAAGGCAGCTGGTTTGTTAAAAACAAGAGTCATAACGGTTAAAATAGGGGTCGTGTAGGTCCGTTTCCAGACTTAATATGCTCTGGAAATCTCAGTACCCTAACTTCAATACTCATGAATGGTATTTTGATCAGAAACTATTTAAAAGATTGTGCAATGCCAAATCTGATTTTTTTTTAAATATCATTTTACGCCATTGCTTCGACAGATGAACACCATACTATTGAGCCCAGCTGATGTGTTTGTGTGAAGTTGCAATTACAAAACCAATACCATGTTTTATAATACAAACTGTACCTAAATCAACGGCGCTGGTTTTATAGGTTTTAGAAAACCTTATTTTTACACTATCAGTAGAGAAAGAAGGTTTGGATATTTACTGATATTTACCAAAGACTATTAGTTTTGGTTTATGAGCATATTCGGTGGTATCTTTGTTCCAATTCTGTAAAGAACTGGTAAATATGCATAGAACGTTTAAGAGGATGTGCATAGTGTTACTGACTTTTTAAAAGATTGTGTAGTGATTTTAGTATTGTATACCATTACATTTAAAAGCACTGATGAAAAGTAAACGAGAAGTCATATCTCGTAACCTGCTTTAAGATAGTCAACGTATAGAAGCTTTTGGCATTTAGAAATAGAAACCTGAAACACTGAGCAGGCTTGACAGCAAATGCTAATCTTTTATAGCTGAGCAAGTAATACAACTTCAAAAAAAAGTCTTGTATTGATCACTAATAGCCGTTAATAGTAATACCAAGTTAAAGGGTTTATTGTTTGATATTATCAGGAATGATACGTCTGCGATTCAAGGTACTCTGACCAGCTTATAAGCCCACTAAAGACCGATATTAAAAATTCATATGTATACAAGTTTATGCAGATTTGATAGTTACTCTCCATTCAAATCGTCTTCCTCAAGAACATGATCAATCATCTCTGTAACTTCATCAATGGTGAAGAACTTTGACGCATCCTCTTCTCCACCGAAATCTGTAAATGCTTGTCTTAGCTCATGTCCATCCAAAAATCCATCAGAATTTGCATCGTGAACGAGAAAAATGTAATAGATCATGTCGGCATCGCTAAGTTCGGGTAGGGAGTTGTCATTACCTTCACCATTGAAGGAATTTAGGTGTTTTAGAATGTGTCTATTTCCAAAATAAATAAAAATAAGATAAAAATAAAAAAAATAAACTTTTTCAATAAACAAAGCAAGCTTTACTCTCTGTTTATTTTTTTGTCACCATAGTTTGAATGATTTTCATTGTTTTTAAAATCAATGGCTAGTACACAGCTCAAGACAAACAGCAACAATAGTAAAAATGAACGCATGGTTCGTGTTGAAAAGAGGAGTGACGAGCGGAAATTGTTTTTTTTTTCACTCCACATTGTCACACAAGTTGTCCCGCATTCAAGCTGCGGTCGACAGGTTTGGCAAAATCAGGAGCATTTGCTGCGGCTATAAACAGAATTTCGTACCAAAAAAAAAAAAAAAAAAAAAAAAACTATTTAAAGGAGGTGATCTTTTACTGGATTTTGTGCTGATCTTTTTTTTCTAGAAAAATTAATTACAGTTTAAATAACAATGCCAGAGCCTGTTTCTATATCAATTGATATGTTGCCTGAGTTCGGTTGGTCTATCAACAACCAGCCTGCTTACGGCCCTGGATCAGTATTTCAAGGCTTTATCAAGATAGTTTTGAATGAAGATATTCCTATCGAAAACGTTCGAATCGCGTTTTATGCCACAGAAACCTTCCCTCCTTTTGAAGCCTGTATTGGCACTGTTCGCTCCGCCAAACACATTCTCTTCAGCATCCAAGCTACGCTCTGGGAAGCAGGCAAAGACAAAGCATTGGAATTGGACGAAGACAATACAACGACGTTTCCTTTCACAATTCAAATGCCAATGGTTCAATTCCCCTCCTCCTTGATCAGCAAATACTACGAATGCAGATTTCAACTTATTGCCTTGGTCAACACGGAAACAAGCAGCTTCAAACAAACCAAACCAGTTATCTATATGCCCTATGTAGAGACTAGTCTTTTGAAGACTCCCTTTCTTGTATCAGTGGACAAATCTTCTCCTTTGTCGCTCCAAATCAAAATGCCAGCGACTGAGTTTGTTCCTGGTGACATTATGCCTGTTAGTCTCCACGTGGGATGTCCCAACACTTCCAGAAAAACACGATACGTCACTGTACAACTTCAATTAATACAGAAGATCAGCGTCAAAATTTTTCCAAATATACCTGAGTGTGAAACTGCCGTGGCCTCGGTTGAGCACAAGCTACTACTGATCCCTAATGATACAGGATCTTATTGTGACGGCGATTTCACCCTAAAACTTCCTTCAACCATCTCGCCTACCTGTAACTATAGCAACATGACAGATGTAACTTATCAGCTTCAAGTAAAAGTCGAGCAAAAGGGACCCTTAGGCGGCATCTGGAACTATACTGTCGATATGGAAGATATTGACATTACAATTGGTACTCTTGGCTATGGTATCCGGGTCTCAAATGATTTTGTCAAGTACTCTACATTCCCTCTGAATAGCGAAAATAGATTAGTAGACGTACCTCATCCCAAGTTCATGAAAAGCATTGAATACGAGGATGCCCTTCCTGTCTACGATCCCGCTCGCCTACCTGATTACAATCCTTTCACTGCTATTAGTTCAGCAATATGCTGAAAGTCTAGATCGCCATTCAAAACCAAAAAAAAAACTTATTTATTCATATAGAGCTGCATTGACAATATTATTTTCATTTCGCATACATTTGTACTATGTTCATACTTTGTAATATTTATTTAAAATAAACTAAACTAAGTTAAAAAGAAACAATCCCAACTGTTTTCCTTCTCTTTTTTTACTATATAATTTCGGTTGCTCTCAAAATAAGAAAGTGTCATTACTGTAAATAATAAAAACAATACTCTATTGCATATTTTTTTTACCGGCGGCTTGGCACAATCAAGCCAAGAAAATAGAAAAAATGGGATTGCCGGTAACCAGATTTTAAGGTACCAAAATACTCGGGAAAACTTTAGCACATTTTACCTCACATAAATTTTTTAAATAAAAAATTTGTGTACAGAAGCGCTTTATTTGTACATTGGAGCTCAAGTATCGAAACTTAATCTATCGGAGGAAAGCGCCGCCATTAGTTAAGAGAAGTACCGGGTATTACCGCTTCAATATACTCGACCTAGACTGGTATCCAGCATCCGTTTGCTTTTCGTTTTTTTTTTAAAAAAAAAAAAAAAAACAGGGTCATTGGCTCCGCTTGTGATCTTCAAACAAATACTGATGAATCAACAGATCAATTCCTGTTCTTCTAAAGTCTAGTCTACGATCAGCGTATTGTTTTACGTCATTTCGAATGGCCTACAGTATCTGTGTTTTTAGACTTTGTCTACTGCTTGATGTATGTTACTGCTTTAACATATTTTCGGGTTATTGTTCTCCCATGAATATACACGCCCTGAAAACGAAAAGTAACCTCTTTTTTCTTGTAATTTGTAAACAAAGCTATCTTTTACGTAACCCTTGTACAAGTAAACAAAAGTCGACAATTGTTCCCGGGTTCGTACGTATCAAAAACACAATCAGCTCAAGCTGCTGATTTTGAATTTGAAAACAGCCCTTTGTCTTCAACAATGGCATTGCCTATTCTTTTATAACAATATAGTTCAATTTGTTCATCAAGTGCTTTGAAACAGTTGTAAAAAAAAAAAAAAAAAAGAAAAAAAAAAGACGACCAAGTTAATATGAGCCCTTAAAAATCCTACTATGCAGAAGCCAGCAAAGCTTTTTTACTAAGTTCTTTTAGCCTTCGGTACGATACAGGCAGAAATGGTGCCTGTCGCTAGCCAATTTAAGAAAAGGGTCAAATTGCGATCGAAAATGTATTTATTTAAAGTACACAGGCTGTACAGTTCTTAGAGAAGTGTTTCCGATACTTCAAATACTGTAATTACGCTAGTCTAATTAAGACTCTTTTTCTGGTCTTCTAGACGATTCGGCCAAAAATGCCTATCTGTAATAGACTGACAAACGCATACCAACCTCAATTATTTAAAAGATTGGAAAGTCAAAAAAGGGCAACGCATTATCTGAAGTCGACACAGTAAATATACCTGGGCAAAATCTCCGTTTATATTCTTCTTTTGTGCTTGTCTATTCTCTCTCTCTCTCTCTCTCTCTATATATATATATATATATATATTGCGAGTATCGGTATTTCTAGGTTTTCTTTACTGAGGCACTCAAGCCCTTGACGCTAGCTAGATATACATAGTTGTATATATTGATGTCTATAGCCATAAATATTTCCTTTGAGTTGAATAGCTTTTATTTCGTCTTTACGTCTCTTCAAACCAATGTAAGAGACCGACTGGTAATATAATTTAAATGGGTTTATAGCCACTCCTGAATCCAGTCGTATCTTTATCAGGGCTTTTTTTTTTAAAAAAAAAACTTTTCTTGAGCTTGTTTTCTCGGATTGCAGTTATTTTTATTGGTGAACAAGTTGAACTATATTGTTGTAAAAGAATAGGCAATGCCATTGTTGAAGACAAAGGGCTGTTTTCAAATTCAAAATCAGCAGCTTGAGCTGATTGTGTTTTTGATACGTACGAACCCGGGAACAATTGTCGACTTTTGTTTACTTGTACAAGGGTTACGTAAAAGATAGCTTTGTTTACAAATTACAAGAAAAAAGAGGTTACTTTTCGTTTTCAGGGCGTGTATATTCATGGGAGAACAATAACCCGAAAATATGTTAAAGCAGTAACATACATCAAGCAGTAGACAAAGTCTAAAAACACAGATACTGTAGGCCATTCGAAATGACGTAAAACAATACGCTGATCGTAGACTAGACTTTAGAAGAACAGGAATTGATCTGTTGATTCATCAGTATTTGTTTGAAGATCACAAGCGGAGCCAATGACCCTGTTTTTTTTTTTTTTTTTAAAAAAAAAACGAAAAGCAAACGGATGCTGGATACCAGTCTAGGTCGAGTATATTGAAGCGGTAATACCCGGTACTTCTCTTAACTAATGGCGGCGCTTTCCTCCGATAGATTAAGTTTCGATACTTGAGCTCTAGTAAATAGATAGAATAGTCTTTTGTTTGTGTTAGTGAATTAAAATCTAGTAAATAAGCATGTAGGCTACAATAAATAGTTGTATACTAGCTAAAGTATCGCTCAAATGCAGTAATTTTCTTTTTTAATCAATTTAACCTATTATGGAATTGTTTGTTCTAAAAAAAAATGCTGATAAAACACAAACATAGAAATTTCTATTTTGCATAACCCTTTTTGGTAACTTTTAAAGCTCGATCATCAACATGTAAAGCGTGCCTATTTTCAACAAGCGAAATAGTATGGAATCAGGAGTAAATTAGATCTGATAACCTTATTCACAAACCGCTTGTGTTCGTATATGTTAGGCTGGTCATATGTTTAGTAAAGATGTCACCAAGTCAATTGAAATACATATAGAAAAACAAAAGGGGATTGCTTATTGACCACAAGATATTTATTGCCTGTTGTCCTAAATTAAGACCTTGGTTTCAAGACTACTGGCTTTTCAAAGTTTTTGTCTATACATTAAGAAAAATTTATCCTTGTTTTTTTTTTTTTCATACCAAAAATACCAATAAGCACTTTAAACATTATTGCGAGTTTTACCTTTTTTTAAAAAAAAAAAGAAAATACGAGAGATTCAAGGACTATAACTATAAGCTCTGGAAGCCGCATTGAGGGAGGACCTTTGATGTTAATATTTTTTGGGCATATTCAGTTTAGTGAAAATTGACCTTTTTCAAACTTATCTAAAAAATCGACGTTATCCAAGAGTTTCTTTTTTATTTCTTTGCTTAGAGGTTTTAGTATCAAAGTAAAGTTGTTGCTTCATCAGTATATAGAGGCTTCTCTTTCATTTATTGAGCAATATTATTTATTTGACGTATTTGTGTTACTTGTTAAAACAAAAGTCTTTTTTTCGCTTGTTTCTCAAGAATTTTTCTCTGTTTGTTATCTCTAGCTTTTTAGCATTGCATTTTTTTTCCCAATAAAGAGAGAGTCAATGAAAGACAAAGGGCCAATTGGTTTTTATAGTGCTCAAAGATAAAATTTCTTACCTCATAAATTTTGTTTTAGTTGTCATAAAAGTGATCCAAGTTGAAAGCTTTTGATTCTAGCAGCATCTTTTTTCTTGATATAGTTCCAAGGTACCCTGCTGAAAAGCAAGAGAAAATGATAGACAAAATTCTGAAAATTACATTTAATGAAAACAAGAAAGGCATAGATCAGAAGAAAGATTTTTTCGTCAATGAAAATCCAATTGTAAAAAAAGCTTAGCTATAAAGAAAACCACATAAATAGAGATACATAAAAAAAAAAAGTTTAGAGGATCCTTAGGATGCCTTAGACATTTCTTTATCTCGATGGAGGCTACTTTTTCCGCCAAACCTCAGATCTTTGAGGATATGACTCTTGGTTTTATATGATTTGGTATTCTATAAATCTCTACAAACATTCACTCTATTTGTGTATATCTAATATCGGCTTTTAATCAAGAGGGGGTGACAATCTATGGAACTGTCTTTTGTCGCCTAGCTTATCGGAGATTAAATACTATCATTTCTTCCATCAACAAGAGATATTTATTTAAAGAAACACCATACACCTAGTGTAGTTTACAGAAAGTTCATGTTTATTTGTACTATTTTAATTTAGGAAACTTTTTGGTTTTCCGTCTTTTTTTATTATATTTTTTTTGAAATAACAAAGTGTATAGATGATGTATTGTAACAATAAATAAATAAGAATGACAGTGATTTATAAGGTCAGTATGTTTATATGGGAGGCCTTAATGGATGCAAAACTTTGCTTATTTGTTCCAAGACTGCAAAGGCTATTGGGCTTTTGATTTTATACAATGCTAGAAACAGTATGAGGACTGTCATAAAGTTGACACCTGCGTACTTCAATGCAGCCTAATACGATGTAAAAAAGATGACATGAGCCACAAACGACTAATATAGATATATACATATATATTGGGGCGAAAAGCTTACCTTAATCACCCATTTCCACCCATCGTCTTCTCCATCTTTTATTGGTTCAACTTTTTCAGGCTGTGGTATACTTTTTCTATCCCTCTCTACTATCTCTATACGTAGATCGTCAATCCGCTTGTTAAGTGTAGCCATTTCTTTCTTTAATATCTCTATTGCCTGATGAGTAGCTGAGACAGGTGGCAACGAACTAAAGATAGACGGTGACGAAAGCCGTAGTGAGCTAGTAGGTGTGACTGAACTTCTTTCTCTCGATTGCTGTGCTGCCCAAGGATTGGTGCTCATTCTTTCCTCCTCATCAAACGAGCTGAGCATTACGTCTCTACCGTGCTGACTTCTGGGCATACTTAAAGCAGAAGGCGGTCGAAGTAAAGGGAGCTGTCTCGGTGTACCTGGAGCCGTCACCATAGTCTGTATCGATCCTACAGAAGGGGGTCGTCTTATAGGAATATGGTTTTGCAAATGTCCAAGATAATTTCTTTCTTCCTCTCTTTCATCTGTATCGCTTTTATCTATATAAACATATATATGGTAAGATATATATGTCTAAATATTTGATACTGATCTATCTATCTATCTATCTATATATATATATATATATATATATACCATCCGAGTTCGACAGCTCATCATCGCTACTTTCAGAGCACTTCATAATAGCAAAAGTATGCAAAATTTCTTGGGCTTCTTCTTTACCCATATTTCTTTTATAGCTCTAGCAAAAAAAGAGAGATAAGTATGTATATATATATCTATGTATACATTACTTCTCTTGCTACTTTTAAAAGTACTTCTACATAAAAGTGCATTCCCTCCAAACGAGTCATACCCTCTAATTTTTTCCAAGCATCCCTAAACACTTGCTGCGTAAAAAAACAAAATATATCGCAGAAATCATGGATGCAACTTCTTTACCATTTAGCTTTTCCAACAATATCAAACAGGCCAGGTCTCTGTGTATTTATATCACCTTCTGAGACTTGCTTATAAAAGGCATATAGCTGAATTGTTTTATTTTCCCAAAAATATTAAAAAATCAGTTGTAGTTTTCTTTAATTGTTTGGTGTATAGTTCATGAACCTCTAATTTTTGGTTTCTTGTAGGCTGGAAGTTAGAACTGGCAGGTAAACTTTGAACGATATGTAAAGCTTTGTTGTATCTGTAAACTATAAAGCGATCTGTGTACTGTGGTGGGATATGTGACATAAAGAAAGAAAGAAAGAGCTTTTAAAAAAAATAGGGGACATATACTTTTCACATGTGAGGAGGATACACAAACCATATTTACAACCCAGTCTAACAGCCTTTTTTTTTTTTAAAAAAAAAACTATAAAAAGCCTTTTGAAAATCGGTACTTGGCCCAAATGATATTTGCCGCGCTCGGCATTCTTTTCATACTAGCAAAACAAAAAAAAGGAAAAAATACTACACAGTCCCAGATTAGGCTGCAGTACTTTATTTCCCCCAGCACACAGACACATTCTCTCCGATGCTTTGATCCAATACAACAGTTGTGTAAGTATTTATACAAAAATAATAAACAAAGGGTATTTATAGTAAAAAAAAAAAAAAAAAAGAAGGTAAATAAACAAGTGGACAAAATGTACTCACTGTTTTTTTTTTTTTTTTTTTTTTTTTTTGGGTTAAAGACACCCACAAGAAAAAGCATTTAAGCAAGTGGATAGAAAGCCACGTTTTGAATCTTCTGTTGGTTGACGATCTATTGTGCGGTAATTGGCAACGGCTGTATCAGATAACATAGGTTGAGACGGTCGATAACCGTGTCGACCGTAGCGTTTGCTCGAGTTATTATTAGAGTTGGTATTGGTATTGCTGGTGTTGTTATTAGTTGTGTTGGTATGGTTGTTTAGCCGGGGAGCCACTACATTATTTAAAGCAGCCAGAGCCGTGTTTCGACGATAGTAAGCCGACCGATACTGTTTTGAATATGTCAGAGTCTTTTTACAATTATGGGTATTTCCGTTACCTCGTAGCCCTTTCCATCATTGAGCAACATCCAGTCATAAATTCCATCATCTCTTTCACCCAGCGACTCAAGCACCTTGTCAAACAGACCTCGCATATAGTTGTAGTCTGGATCTTCTTCAAAAGCCAACTTGCGTGCGTATTGTAAATAAAGACCGAATTCCTCTAGAAACTCATTGAGTATATACAGTCAAGGGTTTGTCTATGTATGCATCTATACCTGGATATCCTGAGCATAGGTCGTAAATAAGCGTTGTCTGTTTTTTCTCCCCAATTCTTTCGTACTTTTGCTTGTTTGTCGCAGCCTTAAGACCCTGCCAAGGCAATGATCCTCTTAAGAAATACATAAACACATGGCCCAGAGATTCTAAATCGTCTCTTCTTGACTGCTCTCTTCCCAAATGGGTATTGATGCTCATATAACGAGCTGTACCCGAAAGGCTTTTTTTTTCTCGATAAGGTATATGCTGCTTTGTCTTGGCATCACGATAAAGCTTGGCCATGCCAAAGTCAATAAGGTAAGTGGTGTTGGCATGCTTTGTATTAGGTCGGCCTATCAGAAAATTGTCCGGTTTGATATCGCGGTAGATAAGATTACGGTGGTGTGTTGACTCCAAGCGTGTAATCTAATGTTGGGTAGCTTTAGTGCGCCTCCCTTTTTATCTTTTGTTTGATTACCATTCTTTTGGCCAGCATGGCTACTGTTTTGACGGTAAATTTCCGGGAACACATATCGAATAGATCCTCTAGACTGGGGCCTAATAGATCGATTACTAGTATATTATGTGATCCCTCTTGACCAAAATAGTAGGCATTAGGAATACCCGCTTCAAAAAAAAAAAAAAAAAAAAAGTAAGGCTTTGTGTACTTTTTCTTTCAAATTTACATCTATTTTACGTAGACCGGCCAAAACTTTATAAGTTCTGTATTCATCCCGTAACTGAGGTGCATCTGATTTTCTTGATTCGAATTTAATAGCCACCTGCTGGTTGTTCATAAGGTTGATTCCTTTTTGCAGGCCAAGATTCTTTAGTTCGAGTTTCAAAAATAGGCATTTCTTCCTTGTTTTACCTTCGTATATAATACCAAAGCTTCCTTCGCCTATCTTGCGGCCTACTTTGTAATGTACTCCTACCACATTGGAAGAGGTCACAGAGGAAGAAGAATTGGTTCGTGTCTGTCGGTAATCTGACATGAAGCAATGGCAAGCTTTGTAAGAAAAAAAAAAAAAAAAGAGTTCAAAGTAAGAAAAAAAGAGAGAAAAAGAAGCAAATATGTCTCAAACCTGATATGATGTCTTTCCACCTTACTTTTTTTTTTTAATGATCTTTTTTTGTTTGAGGTCAAAATAACTGTAAGGAATTCCCTTTTAAAGTAAGTCTCAGTTTCCTTTTTCAACAAAAAAAAACAGTTCATTCACCTGACAGAGTGATGATAGATCTCCTTTTGGGTAGCTTTCGGAGCAGTGGCGAACGGATAGTTGTTAGCGTGCGTGAAATGTAAACATCTTGGTCTTTTCACCTGCAATAGTAGTACAGTTTATATGCTTAGAGGGAGCTCTTGTTGGCTATTGTACAGGCCAGATTTTTTTTATTATTTTATACTCAATGAGCTGGCACAAGGGTGTCTAAAGTCACGAAGGACGGATCTCCGTAATTTTTCTCAGATGACTTTGAAGGCAAAAAAAAAAAAAAAAAAAAAAAAAGGTTACTGTCGTTTGATCTAAAGCAAGAAAAGGAGGGACGCCTTTTAGTTCCCCAAGTTGTGTGAGTCTGAGCCAAAACTAGGGCTTTGTTTGTTAGGTGATATATCAAACAAAATGGGAGTATTCACCGGTTTGTAACGATGGTTGTTTAAAGAGGCATTGATGTAAAGTATACCGTCATCACCATAGGTGTACCCATGCCCTTCGTGAATATGACCAAAAATAGACACCCTGGGCTTGATTTGTTGAATCTTATCTCTCAAATAACGGCAGCCTACATGGCTGTTGTTTCTCACAATCTGGTCTTGATATCCATAGGGTGGTGTATGAGTCACCAGAATATCAACCGCTGGAATATCCTCCCAGATACGTGACATGTCCTCTAGCATAAAAGCACCTCCCAGATGTATCGGCGCATAGGGTGAAACGAACAATTTGAACGAACCGAATTCCAAAGGAAGTTGGTATACTTCATGTTCAAGATATAAAAGACCGTGTTGTTTCATAAGTCCTAGGACCTTTTGTCTGTTTTCGATATAACCAAAGCACTCGTCTAAAAATCCATCGTGATTGCCTCCAGTGATGATCTTGATTCTATAGACAGTCAATCAGAACCTACTACTTTTGCATACACTGTATTTCTTTCTTCATTACGGATGGGGTAAAGAACCTAGCCATTCAATCGAATCCTTAAACTCGTTCATGTTGCTTTTTCTTGTAATGTCTCCAGCATGAACTTGACTAACGAAATGAGTATTGACAAAAAGAAACAATAAAAAAACAGGTGTTGGCAGTAATAGCCTTTACTGTTTCATTACTTAATACGTCGCCTTGAGGTATATTAAAATTGATCTTTGCATGCGTGTCGGATATGCAAACCATTCGGGTATAGCCGTCCTGTTTAGGCTCGCCAGTGTTTACTTTTATCATTCTTGAGCAAAAAAAAAAAAAAAAAAAAAACTGAAGCAAGAATCCAGTGTTATATTACTATTTGCAAGCACAACAACCCATAGGCGAAAGAAAAAGACAAAAACAGTCACTTACCAGCCCTATAAAACAGAGAAAGCTACTATACGCCGTAGCAATATGCACAGGCTATGGCGTTTTCAGTTGCCTGAAGTATGTAGACAGCAGAATAATACGTCCCAGAGGTAAGTGTAACGACGTTTTATTTTAAAATAGGCGACTTAACAAGATCTTAAGCCAGTAAAAAACAGAGCGGAAAATGATATTACATCACAACTGCCAACCAATTTTATTGCAAGAACCTTTGATAATGTTAATACGAATGAAGACTATCAGCTTGAAACAGCGATATACAATGCGACATTGAGGAACTACTGAAAAAGGAACCCAAAACTAGAAAAGAATATACCAAGCATAATAAGGTAGAAGAGTAGAAAGTATTTTAGGTCAAGTGAAACGAGATTATAGGGAACTGGAAAGCAATAACTATAAAAAAACATATAGAGAATAGACAGTTCATGTGTTTATTTGCTGATATATTACGGAAGGTTTTTGAAAGAAGAAACCATGGAAATTGTCGACAGCGCTTAGAAATTATATAAAAGCAACAAATATGGACTCATTAAAACACAGAAATATACAATACTGTAATAGACCATAACAAATGCATCTACGTTGTATATGCATTCAAAAACTTCAGAAAAGAAAAGATTAATATGCTAGAACAGCAACTACAGAATATGGTTACATAAGAAAAGAGCTCAGTTTTGGTTGTCTTGTACTAGAAAGAATGCATATCGTTACTCAATAAAGAGCGTAGTCAACCAACCGTTTTGTTGATGAAAAATGGGATGAAGATACAATAATGTAGAGCATGGATAGAGAAAGGGGCGAGTAAAAGTAGTATGAAAAGCGCTAAACCAGTGCTGACAACATTTAATCGTATAATGCCTTGCTGATAAGTTCAATTTTTTTTTATCGTTTTCTCGCTTTTTTTTTAATACATTTCGCCAAATATGACAACTGGTTGTAAAGTAATGTGTTCCCAATAATAGTAATTCGGTCTTGATCTTTGAACAACTCACGAGTTTTACTCAAAATAGTGTCTATCATCGAATCTTTTTTCGTCTGGGTGACCAATTTCAGTAATGTCTCATTTCAGTACAGTATTTTCCCCATTTTTGAATAACTTGTGTTGTGATTTCCCTAAAAAGCAAAGATCCGATTTTCCCTTGGGCGATGGATGCCTGACTCGACTCTTGATCTGATAGTGTCCAAATTGTCAACGGTTGTAACTCTAGCTGCGACCGGCACATGGTGTAGGTCGATAAATGATCGAATTTATTCCTCACCTGCTTGATCAAGTACATATAAAGCATCGTTTGTGAACGGGAAAGTGTTTGATTTGACAGTTTGGACTTGCAAGCTGCGATGAAGCTGACATCAAGAAATAATCTGGTTTTTTGAGATGATGTAGAATGAGCGGTGTCTGGCCCGAAATTAACAGAAATGCTGTCGAGGCGAAGACTAGAGGTATCAAGAAAATTGCAAGTATGTGAACCGACAATCAGTTTGAGACCGTCAGGAGTTGACAGTTGGCATATTGAAAGAAAACCATAGTGATTGAGTTTGGAAGGAAATGACGTCGCAGCGCCGAAGAATCTCCGCTCGTGATGTGCATCAAGTAGTGTATCCCGAGAATACGGTTCCAAAGCGTTGATAACAATAGCCGTTGACCTCTGCTAAATAGACCTGCTAAAAAGGTCTGCCAAAAAAGTGACCTCTTTTTGCCTGTTTTAGCTTTTTACTATTTTACTAATAAAAGTTAGCAAGTCATTACAGCCAACCTGATTTAGAATTGACGTACAAAACAAGATATGACACTTTCAGTGTATGGGCCGATTTTTTTTTTTGTTTTTTTGGCTAAACATAAGCTTGATGGTTACTGACTATTTTGACGACATAATTTTCTAGCTGTTCTTAATAAGGAAAGCATTGTTTTTAGTTCGTGTTTCTGCATCACTGACGTACATTTTTTGTGCTTTGAAAAAACAAAAACTTTATTTGTGTATAGACGTTAACGAATAATAACCACAGCAACAAATAAAAAGTCTTAATCCGATTTGAAGAATCAACTTTACACAGCTCTATTTGCATATTTTTACAGGCATGCATCGGTTTTAGTAAAAGCCTTACTTTTTTTCAAGTCACTTGTCTTTTATTGAAATCTGCGCACTTGTGAATAATCAGTATCCAGCGTCCTGCATTTTTTTTTTCAGTTACCTTTTTTTGTACAATGTTGAACAAGAAAAAAAAAAAAGGTAAACACCACTTAAACAATAGAAAAAAGTTTTTCTTTTTCCTTTTCTTTCTTTTTTCTTTCTTTTACTGTATAAATGGAAGTAGCTAAAGAAAGAAGGGTGCCCTCGTTTATTTTCCCTATTGAAGGGCTATACTTTTTCTTGACACACCCAAAGGTATAGCTTGTATAGAATACAGGTGTCCTCATTTATCTGTATTGTTTAGGAACTATGGCTAAAAACAATGGCTCCGATTTTACTATCGCTCGTGTTCAGTGCTTTCTCTGTTGGAATCTCTTTCAAAGTCTTGTTGCCCCATCAAGCTGAAAAACTGATTGACTTGAACTGGCCTCATTGGATGTCTTGGTTCGTTTCTTATATTTCTGTTATTCTGGAAAGCGCGATTCTCAATCTACTCTTTTTTGCTTTCCTGGTACCGTTCTTTCAAGACATGGTCTTTGATGCTACCTTCAAAGCAAAAGGCTTGGGGGACATGTTGGATGATACGGAAGATATTCCCAGATTGGTGATCATCTGGCGCAATTTGAAATCGTCTGTATTAGTCAACTGGTTACTCATTACGGTGAAGGTATATATAGAAAAAATACAGAAAAACAAAAGCTTATATTCACATAAATTTGTTATTTAGATTTTGCTTCTAATCATTACTTCTCCTCTTCAGTTGGTCCCTGTTGCTGGTACGGCCCTTGCTTGCTATATAAACGGTTGGCCAACCGCGTAAGTTTAAATAGAAAAAATTTTTTTTTTTTTTTTTTTTTTTGACGTTTTTTGACGTTACTCAAAGTTTCTGATAGCTGGAGTCAACATTTACACTACGATATTGAAATCCGTGGACTTAAAGTCAAAGAATCTTACCATTACGCAGCCAGTCATAAATGGAAATATACTAGCTTTGGATCTATCGCTTTTGCGCTGGAGCTCATCCCTTTCTTTAACTTATTCTTTATGTGGACAAACATCGTCGGTGCTGCCTTATGGATAGCTCATACTTACAAAGAAGAACAGTCGATCGCCGCAGAAAGAAGCGCAAACGCTAACAGAAGCTCTAATGCTACTGAGCAAACTCCTCTCTTAGAACAACAATAATATATATATATATATATATCTTTTGATGAATCAAAAACTTCTTTTTGTGTGTACATGGGTTAGAAAAAAGGTCTTTAATAATAAAGGTGCTGATATAATGATGGGCATTAGCCGAACAACTCCCAGTCTTTTACTTGAAATCCTTTTAGTAAATTGAATATGTCTTGTTTTACCAATTCTGCATTAGACTGTTCAGCGCTAATAGCTGATTCACTACTGGAGGGAGCGAGTTCAGTGGGCACGTTAAGTGAAAGTACACAATCGGTTTGTACGCTTCCTAGTCGAATTACTACTAAAATAATGTCTACTGTATTCAAAGCTTTTGTTTCGTTAAACTTTGATATACTTTGTTGACCATGCAGGACATATACTTCAGCAGTATCCTTTCTATCATAAATCTGTATTACTAATTGTTTTCTACTTTTTTTTATCATAAAAAAAAAAAAGATATATTACGGCAAAAATGGTGCAGCATTGGCAGTGTCGTGCTTTTCAACATACAAAACAGTTGAATTAGATGCATCGTTGTCATCAGCTAGTTGCTGAAAGTGGAATCTTTTTGTTTTCAAAAATAAATAAATCAAGTCAGAAAAAAGAGGAAGAGAGGAATCGTTGTCTGCTTTTGCATTACTTTGCAATTTCAGTGTCTTGAGCATCGACTTGCTCTAGAAGTTCAACGATCAAGCTTTGCTGGGTAACTGTATCCACAAACACCTCTTGATTGTCGGGAACCTGTCGGAACTGACTATTTTTTTTTTTTTTTTTTTTTTGTTTTTATTTAGGGTTTGTGCTTTCAAAACTTGTTTTCAAAAAACCTTGCATCCATAAAAGACTTCTTGAGGGGAATCACAATAGCACCGCCAAATAAAGGTTGGCTCATTCTGTTTTATATTAAGAAGAAAGGATAAGCTTTTCTCCAAAAGCTTTAAATCGTCACAACAACAAGTCACACTTGGCACCTGTGTTTTTTTTTTTTTTTCTTGACAAGACCCTGTTTAAACTTTATTCACTAAACCACCATGTCTCAAGTTGTTGGCAATGTACAGTTTTGTTATAATTTCACCTTAGCATTAATTAACTGAAACTCCTTGTATAGACCGCTCTCGCTTATGCTCGTGTATGGCATGTGGTCGATGCCAAACAAAGAGTTTTAGGACGCTTATCCACTAATATTGCAACCACCCTGATGGGAAAACATAAGCCCATTTACGATCCAGCAGGTACTTGAGAATAGAATAGTATATATGCGACTATACAAATATGGAAAAGATTGGCTTACATTTAAAATAGCCGATTGTGGAGACTATGTTGTTGTTATCAATGCCAAAGACATTTTGGTCTCTGGAAAAAAGGCCGAGCAAAAGCTTTACCGTCACCACACAATGTATCCCGGTGGATTAAAAGAAATCAACTTTAAGAACTTACAATCTAAGGATTCAACAGAGGTATTGTTTTGGTTTTGGAAAAAAAAAAAAAAAAAACTTTGTAACTAATCCTATGTATAAATTTTTAGCCTATCCGCAAAGCAGTTTCTGGCATGCTGCCAAAGAACAAACTTCGTGAAGTTCGATTGGATCGTTTGAAGATTTTTGAAGGCAGCGAGCATCCTTATGAAGCCAATATCATTAAGCAACACGGTTGTGATTGATTGTACATATAATAAAAGACAACAAAGAACGTAGAGTTGACGAGACCTTCCAAATCATCTACTTTTTACTCTTTTCTTTTTCTTCTTTTCATAGAATGTGTGCATATAGATACTTCACTCAAGGAATGGCTCTGTCAAAGACAAACCAACAGTTAGGATTGAATGAATGATATCCCGCTGCAAAAGTGTTTTACAAATGCCGGCAACTCTAGATAAAAAGGCGATTTGGTGTTCTTTCTTTTTTTTTTTTTAAAAAAAAAGATTCACATTTCAAATCGACAACCTTTAATTTAAGGAGTGCTACAAAACAGATTGTAGGAAGGTCTTGTTTCATCGTTAACTGCAAAAATATTGTGTTCCTGACAAGTCTATTATAACCTGTCTTATTTATTGGTTCCAAAAAAGAAAAAGGAGGAGGGGTGCTAAACGCTATCCCGGCTAGTCTTTGCTTCTTCCTTTTTCTGCAACATTTAGTATTTCTACAACAGTGTTCAAACTTTCCTCGTTCAAGCTCTTCATCAAGTAATTATAAAGGTCTGGATTGAGCTGCTGAAGTTCTATACATACAAAAGGGATTAGCTTGAGCAAAAGCCAAAAGAGAGAGATAAAAAAAAAAAAAAAGTTCTACCTTTTAAAGATTGCTCAAAGTATTCGTAGAGGTTGACTCCATCTAAAGGCGACTGATATAGACTTTCGTCCACTGCATTATCTACTGCATTCAAATCGTCAGCATCCTCAATCACTTCCTTTGACAAAAAGTCCAAATATTCAGCATCTTCATCTTCGACATCCTCATCTGGGGGGGTTTTACTTCAGTCTTTACTCTTAAATATATGTGTATATATTTACCTTCTGCATGCCCCTCTGTATCGCTTTCTTCCGAGCCGCTTTCATCTTCACAATCGCTATCAGCTTCTTCTTCGCTACCGCTATCTTCATCTATGTCATCGGTTTCTTCCTCCTCCTCTTCCTCTTCTTCTTCACCGTCATCCTCATCGTCTGCCAATTCGCTATCAGAATCTCCTATACATACACGTTAATTTGAACTCATACAGAGCGCTCATAGCTTGCTGCTTTTTGTACCTTCAGCTAATTTTGACAAGTTGCTGAAAGAAAGAGAGATACCGATCAGTACCTGAGGCCAGTATGATTGTAAGCAAGCAGGTATCTGATCAGTGGGTAATTTCAGAAGTGCACAAAGGGCAACAATATTCAATTTGATATCAAGGAGGCTGAATTATAGTTATAAATGGAAGTATTCTTAGCAAGGCGATGTTTACCTTGAGGATTGGTTCATTGTTGTAAACCAAAGAGGGAAGAACGCCTGGGTCCAATTGCTCTTTTCCAAAATTTCAAGTGCAAGCCGAGGATTGTAGTGTATACAACCAATTGCAATCTCCAGACATCTTGCTGTAAAATTGCTATTCGTAAACTTTTCCTCAGAAATGTATCTAAAAGCGATAGTTAAAAAAGAAAGAATAGACTATAGATACGTTAATCAAAAAACTCTTTTTTTTTTTTTCTCGTTACTGAAAACGCAACATACATCATCAATTGCTCCGCCGCAACTTAATAACATTGCTTCTGCGAGTCTACACGAGGGTATTCTGTCGTTCTCACTCAATTCTTCGCTTCCAAGACAGGCATCAATAATATCAAAGATGGCAAGCCGTGCTTGTTCATTTGAAATAAACACATCTTTTCCTAATGTCACAAAACTATATAAACAGGGAACCATTTGGCCAGCGTAATGTTGGAAACCCTCGCCATCCTCTTTAAACGTCTTGTAGCACAGCTCAAAAATGGCCCACATAGGTTGACTTACTTGCTGGGATGCAAGTACACAAAAGGCTATCATTTCAAAGACTTCGTTATATAGCGCGTAGACTCTATTTTCAATTGTGAGTTGTATACTAGGAAGAATTGCCTGTTCAATTTTGGATATTGTTTCAGCGCTATTCTCTGGGTCGGATATAAGACGTTGTATCGTTTCGATAATGCTCATTGCGGTGACTATTTTGCCATTAAACGCATCTTCGTTTCCAACCACAGCTACGTCGTTTTCACGACTTGAGAAATCCTCAAGGAGATGTACATATGTATCAGATAGTTGTTTACATAGTTCTACAGCGTATGGTGAGAGCTGCTCATTGAATGTTTCCACAAACTCTTCTAGAGCAGTAACTAAAACATCCGTATCTATCTGGTTCATTAAGCCTATAAGAGTTTGTATAATGAATGCTAAATGAGGGCCGGTGGCTTCCCTGGCTATTAAAAAAAAAAAAAAGTTCTCGTAAATATGATTCTAGTTCAGTTTCTTGCATTCTTTTATCCATACCTTTTTCATTCCTTACTATCTGCTGTAAGGCTAGTACTGCTTGTACTTGAACAGGAAGCTCATGATCTCGCAAGCAGTCCAATGTCTGTACGTAGATGTGGCTAAGATTTTCTTCACTGATAAATCCAAGACCTTCGAAACGCTTAACTAGCTCACAGGCCTTTAGATACCGTATTGTGTTTTGAATGGTGCGTTGTTTAGTATCTTTGCTTGTAGCTAACGTTTCTTTTTCTTTTAATCGCTTACCCTTGCTCGCAAAAACGGGAATTCGCTTTTGAATTCGGGAAGCACATGATTCATAAAAAATGATTCCATCATTGCACGTACACTTTTGCTTCTCAGAATAGTGGGTGAGAGGGCGCCTATCATATATAAAGCACCATCTTTTTCACGCCCATTTTCGGAAAGGTCTCTACTAAGAATACTGTTGATAAAATTCAAAGTTGGTATAAAGGTCTGGCTCTTTCGGTTTCTTATCAAATCGACAAGCAGTAAAGCTATGTTTTGTTGCGGAATGTTGGATTGCTCAAAGATTTCTAAGGTATCAAACCTGTCAACTTTTTTTTATCGACAATCTCTTAGAGCTTAGTTTGATTTACCGTTTTTTCTATGGACATAATCAGCAGGGTTTTCTGTCCAAAGCATCTCATCCTTAGTTGAAAAGCAAGCAAGAGGAAAGATAAATTGAGAAACCAGCATATCAACATAATCCTTCATAATTTTCCAAGTTGCTTTGTGTTTGATAGCTTCGCATAAAAAGTCTGCAGACAAGGCTAAACATTTTTCGGATATGTAAACTTCCTTCTTCATCCAGCCATCTAGCTGCTGTAGATATGCGGTTAGGATATTAGGTGCAAAGCCTTCTATGAAAGATGTGTTGGATTGTGCACTGTATTTGTCCATTAAAAGATTCAGACACCTATAAGCCCATTTCTTAGTTCCCCACCAGACATATTTTTCAAAATCTACAGTGCCATTAGGAATTGTGATAGGCTTTTCAACAATCTTAATGAAAAGCGAACACCAAGGCACTAAATGTGTCATTTGATCCTCAAAACATGGAGGCAGTTCTATATGAGCACTAGAGTGATATATTTTGAGTGCCAGTATCAAAATATCGGCTGATTCTAACTCAAGAAGCTTAAGGCAAATGTTCTGCATGACTGGGAAAACAACAGCTACAATATTATAGAGTGGCTCTCGATTTTCTGCTGCTTTCCATCTTTTTTTTTTTTTTTTTTAAAAAAAACAGTTAATCTTTCATCGCCTATTTCCGTAAAAACGCCTTTTGCCTTATCAACTTACTGAAACACTTTGATCAATTCATAAAGTCCGATTAGTCCAACATGAACACCTCGTATTTGATCTGACATAAGAAGCTTTTCAAGTTCTTGCATAAAACTTGGCCACTGATCTGGAAAGTCGACACATAGAATTTTATGCAAAGAAGCCGATAAATGAATCCTATTGCACCGCGTTAATTTTTTTAATTGCTTTTTTTTCCCTCTCTCTCTTTTGTACATATAAAAGAAGGGATCATTACTGTGCTGTAGGGGGCGCTGTCATAAGCACTTGAAAAATGTTGTTTCTTATTGCCGTTTTATCGTTTGCATTAATCGATTCTCTTTCCCAATTGCTGTAAATGCAATTTTTGAAATAAATGGCGGCTACAAGGAAAAAGTATTACATTACATTTGGTTTTGAAAGAGCAGATGTATGTATGTATAACGCACCTGCTTGTCGTGCTCCTAGCTCATAGTTTTCTTCTGCTTGAATACAAAGTACTGTGGGTAAAAAACCTTCTAAAGATTCCACCTTTCGATTAAGTTTTAGTTAATAGGCTGTCATTTGTAGTATAAAAAAAAAAAAAGTGCCCCTCACATTTCTAATGTTAGTCTCTGCTTGTTTATGAACTTCAGGTGAAGGATGGTAAGTCGCAAGAAAAAGCTGGTAAGCAGTGTTTTGGTCCATTAAAGGCTATTACACGAAAAAGAAATAGAAAAAAAGCACAGTAATTGGAGATGTACCTGAGAAAAGAGTCGCTCTATAATTAAAAAAGCGCGTTAAAAAGTACAGACTCTAATTTGAGGTTTACAGACTTAAAGAGCTTCGAAAAGTCATACAATATGCCAAGGAAACGTATATATACAAACATAGACAATGAGACAACAGTGTATTTGCTAGTATTTGACTGTTTGTATGTAGCCGTACTTCTGATAGTACACGATTTAGACTGAGTGAAAACATAAACTAAAAGAAAAAGTAAAGTATAGCAAACAAGATTTTAGGGCAGTGTATGGGCAAAGAAGACAAACACGTAATTGGCTATCTCTCTTTTTTCATAAGTATTAGTTTTTTTTTTTTGAGACTAGGTGAGCATTGCTACTTGCATTGAAAGCTTTTTTTCTTTAGACTCTTTAATGAATACAAAATACAAGGCTTATATTTATATACCATTTACTTTAATTCAAAACGGTTTCTGAATGATTGATGCGGTCAATGGGTAATAACGTTCCAATTTATACATAACCAGACAAGCTTTAAAGGCCTTACTATTTTCATGTCTCTTCAAAACAGACAATATATTAGATCCGCTTAAAAAAAAAAAGTATAAATTGTTTAACCGTAGCAACGATCTTTGCTATAGTCGACACTACTAGGTTGGGCTAATACATCCTTCTACAGTGTTTCCAAAATCGATATCGTAGATTTCTGTATAGTTACGTTATGAAATGCGATATTGATTTTGGAAATACTGTATTGGCGAAATGAAGTCGAAAGATAGTGTAGATTCACAATCATAGTATCGGGAACCCTTTTGAACCGCTTATATGTTGTCTTTATCTTGCTACTATTAGAAATCTATATGCGTGTATATATATTGTTATACTTTAATGAAAAATAAAACGCTGTTCTAAGAAACTTTGACTTCATTTTGCCAAAAAAAAAAAAAAAAAAAAAAAAAAAAACTAGCATTGTTGCATCTGCGTTCCAAATTTTTTACTGGTATCCCAAATCTCCGTCAGTGTCCAACTCAAAAAACACTTTATTAACCCAATCTAATTTCGTCGACTGTACTTGTTGTTATGGATAAAAGGTTTATTCGAAAATCAGAATGACTTTAAACGAGTTTCTTTTGAGGATATTGCTTTCGGCTATAGAGTGAGTGGTAATGGTCATTAGCGGCAATAAGAAAAGTAAAGCAGATTACAGTAATAAGGTTATGGTAGCCATTAAGGCAAAGTGCTACAGCTCAGCATGTTGCTTGCCTCTTTATATATAAGGTTTTGAAAGCAAGAACCAGCATAAAACGAGATTCTATAATTAGAGTTCATCTAAAATCTATCGCCTCTATCCAAACTCCTTTTCTTGGAAAGTTTAATTAGTTTAAAATTTTTGACAGTGTTCAATTTTAAAATTTCTCGGTACTAGTAATAAACGCTCTTTTCTTTTCTTTTTCTTTTCTTTTCTTACAAAACTTACTTTATTCTTAGCATTTTTTGAGTATCATCTCTTTAAACCTCATGCAAAAAGAACATTTCGAGAAACATGCACAACTTGTGAAATGCATTACTGAGTTTGATAAACAGGACATTGGAACAAGAATATCCGAATTAGCTGTTGACCTTAATCAAGTTAAAAACATTTTAGTCACAGGCGGAGCAGGCTTTATGTAAGTACTAGAGTCAACAGAAAAAAAAAAAAAAAAGGTCGTATATGTCTTTTATTAAATCTTTTCCAAAAAAAAAAAAAAAAAAAAAAAAAAGCGGCTCATTTCTTGTAAGAAAGCTAGTTGTTTTATACCCAGAGTACCATATCTATGTTGTCGACAAACTTGACTACTGTGGATCTTTGCAGAATTTAAAATCCGTGAAAGAATTCCCGAATTTTACCTTTGTTCGAGTAAATACAAAGCATTTTTTTTTTTTTAAAAAAAAAAAAAGCTTAAAACGCTCACGCACTAACATTATTTGATAGGGTGACATTACCTCGGCCGACTTTATTACCTTTTTGTTAAAGGATAAGAAGATTGATGTTATATTTCACTTGGCAGCTCAGACGCATGTAGATAACTCATTTGGTGATTCATTTGAGTTTACAAAGTAATTTTCTATATATATATATATAAGGTACAGAGTGATTCATGCCAAACTATAGAAACAATGTAATGGGAACACATGTACTCTTGGAGGCAGCCAAAATAAGAAAGATCACACGTTTCATTCATGTCAGTACAGACGAGGTATATGGTGAAGTCATTAACGGTGTAAGTTTAGTCTTGGAAAGGATAGTGTGCTGCCTCTAAACTTAAGGATTTGTATAGCCAGATTGCCCAGAAGATACCATTTTATCCCCCTCCAACCCATATTCGGCTACCAAAGCAGCCGCCGAGTGTTTAGTCAAGGCTTACCAGAAATCGTTTGGTTTACCAGTGATGATTACACGATCCAATAACGTATATGGACCCTATCAATTCCCTGAAAAGATCACCTCAAAGTTTGTTTGCAGTTTGCTCAGAGGAAAGAAATGCTATATTCATGGAGATGGACACAACTCTCGTAAATACCTTTATGCTGCAGATGTAGCTGATGCTATTGATATCATCTTTCATCAAGGAAGTGTGGGAGAGACATACAATATCGGTGCACCTTCTGAAATCTCCAATCTAGAGATGGCTCAGCGCCTCATTCTTTTATTTGGTTACAAAGAAAGCGAAATGAACGATCATATTGAGTTTGTAAGAGATAGGGCATTCAATGATAAACGTTATGCCATCGACTGCTCAAAATTAGAAAAGTTGGGATGGTCACCTAGGATGTCATTTGACAAAGGATTATTAAAAACAAGTATGATCAAAAGAGCTCTATACTTGCAACTCTCTGACGTTTTTTTTTTTTTTTTTTTTTTAGTTGAATGGTATAGACAATGTACGGACACCTGGTGGGGCGATATAAGTAGTGCACTTATCCCGCATCCATTCAAAGTGATTCCTTCTTATGATGAATCTGTTATTTAAATCACCTTGTTTGTTTATACACATACATACATACACACACACACACACACACACACATATTAAAATAAGCAAACCGTACAGCAAGAATTTACTGAACTAATACCTCTTTGTTTTTGGTTTTTAATATGTGTCTAGTCTTTTGGGGGTGGCGTTTTGATTACAGACTATTGTATCCATCCTTATTTACAAAAAGTAGATTTTCTTTACCACTACATTAACCCGAATAGCTTTTTTTTTGTATAAAACAAGATGATCCGTTTTTGTTGTGGTTTCTAGTTTGTTTATTGTGTAAATCATAGTGCGTTATCTAATATAGAACACTATGGCCGTGTGTATATATATGTAAATAGTTTGATACGAGTAGATATATGTGTATATATGCTTTAACATGGGTTGTCAAAGAAAGAGGTGGGGATTTTTTTTTTTTCTTATGGTCGAAAGTACAAGTTTAGGCAGAATCTTTCTTTTCGCTTTGTAAGCGCTCATATTCTTTCTTCTTCTCTATAAGCAATGCTAACCGTTGTTCCTGTCAAATTTGTTTTAGACATTGACTTTTTTTCGTTTTCGTTTTCGTTTACTTTAGACTGAATTTTGTACATTTCTAGAAAATAAAAGCCTGCCACACCACCTGCCAAAGCACCAAAGGAAACTGCTAATGCTTTACCGATTTGAGCCATAGTGTTAAAACGGGGGAAAAAAAAACAAAAAAAAAAAAAGCCCGCTCTTTTTTTCAGTCATGGACAAAAAAGACGAGTTTCCTATAAAGAATCAGCAAGTAGCCGTCAACATTGAAGGTGTTCCAACCGAAATTTTGATTCAAGGGTTTTCAGATAAAATATTTGTGGTTGTAACGCAATATGGAAAAATAGGAAGTTTGGTATGGAAAAAAAAAAAAAACGGGGTGTGGGGGTAGTCGTTTGTTTTCTAAAGCGTAGAGTAGATTCATACCTCGCTCGATGCTGCACCTCACAGGATTAGCACACTTGACACTTTTCCTACAACGAGTCAAGTTCTGATGGGCGACAGCAACAGTTCTCAGAGCGATATGTACATACTTTATTCGACTTCTATTCTCCAAGCGATTGTTGCCATGAATCCACAGGAAACACGACCTTTGTTACTGGGGATTGCCTTGAAGTTTTCAGAAGACTTGAAAAAGAACAGACAAGTATTTCACGAGATTACCGATCTGATCCTATCTCGACCTGTTTGGTGATAACATTTAGTTTCCCCCATCCCTTTATTTTTTTTTATTTTTTTGGCATAAAAGCTCAGACAAGAAATGGGTCGTGTATTTACTTGAGTCTAGTTTATTTACAAAAATAGGAAATGTTTTTTTTTTTTTTTTATGGGTTTACAAGCGGGCTCTTTGTCAGATTCTTTTTGATACAGTTGGGACTACAGTAATTTTTTCCATTGAATTCTACGCGACCGCAATGTTGATGAAAAACATGAGTGCATCCTTGACAAGTGATGATGATTTCACCCTTGTTTAAAGATTGGCATCGAAAACAGACTTGGAGCACGACTGGAATGATACGATCCTTCAATGTTTCACCAACGTAAGCAGAAAGGTCAAGTCTTGGGATTCGACTGGCTAGGCCATAACCTTTATAATCACATCCATGTTTACTATAGAAAAGAGATGAATAAGGATACACCTAAAAACAAAACTTACTTGCACAGCGTTTTTTTCCCCCAAGGCCCAGGTCTCCAATTGACGTCTTCTGTCACTCCACAATATCGGCACCATACCCCTCCTTTTAGAGTTAATTGCTCAAATCGAGTTTTCGTATTGGGTTTGGTATGCTTTCGCTTTTTGATCTTCAAGGACATGATGGCACCTGGTCTCTTTTCAGGCCTTCTCACGGAGACTTCTTCTGTCGATAGATCGACAATACCCTCAAACAGAGGTTCCTGATCCACCAAGAGATCGGAAGGTGGTGTCACAGGGGGTAGACAGGGAGCCGCAAGGGCTGAGATGGCTCCAGAATACATAGTAAAAGACGGTGCAAAAAAAACATCGTCACGAATCACAGAGGATAACCAGTACCGTGCTCTGAGATAGAGCTGCTCCTGTAGACTGTCCTTTAAACAGAGCAGACCCGAAGATGCTTCTTTGGATTGTTTCATTTTGAGAGAGAAAAAGTGAGAAAGAAAAAAAAAAAGAGAGAGAGAGAAAAAGATGTAAATAATAACAATAATAAACTCCCTTTTTACACAAAACAGTATCAAGTAAATATGCAGATAAACAAACCAAAGTAAACAAACACAGTTTACAAAAGTAGTCCCAACTTACTTTACCCATCAGAAAGGAGAGAGATTTTATTTTAATCAATTACAAAAACAAGTAAAAGAAGGGGGAGGGGGGGGATAGCTTGTTTTATTATAATTACATGACTACGAAAAAAAAAAAAAAAAAATAGATAGAAAGATATATATATATACACACACACACACACACACACGTAGATAGTTTCATTACACAAAAAAAAAAAAAAAACAATCCACCCACCATGTTTGATGGATTAGGCTATGGAAGGGAGATGACCATAGCCCAGAAGCCACCAGAGGATGGCTTCATAACAAAAGACATATTGTCGATGTGTTTGAACGGAACTCATTCGTTGTTCTCTTAGGCGACTGACTGTTTCTTTGACCTTATCTACAGAGGAGCTGGTATAGACATCGCGTTCTTGCCAGAGACGTTGGATGACGGTATCTACGACGCAAAAGGTCCCTGTGCGACCACAGCCAGCGGAGCAATGGACGGTCAAAGGGCCTTCTTGATAAGATTCATTGACAAGATGTATCAGCTGAAGGAGACCGATGGGTGTATCGGGCACGCCAAAGTCAGACCAGCCCGTGTACTGTAAATGAGTGACGATACGGTGGGGGAGAAGTGAAGAACGATGTTTGAGTTGGAAGCGTCGGATGATGATCTGTTCCTTTCGTTCACGTTTATCGTTCGCGTTCATGACCGGATGGGCATCTTCTGAAAGCAAACGGACCGTGATCGAGCCATAGTTTTGTTCGATGGAAGGCCAATAACGATGGCATTTGACCTAGGCAACCGTATGAGTGGGGTTTTATCCTGATACGTGGGTGCTTCTATATATATATATAGACATACCTTTTGAAGTTCTTCTTCATTCGTCAACATGACAATCCCATTGGATTTTTGATCCCATATCATCTTCCAAAAATCAGCAAACGTAGTTGGTAATGGGCCTTGGGTGGCAATATATTTACGATCCTTGTCTAGCTGTTCCGGATGACGCATGGTCTCTAACGAATCCTGACTGAGTAGGCCAGATTGAACAATATCTTTTTCTATGGTCGTCAAGGGAGAGGCAGGGAAAAGTGCTGCGTCATCTTTGGCTTCGGCGTACTGGAGATAGTTGGCGTTGATAAAGTCGTCCTGGCTGTCGTTCAGTTTGACCCTTGAATACTCTACAAAAAGGTAGGTTGAGTGTTACACGTTTTCATGATCGATCGACGCTTACCAAAAGGCCAGATGTTGTTGTATCGATTCAATGTGCCTTTCTCCATGCTGGAGGCAATGCTCAAGGGAAAGTCGGTGGAATGATGAGAGGAGTGATAACGCATGACAAAACCCAGTCGTTCTTGTTCAGCGCGTTCTAATGCCTATGATGTCATTGAAAGCCCTTGGGATTAGGAATCGTGTATGGATGTCTCTATGTCTACCTCGTAACTCTCCGCTAGTTTTCTAGGGCCGGAGGTTTCCATCATCGCTTTCAGCCAACTCGGCAGTACAAAGTTTCCATGGCCATCAATTGAACTTCCACCGAGTCCGTAACGAGGCGGGTGGGTGGGTGAGGCTGAGAGCTGGATGACGCCCTTGTCCAAAGAGCTTCGCTCGCTGGGAACGCGGATAGCAAATCGTTCTTGGAGAGGTCCATGCGATAGTTCAAGATTCTGACGAATGTTGTTGAAGAAGAAAAAGGGGGAATGCGCAGGTGTAGCGACTGAAGTAGGTTGAGGTGCCGTAAGCAAGTCAGAGGGACTGTTGTGGTTGGCTGGATTGACCTTGCATTGGCTTGGATAGGCTTTTTGAAATTCCTCAAATCCACCTGGGCGTAGTTAGCTTGGTTTTCTATTGGGACCGTTTTTTTTTTTTTTTTTTTTTTTTTTTTTTTTTTACCTTGCAGGTAAGCTAATGTACCGTGATAACGGTGCTGCTTGAATTTTTTGGCTAGCAGGGAAGCGGTGATAGAAGCGCTGCCAGAGTCGTGCGAGGTATGATCGTAAAAGACAATACAGGCTGCTGAAGACCAACGTTCGAACTGGCCGATGGACTCTTTGTCTTTGAGGGAAGCTGTTACTTTATCGAGAGTATAGTTGGGCCGCTTCAGAAGAATCGAGGGAATGGTGATATGAATTGCAGACAGAATATGACTTTTGGCATAATGAGTTTCTGAGCGTACATCGATCAAGAGAAGCCTGGTTGGGTTGGTGGACAAGATCTGGTTTAGATCTGTGGTAGAAACCAAATCCAGACTTTGATCAGAAAACTGCGTAGTGGGCTGAAAGTTCTTTTTTCTCTGTATTTCGTTCGTAAACTCTTGTGGTGGTTTGAGGTGACAATGGTCGCTGTTGGACGAATACGACAGTACGCCCTGTTCACCCTCATTCCAACTTTTAGTAGGTGACTGGTATGTGATACTCATTTTATGTGCGTGAAAAAAAAAGAAAAAAGAAAAAAAAAAAAAAAAAAAAAATGCTCTCCTAAAAAAAAAAAAAAAAGAGGCACTATTTATACCAACATCATTTTGCATTGGGATTCTTTAGAACCAAATCTGATTTTTTTTTTTTTTTTTTTTTTTTTTTTTTTTTTAGCTAGTTTCATGCGAAAATAAGCTTTCCAGAAAACAATCACAAAAAGCGACGTAATTGACAGGCTAACGGAGATTGAAAAAAGGCCGACCAAGACACAAAGGATTCACTCCGCATCAGATGCGCTTTACTTTATTGGGATTGGAGGTTACTTTCAGGAGAAAGCTTGGTGAAGTGATGACGATTTTCCCTAAAGAAATTTTCAAGCGCCATGGGTAGACGACCAATAGCGTTCTTTAAATCGTCCGTGATCTTATCCGTGTGTCCGCACTCTGAGAGTGCCCAATAGTCGAGTAAGGTTCCGATAGAGTACTTGTTCAGGTATTGGCCCAAAGGAAGGGCATTTCCTGGAAGTCCACCTCTAAAACGACTGTCGTTGTGTATTCTCTCCAGGTAGTGTGTCATCTCTACCGGTTTTAGTTGCTGATACGTCATCTCACGATCTAGACCTTGGTTAGCAGCCGTTATCAGTGCGGTTGCATTCAGGGTGTGATCTGAGGGTGTCAACTCAAACAGAGTGCGGTTCTTTTGTCTATTGGGTGTTGATAGCGCTAGAATGCCATCGATGCCATCCTCCATGGCCAGCAAGTCCCAATTTGCCCCCTTTGAAACAGGTAGCCCAATCGTTTGTTGATCGTCGTCCATCATCATCGGTCCAAGGTAGTAGAAGAATTGATAGAACAAGGGCAAGCGTATGACGCAGTGGCTGTTTTCGTCGTAAACTTGAGCAACCGATTTTTCAAGCTGAGCGTATTCTTCCATGTGCGCCAACACCCTTTGCGTCTTTGATCCCACACCTAGACTACAAAAGTGAGTACAGCTCACACCCATCATGAGCGCTTTACTATGAAATCAACGAGAGATAGTCCACCCTCTCTTCCTTAGCACATCCTATCGTCATCTCAGCTTCCTGTACGCGGTGCTTTGAATACTCTGGTAATAAAATCACATAGCACACGCCTCTCAACTGGTCATGCATTCTGTTTGTGTCTGTATAGTCTACTTCCACCACTTGAGCTCCTAATCGTACAAGTTCATCCAATCCTTGTTTTTCGCGGCACAACACTCGGATCTTTTCCTGTCGCGTTTTTAAAAACTTTAAGGCTAGGGCATAGCCCAATAAACTATCGCCATTCGTAATCACCGTAGTCTTCATGACAAAATATATAAAATACATGAAAAAAAATAAAATAAAGGGCTTCTTATATTAAACAAGTCGTTTCCTGATTAGTACCTAGTTTATCTTGAAGTGGCAACGCTCACCCCCTTTTCAACCTGAAATTCATTTGGGACAGCCTATCCTATATCAACGTTTTTCTTTATAAATATCCATTCGTGGAAAATAAAAGCTGACAACCTTGTTTTTTTGAGTGATTAAAAACCACACTCTATCAGGCGTTGCCAGCCTTTTATTTTATCAAAAAAAAAAAAAAAAAAAAAAAAAATCAATGAGGGGGGGATGGCTTTTTTTTGGTTTTTTGGTTTTTTGGTTTTTTGGGTGTTTTCAGCAAAATTTAGAACGATGCGGTTAGTCTCTTTTCCAATCCACTAAAAAAAAAAAAAAAAAAAAAACGACTTGGTTTATACTTTTGATAAAACAGGTTGATTCTATCAGCTACTCCAAGCATGGTTACGTAGCTGATAGACGTAAAGAGAAGCTACTTTAGATCGTCATTGAGGCTTACCAAAGTGTCAATGGCAATCAACGATAGTAGTACGTCGAGGAGAACAAAATTGACCTAGCTTTGTGAAACTGAATTAAGCTATTTTTTTTAAAAAAGAGATATGGATTCGTTCCATGTACCGATGGTGTCACCTTCAAGATCCTTTGATTAGCGTTAGATCAAAACATTAAAAGGTAATTCTCAATGGATTGATTTAAAGAGAATCGTTTGATGGCCTGTTTAAAATTCGCTAACCCACCCAAGGATTCGAAGGATAGTTCGATTGACTTCAGCCATGCCATAGCGTACGAAACAAGCAGTCAGGAAAGGACTGTTTTCGAGACTGTCATAGCTCCCAATTCTCACGAAAAAAAGCTTTTAGAGTTTAGCATGACTAAAATAAAACAGAGTCATCCTCGTCCCCCCCACCCTGCATGAAAGCCCCAGCTTAGACTTCTTTGGATTGCATAAACGTGCCTAGAGAGTGCAACATGCAGTCTTTTTTTTTTTTTTTTTTGGCTTTACGCAAGGCTGATTCGTCTATCCAGTGTTGTAAAGTAGATTAGGGGGAAGAGGTATTGTTTTCATTCGAGAAATCAAGCGTATGGATGATGTTGTTGAAATCAAAGTCGTTTTTTTTTTTTTTTTTTTTTTTTTGAGTGTTTATTATGTTATGTGTACATATATAGTTAAGAGAGAGTTTGGTTTCGCTTTAGGAAAGGGAGAGGGGAAATAATCTATTGATACTTGGAAGCAATGATCTTGGCCACTGTTTCGAGTTGGATGTTATTGGTACCTTCATAGATAGCACCGATCTTAGCGTCACGGTAGAACTTTTCAGCACCAGTTTCGCGTACAAAACCGTTACCGCCCATCCATTCGACAGCGTAGGAGGCAGCCTTTTCAGCCACCTTGGCAGCCTTCCATTTGGCCATCGCAGCTTCCATGACAAAAGGTTTCTTTTCTTCCTTTAATCTGGCAGCGTTGTAGGTCAAGAGTCGGACGGTTTCGATATCGATAGCCACTTCGGCAAATTGATGTTGCATGGCTTGGAAACTACCAATGTTACGACCAAACTGCTTACGTTCCATCATGTAAGGTAAAGCAAGATCAAAAGCACCTTGGGCACAGCCCAACATTTGAGCAGCAATACCAATACGGCCTTCGTTCAAAGAGCTAATCGCGTACTTGTAACCTTCACCTACTTTACCAAGCACGTTTTCTTTAGGGACACGAACGTCATCAAAGTTCAAAACACAGGTGGAAGAAGAACGAATACCCAACTACAGAAACGACCCATTAGCCCTCTCCTTTCTTTTTTTTTTTTTTTTTTTACCTTCTTTTCCTTCTTTGCAATTTCTACACCCCATTCTTTTTCAACAATAAAGGCTGTGATACCCTTGTATCCCTTGGATGGATCGCTGGAAAAAAAAAAAAAAAAAAAAAAAATAGAGGTTTAGAATAGAATCCAAGTTTTTTTTTTTTTTTTTTTTTTTTTTTTGGGCTTACACGTTAGCAAAGATGACAAAGATACCGGCTTCAGCAGAGTTACTGATCCACATTTTACCACCATTTAAAAGGTAGTGATCACCTTTATCTTCAGCACGCGTTTGAAGAGCAAAAGCATCTGAACCAGCACCTGCTTCTGTGATACAGAAACTACCCACGGTGTCTGTAGCAAGACGGGGAAGGTATTTCTCTTTGAGTTCTTTGGAGGCGTATTGACGAATGGTGGTATTGGTCAATGTGTTCTAGAGAATAGGGTTACATACGTTCTAGATCCATCCAGTTATTATCCTACATGAATATCACACAAAGCACTGATAGAAGGGTCCACCTTGGCCAATTCTTCTACAGCCAAGATGGCAGCAGTGAAAGAACATTCAGCACCTCCGTATTCACCTTCTGTCTCGAGACCCATAAGCTAGTTTTTATTAGAAACAATACCAAACAAATCGCGTTCTAATACTTGCCCGTTATCAAACATGGACTTGATAATATCTTTATCCATGACTTCAGCTTCGTCCATCTCGCGTACCTTGGGTTGAACTACCTCACGAGCAAACTTGCCAACTAGAAAGTTCTGTTCAGATCTCTCGATGGGTTCTTCTTATCCTTGTTTACCTGTATCCTTAAACATCATTTCTTCTTCAGTAAAGGATTGCAAAGAAGTGGGTGCATCGTGAATACTAGGACTGGAGAAAGTCAAAGCGGCATAGTGACTATAGGACTAAATAAGTGTCTAGATCAAAATTGATAGTAGTTTACCGTTGGATAGCTTGACGTGTCATGGAGCGAGCCATGACCTGAGGAAGGCGTTGTGTAAGCTTGAACATGTTTGATGGATAGACAAAAGAAGAGGATTATAAAACAGATTGGGAGAATGGCTTTTATAGTCTCCAACTTTCCCACGGTGAAGAGGTAACCACTTTTCTCACAAGTCACGTAACCAAAAAAAAAAAATATATATATATAAAAGCCTAGCGCGACCCCTCATCTTAATAGTTTTAGCGTAATTGATCTCAAAGTAGTACAGAAGACTTTTTACAGTCTTTTTTTTTTTTTTTTTTTTTTTTTGGTTTTTGGTTTTCAGCAACATGTTTGGCTGTACTTTAACCACCGGAGGTTGATTTCGGATCCGTCTTTGACAGAAAATGGTAGACGTGCAACGTTTTCAACAGAATTCCAATCGACTGACTTTTACTGTGATTGACACATAATCTATGAACGTAGGCTAGCATGATCAGTGGATTAGAACGTTCAATCGGGGTTGATTTTTCAATGTTTCTACTTTAAAAGCACTCGAATTGAAATAAAAGAGGGCTGTCAAAGTTGATACGAGAGCTTTGGTTTCTACTCAATAACAAAAAAAAAAAAAAACAGACCAGATGGATGTAGTGTTCTTTCTTGTGAAAAGAAGCAACAAGGAACGCTGTAAAGATTTGTACAAAAAAAGTGTCTATCGAATGTTAAAAGAGTTCTTCTAAGGCTGTGTTTGTTTATTTTCAAGACGTAAACGACATGCATTGGATCCGCAGCACACGGGGCAGCCTTTGACGTGAAAAGAGAGGGTGCGGAGCCATGTTTTAAGGGATAAAAAGATTGCGATCAGCACTACGTGTGTTTAATAGTAAGATTGAAAAATAAAAAAGCGAGCCAAGGAGAGTTGTGGTTCGGTACAAATAAAAGTGAGGTAGGTCGGGTGATAGCGCAGAGCCCACTGCGCCTTGGGTTCTTTAAAAATAGAAATTTCTTTTTTTTATTTTAAAAACTCTGAAAGGAGAGAGGTTCTTTCTTTTGCCTTTATTTTTTATTTTTTTTTTTTTTTGGTTTTCTTTACAATGACTTTTATTTCAGCAATGCACCGCTCAGAATTCAGTAAACAGCCATACCAAGAACAAGCGCCTATGGTGGTGCCTATACCTGCAAACAACAAGCGCAAATCATCGCAGTATGCCTATTCGGATAACAAGCCGATGCCACCTACGCCTACAGCAGAGGAGCGTCCGTTGGAACGACCGTTAGCCATCGAGCCTGCGGTAGAAGAGCTGACAGAGGCCTTTTTGAAGCGACATTCGACACTTTCCTCAGCCAAAGACGAGGCGATACTCTCACACAGTCCGGACATGGGCTCGCTTGCACGACATCATACCACCGGGCACACCTTCACCTCAGCACGACAGAGGTTGGCCGACAAAGCACGCAAGGAGCTCGTTCGCCGCTCGGAAGAGTTTCAAAAAGAGCTGTTGGCCCGAAGGAAAGCCTTCAGCCGGCTTTCGAACCAGGACGAAGAGAAGGTGAGGATAGGCACTCGCATTTCAGAGGGGCATCAGAACTATGTGTTGATGTATAATATGTTGACGGGCATTCGGATCGCTGTGAGCCGAGTGACGGCCAAGATAGACCGAGACTTGGTCGATGAGGATTTCCTGGCGGCGCACAAGCTAGCGTTTGACGTGATTGGCGATGAGTTGACGCCCGGAGCCAAATATGATTTTAAATTCAAAGATTATGCGCCTTGGGTGTTTCGGCATTTGAGAGAGAAATTGGCTGTGGATCCTGCAGACTACCTGGTAAGGACAGAGCTTGGACGGTAACCATCGTTTGACGGCCTTTTGTGTCCATAGATTTCACTGACCAGCAAATATATCCTTTCTGAGCTCGGCTCGCCTGGAAAAAGCGGAAGCTTCTTTTATTACTCTAAAGATTATCGATTTATCATCAAAACAATTCATTATACAGAGCACAAGTTTATGAGAAACATACTCAAGGATTACTACAACGTAAAATAAGCCCAAATGCCTGGCTTTTTTTTTTTTTTTTTTTTTTCTTTTCTTTTGATTCATCTGTTCTTAGCATATTGCCCAAAACCCAAACACGCTGCTCTGCCGCTACTATGGCCTACACCGCATCAAGTTACCGCACGGCAGAAAGATCCATTTTGTGGTGATGAGCAACGTATTCCCACCCAACAAGGATATTCATGAAACTTACGATCTCAAGGTAAGCGTCAAGACATGATAAGTACCCCCTCCCCAGTGACTGATCCCCCTCGTCAGGGCTCTACCCTGGGTCGATTCTTACCCGAAGAAGAGATCCGCAAAAACCCTTATGCGGTCATGAAGGACCTCAACTGGGAAAAGCAAGGCAAGAAGCTTCATTTGGGTCCACAGAAACGCAAGCTGTTCATGGGTCAGATGGTGCGCGATGTGACGGTAAGTGTGCGCGTAGGCTTCTTCGCCCTCGGTGCTAACGCTCTCTCTACCTAGTTACTATCGCAGCTCAACATTATGGACTACAGTCTTCTGGTGGGCATTCACGACATGTTGCGAGGCAACAAAGACAACGTGCGCGATGCCACCCTTCAAACCTTTCAGCCCCACACGCAATCAATCCAGCGCCGGATCACGCAGATGCGGCGTAGGACGAGCCAGGCGCATGGAGTCCGTCGTGCAATTGCCGAAGCCAATCCGGACAGGCTCGACCTTTCGCAATTACCGGAAGACACGTTAGAGTAAGTCTGTTATAGGGGGAGGGAAAGAAACCTTCAGAATCTAACGGACTGTTTCATAGACGTCGTCATTGCCTATTCTATTCAGAAGAAGGGGGCTTACGAGCCACAGACGAACACAACCGGCCTCTGCCCGTACTTTACTCACTAGGCATCATCGATATCCTCACACCTTACGACATCAAAAAGAAATCTGAGCATGTCTACAAAAGCCTTACTTCTCAAGACAAAAACGCTATCTCAGCCGTTCGACCAACTCACTATGGCCGGCGATTTCTGGAGTTTATGGCCCGTGCAGTTCTAGAACATAACAAAGATATACCACTCGAGTACAAACTCAAATCAAAGCATTTCTTTCACTGATATACCTCAAAGTCAACTCTTTTTTTTTTTGTTTTTTCTTTTATATAAATATATTTATTTGGGAGGACTGGGTAAAGGATGAGTCTTTTTTTCTGTAGTGTAAAAAAGCAAACTTACTTGTAAACAATCTTTCTAGACTTGATGGGAGCCCACTTGAAGCGTTTGAGCCAGACAGAAATGGCGGTCAAACCAGCCAAGATAACAACAGCCTTCATCCCCATCTTCTTACGGTCATCATGCTCAGGTTCACCAGCCCAGGCAAGGAAGGTAGAGACATCCTTCGCCATTTGAGAGGTGGTAGCGGGCGTGCCATCTTCGTATTCAACCACGCCGTCAAAGAGAACACGGGCCATGGCAATCGCACCACCGGGGAAGTATGGGTTATAGTTCAATCCCTCACGGACCTCAATGCCTCCGGGAGCATCGACATAGCCTGTAAGAAGAGCAAACACATAGTCCTAGATAAACCTAAGTTTTCTCTCTACTGACGCTATTCATCTTACCTCTCCACCATGACGAGCCTTGGTGATCAAGGAAAGATCCGGGGGCAACGCACCCGCGTTTCCGTTACGGGCAGCATCGTCGTTAGGGTAAGGCTTGGGCATGTAGTCAGAAGTCTACAGAACACGTCAGTTTCATCCACCGTTTGTTGAGAGAGCACCTTACCTTGCCTGGTCTCATAAACATCTCTCCTTTCTCGTCAGGCCCATCTTCGTATTCAAACTCTTCTGCCATTTCCTTCACTTCCGCTTCCGTATGAGAAACATCAATCAGGTTTCTCCACGCAATACGATCAAGCGAGTGACAGGCTGAACACACTTCTCTGTACACTTGGTAACCGCGACGAATCCTACATACACACGATCAGTCAAAAAAACGTTTTTTTTTTTTTCTTGCATGCTTTACGAGGCGTGGTCAAAAGTAGAAAGAGGCCCGTTGTGGTACCAAGGATGATGAGGTGGGTGAAGCCCTTCATCTGCACCGCTGGCAGAAGCATCCGCATACATGTATGCACCAGCTGTCGTGCCAACAATAGCAGCCGTCACAAGTCCAAACTGAGTAGGATGCTATGACAATCAATTAAATATAAAATAATAACAATAACCAATTCTAAAAATCTTACAGAACGAATCGTGGGTTGAGTAGAGGCCAAGCGTTTCTATTTTCCAGAAAGAAGCCTTTAATCTCTTTTTTGGGGATAATAAAGTCTGTCTGTACCTGAACATGGGCGAAGGAACGCTTTGCTGATGGTGTTGCGAGCCGAGAAAACATTATTCTTTTTTTTTTTTTTTTCTTTTTTTAGTAGAGTAGGGGGAGGTGTTGATAATTCACTTTTTTTTTTTTTAAAAAAAAAAAAAAAAAAAGGGTGCTTAAGAAAGGTGTTTTTTTTTCTATGGAAGAGTAAAAAAAAAAAAAAAAAAAAGAGTGGGACCATGTTCTGACAGCACCCCTCAGGCTGAGTTGGTTTCTGTGGATGACGTCGAGAATCATGTCACAGGCTGTCCCCAAACAAAAAGACAGTCGTAATCCGTACGATTTAGCCTCACTTGCCTTTGGATCAATGAATAAAGTCATAACGTCTTACTTTTGCAAGTATCCAGTATAGACCTTATCAGACTTGTCTCTATCCTTTGTCAACTAACGCTTCTGCTCCACTGGGCCTGTGTAACCAAGCGCTCTGATCCTCAAAGCAAGTGTCAAGCTTTTTTTTTTTTTTTTTTTTTTTTTTTTTCTTTTAGAAATGCAGTATTTTAGAAAGAGAGTGTATTCCACCACTGCTTCAAATATTGAGAAATACTTGAAAAACAGAACAGACTTGAGCTCTAGCACGTACCGAGGCACCATGTTTGAATTACAAACGCTACAAGCTCTTGAAACGACAGCCAAGATGGAGTTGAGTCGAGTCGGGGGCAAGGGCGATGGCGGGGTCGATTTACGAGGGACATGGGTTGATTTACCTATTATTGTTCAGTGTAAAAACGTCAAAGAAGGGTGTAGTCCAGAGCATATCCGCGGTTTGATGGGCACCGCCAGTTTATTCAAAAAGAAACATATCAGTATCCTGGCTACCCAACCTTGTATGTACACATCCGACGTTCTGTCTCATTTTCGAGCTTCGAACATGGCGTTAGGACTTGCCTGCGTAAACGATATTACCTTGGTATCACTTTTGTTCAACAAAAAGGCGGAAGCGCTCATGAAAAACAAGGTCACCATCTCTACCCTATTTGACGCACTAGGGAACGAGACGCTTCAGGTGGACATTTTGGAATAGCATAAGAATACATACATACACATATACCAAAAGATAGTATGCCAACCCAGTTCCTGCTGAATCACTTTGGGGTTTCTCTCCCTCTCTCTCTCTCTCTCTCTCCCTCTCAGCCCACTGACAGTTAAAATAAAAAAGTCTGGATGGAATGTTTTTTCCTAGCATAGAGGACCGTAGGCTTTTTTTTTTTTGTTATTATTATTATTATTTGTTAGGAATGGATGTTGTTACTAGAATGACGCTTATGGATCCATATATTCTGAAGGTCTTCTCGCTTTGATATTCGAAAAGTTCATGGGTGTATTGGCTATACTAGGAGAGGACGGGCGAGATATATAGTTGGAAGAGCTATAGGAGGGAGGTGGGTTCAAAAGAGGTGTAACTAATGAACGACAGGATTGCAATCGCGCTTCCAGACTCTAAAATAAAACAAGTGAGTCTCATCTCGATTTGTATACACTTACTCTCACACGGCCCACCATTTCCTGTACCATCTTGACAGGATTGGAAGAAGCAGAAGATGTACGAGGCACACGGCTTTGTCGAATGTTATAAGGATCAAAGTCTGGAGTAGAGGATCGATTGTTCATAGCCTGTTGGTGTCTACTCTTCTTTTCTAATCCCTCGATTTTGTTTTCTAATTCGGTAATAAACTCTCTCTGTTTTGTTTCCTGTGCACGGGAAACAGATAACTCTTGATGGGTTTCTTTCAAATAGAAAATCAGTGGACTACTTTGGTGTTTTTACAAATTTTTTGTTTTTACCATTCAATTCGTCACGTAATCTTTGCGCTTGCTCTGTTAAATTGTCTTTGGCTTGTATTTCGTTTTCTAAGATAGCGCCTCTTTCAATAGCCCGATTTAACTTTAACTCGAGATCGGTTAAAGAAGAAGTAGCCGCTCTACTTTCTGTTATTTTACAGAACCCAAATAGTTTTTTTTTTTTTATTTATTTATCAAACGCGGTCTTACCTTTCTGTTCTTTCCAAGTCATCGTTATCTAATTCAAGCTCAAGTACTTTTTTTCTAAACGAATCCTCTGTTGCCCTTAAAATGTCAATCTCTCTTTGCATTTGAACTGCAGCTATATTTTGCTCATGTTTGGATTCGGTGAATTTGCTCTATTGAATCGTGTTTAGGCTGCCATCCATAGGTTTGTCTCTTGCTTCTTCTCACCTTCCAATCTTCAGAATCTCTTTTATAAGTCTCACAGCGAGACTTTAAATCGTTGTAAGCTTTTTCTGTTGTCTGAAGCTCTTTTTCGAGTTCTTCTTCTAATTCACGAGAAGACACTTGGAATTCATCCAACGCTGCTCTCGTTTCCTGTAAGGTCTCTTCCAAGCTTTCTGCATGGCTCCTCCAGTATTCTAATTCTTGTTGGGTGGAATCGAATTGCCTACAACCTTAATGTTTAAAAACAAGACAAAAACGCCACTTTTTTTTTTTTTTGGAATTCACTTTACATGGTATTTTGTTGAGAAAGAAGAAAAAAAAAAAAAAAAAAAAAAAAAAAAGAAAAGGGGTAAGGCTGTTCCTGAGAGAGAGTTGCCCTAAAAATCTTTACACTTTTTTTTTTTTTTTTTTGATTTTGATTTGTTTTCTGCTGTATTATTTCAACTTCATTGTCTATGACGCATAGAAAGAGAGAGCCCAAGCCATACCTTGCTCTTCAATGGTTTGTAACCACCGCTTTAAGATAGAAGTCAAAGAGAGGAGTTTCAAAGCCTATTGAGAGCGATAAGAACACTTCTTTTGACAGTGGATAGAACAGTGTTTTAAAGGTTAGATTAGGATATTGACAGAAAAGAAACCGGATATAAAGCTTTGATTGGTTGTGAAGCATAATAGGTCTAGACTGGGTTTGCTTATGTCTGACAACCACTTTTGGCACAAGCCTAGATTAGAGAACGCGGATTGAATGTCAGTGAAGAGAAGGGTGCCTCATCAAGAAAGCCAATCCCGACCACTCTATTTATGGGAAAGCTTTGGAGAATAAAGTTGGTGTCCCGCAAAGGCTCATTGTATTCTCGTGTAATTCCGAACACTTGTTTCGGGCTATACAACAACGACATAAAAAGAAAAAAAAGAAACCTAAAGCTGGAAAGGTGAGATTTTTGTGGAATGATGACTCAAAAGTCTCTTTGGCTACAATGAGCCCACTTTAAGAATGGGTAAAACAAGGAGGTGTATTCAGGCAAGAAGTACTAAAAATGTGTGTGTGAGATCTTCCACATGTGCTGAAACACTTGGCTACGAAGGGTGTGGCCAAGGCGGGAAATAACCAGGACGATGTGTAACCAGCCGGTAAACGAGTTTAAGAAGTGGCTGCATAAACAGCAAAGCCGTCTCTGTCTGATGGCTAAGGGCGTCTCTTGAATACAGCCCATTCGAAAGATGTGGAACTCTAATTTTTGTTGAATAAAAAATGGGAAATTTTTTTAGGTTTTGTAGAACACCAGGAACACACCAAATTTGACCCGGATAGACACGCCTGCTTGATAGAAAACCCCCTTTGTCTATCGCTCTTCATTCACTCGACTGATAATGATTATCTATTCTTTTTCTTCTGGCCGAGTTTGCAATGTTAAATCTTTCTTATAATAATCAAATACGCGCACCTCTTTTCTATGTTCAAACGATTGCTTTCAAGGGCTGCGTAGTGCGTTTTTTTAGGTGCTGAAACAAAAGCAGTTGTTTGATTGGTCATCAAATAAAAAACGCTTTTCTGTGTTCATAGCCTTGAATTGACAAAAAAAAAAAAAAAAGGGGGGGGGAGTTTTATAAAATGCCTCCCATCTACCAGAACAGTTTGCTACACAAGACAGAGATATAACACTCACCGCTTCACATTGCATTTACGATTTCAAATACCACACTAATAGGAAGCTTGTTATAACGGTTGTATATAAATGTGCAATAGTGAATGGTTCGCGCCAAATTTTTTTTGTTTTTTTTTTTTTTGGTTTTTCTATCTCTATCAGTATGGGAACAAATGGATTCAAGGAACATAGAGAACGTCGCATTTTTTCTCCTTGTTATAAATTCTATAGACGCTGGAAAATAATCAACTTCCGCCGCTTCTGATACGAAAACGTTTGATAACACATCTATCACTTGTTTCTCAATTGATATCAGTTTGCTTATTACATCAGTGCCTGGTCTGTGATGGTAAGGTAGCAGCCGGTCATTGTCATCTAAGCAATTTTGCAAAAGAGAATACTACTTGCCTTGACATCGTCGGGTAGGATTGTTTTTGAAAAACGAAGAAAAAGCGTATCTTAATCAAAAAAAAAAAAAAATGCTGTATTGGTTTGGAGTTTCCCTCGAGTAAAAGTTGTAATTCTTCAAAGATCTCTCCCCTTGCCATTCTTGCTTGGAATCTTGTTGTTTCGGTAATTTTTTTGGATAGTTCTAACGACTTGAACGAATTCTGTCTGGTGCTTTTTGAGATAGGGTAAAGGCTTTTGTTAACCTTTTCTGAAACCGTCGATTCATTTGAATGGGATTGTCTCGTATCTCTTTTGCAACGTTTAAAGTTGACTAATAACTGTTGTTGAGAATGGTTTTCCAGTTCTGTAGCGATTTCCATTGTTAACGGGTTCTCTGCATGTCACTCTTTTTCTTCGGTATCCGTTTGCTGGACAATGGATCTGACAATGTCTTCCATTTCGGACTGAGTGTATGTTTGTTCATTATCGGCCATCAAACCATTTTCCACGAATGCGCGGCTTTTAAAGGTGTGTATAAAGAGAAAAAAGGGGCTGGGAAAGAATTTTTTACATTTGAAATTTACTTCAAAAAGGAAAATAAAGAGCGGCTCTATTACCACACTGGAGTCCGAGTTGAAGGCAAGAAGGATTGTTACAAGTACAACAAGCAATCACAAGTGCGTAATTTGACCAAATAAACATGTGCAGTGAATTTTTTTTTTTTTTTTTTTTTTTTTGAACGCAATTTGAAGCGGTGAGGACTGTAGAGGTGCCGAAAGAAATACTCGCATACATCAATATACTCTGATGAAATATTCGTACCACATAAACAAAGTGTGGTCCAAGCTTACTTCACAATTGGTTAGATAAATAATAAAAGAAAAAGGCTGTAATAACCACAAGCAACACCGTCTCTGGAGGGAAAACCGTGTGTTTTTTTTTTTTTTTTTTTTTTCCAATGGGAAACGCTAATGCATTATGAGCACATATATAGATAGGATTTAAAAAGGCTGAAACACATCTCAAAGGATTCTTTCTCTGTTCACCGCTCCTTGAAAAAAGCAACTCTTGTGAAATTGAGAGAAAAATAAACGACTCATCGCTTTATCTGATGAGCGCTTAAAGACGCAATTCAACAGAACTCTAAATGTATGCATACAATAAATAGGTTCTATTACTTTTTTGTTAAAAAGAAACTTGTTTTTTATGCTTGATTAGGTATGGCGTTCCAAAAGTCAACTATCGCGTATGATACCAGATTGTACTAGAGTTGCTTCCGAATCTTGCAATACAGTCACAATATGATTTCAAAGTGAGATAATTAGCACTGTGAAGAGTAGTACTGTTCAGAGAAGACTTTCAAAGACCAATGAGCAAAATACGTTTTTGTTCTTTGTAGATTATAAATATCTATGTTGTGTGTGATCATCAGCTCAAGATATGGCTGGGTTGGACGAAAATGCTCAAAATGGTGTTTTTTTTTTTTTTTTTTTTTTTTTGAGAAAAGTAAAATAAAGAATGAAGACAATAATCAGGCTGTTTGCCAACATATCCTCTTAGACAGTACTAGTATTTTCTAGACTAATGTACAAACACATTGGAGCAAGTTGCACGCTTTTTAATTCACTGACATTCAATCGTGAAAAAAAAAAAAAAAAAGAGAGATAAGCGACTCTGACGCCACACATCGGATGTATAGGTGTGTTGGGAAGTAGAGGATATACATAGCTTTAGACCATTCCTCTAAACGAGAATCTGATTAGATTGTTTTGAGGAAGATAGATTAGAAACAACAACCAAGTAAAAATGTAAATTGAATGTGGAGATAACAGCAAATTTCAATGACTCAGACTATCGGGAACATCGCTATTCCCCTCACATTGAACAACCAGCCAAAAAAGAAAAAAAAAATAGAGATAAGGCAAGTCTACTGCGGTAAAAGGGAAACAAGGATAAAATTTACTCAAAATTCTTATTTTGATTTTCTGTTCAAACGGGAAATCTCCAAACAAATAAGAAGATTTTACCCTGAATCACATGCTTGAAGCCGATACTTATTTTGATTTGTCACACAACCATGAACCTTCAGAATAAGGCAACATTGTTCCCACACTAGCAGATTCACCTTTACCAGCAAAACAAGACTAGTCTCTATTGACGCACATAAAGTGAAATAATAGGAAAAAAAAAAATTTTTTTTTAAGCGATGTTTTTAATATTGTTCTTAGAGCCTTTTTTTTTTTTTTCTGATGGATTTTCTGTGAGTACACAAAAAGTCAGTGCTTTGGCCGCCCCTCAATGGGAAATATCGGATGCTATCTGGCCAAGCTATTTTTTTTTTTTTTTTTTCTAAACACTCTTGTGTATAAATAAAACAGCTCTTACGTTTCTTTTTTTTTTTCTGCCTTCTTTCTCTTTCCTTTTCTTTTTTTTTTTTGCTCTCTTTCCCCTCTTTACCTAATTATCTTGAAACAAGATGATGGCAGGATACTGTATTGATTATCTTTCATACAAATGGGAAGCCGATGATATTGTTCAGACATATCGAGAGACCCGCAAGCGGTCAATTGAACATAAAATCAATCTATTGGAAAAACAAGAAAAACACGACAAGCACGACGACTACAAGTCAAAAAGATTGCAAAATGCTCTCTGGAGAGAAATGGCAAGAAAATGTACTTCAAAATTAAGTCAATCCAACAAAATGGTTGATCCGTCTTCAATGTGTTGGTAAGATTCAAACGGTTTATGTTTGTGTGCGCCCAAATATATTAATTATTGTTTTGTTTTGATTTATTATTTTAGGCAAAAAGAATCCGATATTACATGTAAATTAAAAAAAAAATAAAAATAAAAAAAAAGCAAGCCTGAAATATTCATATGCTAACCAGTCTATCTACAGGGCTCTATGGACCTATTTACACAACCAGTACACAAACACAAGCATCTAGGCCCGTACATTCTCATCGAGGCATAAAGCCCGTTCTAAAAAAACAATACTCAGCTGTACCACCTTATTCAGACGATATCCGGTTTTTAAAATACCACTCATCCACCAACACATCATTTTCTACCTCCAGAAGCAGTAGCTTCAGTAGCATCAGCACCTCAGCATCATCATCATCCACCAAAGTAGGTGTTCATTTTAACCCAGAAATCACAAAAATCGAATACCAGCCAGAATATCCCGTTTCTCCAACATCATTTCCTTTCTCGGACGATGACCCTTCAATCATTCTCCTACTTTTATCGCTTATCAAAACATTAACCTATTCCACCCTCTGGTCCTTTTACCAACGCTACAGCTACTCTTTTCGTGAAAAGAAAAAGCAATAATAAATACAAGCCTTTCTTTATATATATATATATATATATATATATTGATATGGATATTGATATTGATATTTTCTTTATTTTTATTGACGTGACTTGTCAAGATTGTCCTTTACATGTTTCATGAATTCAGAGGTGGTAACATAGTGTTTGCTAGAAAGACTAAAAGAGAGAGAGAGAGATCAGTATAACACGCTAGTGATAATACCACTTACTTTTTTCCGTGAATAGCCAACGCCAAATCCTTTGTCATCACCGTGTCTCTTTGAACAGCATCGATACAGGCTTGTTCAAGATCCAATGTGAACTTTTTCAGTGCCTTGTTTTGGTCAAGATTGGCGCGATGGCCTAAGCCACGAGTCCATGCAAAGATGGAAGCAATAGGATTGGTCGATGTAGGGTTACCCTAAATAGAGCATGCATGAGTTCTAGACAACCGGATGTACCCTTACCTTTTGATATTCACGGTAATGGCGAGTGACTGTGCCGTGAGCAGCTTCAGCCTCCATGGTCTTGCCATCGGGCGTGACAAGCACCGATGTCATCAAACCCAAGGAACCATAACCTTGGGCCAAAATATCGGATTGCACATCGCCATCATAGTTTTTACAGGCCCAGATAAAGCCACCCTTTGATTTCAGAGCTTGAGCGACCATGTCATCAATCAGGCGGTGTTCGTACCATAAATCTTGGCTTTCAAATTCTTTTCGGTAGTCTTTTTGATAGATTTCTTCAAAGATGTCCTTGAAACGACCATCGTATTTCTTCAAGATTGTGTTCTTGGTGCTCATGTAGAGAGGCATCTTTTTAGTCAGAGCCATCTGGAAACAACTATGGGCAAAGCCCTTGATGGAATCGTTGGTGTTGTACATGGCCATACCTACACCTCCGTTTTCAGGGAAATCAAAGATATTCCATTTCTGTGCTTCGGATCCATCGGCAGGTGTAAAGGTCATTTCGAATTTACCAGGCTTGTCAGTGACAAAATCAGTCGAACGATACTAAGTAGGTGGGTTAAAGAAACATTCCTCTTATCTAGCCACACTTACCTGGTCGCCGAAAGCATGACGGCCAATCACAATAGGCTCAGTCCAACCAGGGACAATACGAGGAATATTGTTCATAATGATAGGTTCACGGAACACGGTACCATTCAAGATATTACGGATGGTACCATTCGGCGATCTCCACATCTTTTTCAAGTCAAATTCTATATACCATCTTAAGTATATATACACACAATCGATAGCTAAAAGCTTTACCCTTGACACGAGCCTCATCAGGTGTAATCGTGGCACATTTGATACCCACATTATACAACTTGATGGCTTCAGCAGCTTCTACAGTGACTCTATCGTCGGTCTAAATAATAAGATTTGAGCCTTGTTTTATTTTTGGAGAGGCCACTTACAGCATCGCGATGTTCCATACCAAGATCAAAATACTTTGTTTCCAACTTCAAGTAAGGATAAATCAACTTGTCTTTAATGTCAGCCCAGATAATACGAGTCATCTCATCACCATCAAGGTCAACTACAGGATGGTCAACAGTAATACGTGACTGGCTGGAGTAGTGAGCACGGGTAACGTTGGAGACAACAGATTTACGACCCACAGAACGAATAGCAAACATAACAGATACTGAAAAGAATAAAAAAGAATAAAAAAGAGAACTAAAACTTGATTAAAAAAATGAGTCAATTCATGTAACCATTGCGCTTTCTGCTTAGTTTTAATTGAAAAAAAGAAATCTGATTGCAGGCTTTTCTCAAGAGATTTTATCAATCATACAAGATGGATCGTTCAAAGTAACACGAACCAACCCTTGTAAACAATAAGCTTCTTTTTCTACAGACACTCTTTTCTTGAACTCATCAATCACGCAGAGTGTCTGCCAAACAAAACCACTTTAGGGTGTAAAGAGCGTAGGCTCCTCAAGTAGACCTTTTCGATACAATCACTTTTTGACATTGGCTTAAAGCGCGTTTTTTTTTTGGTTTTGGTTTAGGCGGAAAGACCGTGAGAAAATCGATACTTGTTTTATACAAAATGTATATTTTTCATTTACAAGTCAACGTTTTGTTTTCACTCTCTTGTAGACTGTCGACCTGTTTAAGAATAGGACTGAATAGAAAACAAGGCGCTATACACACTGACCCTTTTTTAGAACATCTTGGTGAGAACAGCCATTGTAACTGACAACTCTACCCTAAAGCAGTGAGTTTTTTTTTTTAGACATTGAGTGGCAATCCAAGTTCCGGACCGGACACCGCATGAAAAAAGTCACCAGGGAAACACTAGGGGGAAGAGGGGGGGGGACGTGAGCGAGCGTGTGTAGAAGAAGGGAAGGTGTGATGGCAGGGACAAAATTTCCTTCTTCCTTTATTGATACATATTAAAGTAAGTATATCAGCTACGATCAAAGGATGGATGGATGGACATACTAGACAAGAGGGACGTTCTATACTCACACTCTTTTTTTTTTTTTTTTTTTAGTATGGCTGACTCTGCTACGGCCGGTAATCGTGGTAAGAACACACATTGAGATGATCTACAACAAACAACTAAACCTCAGATTTCTTCCATCAGGACGCGGTGGTTTTGGACGTGGACGTGGACGTGGCGGCCGTCCCGCTCGTGGACGCCGTGGAGAAGAAAAGAACGAATGGGTTCCTGTCACCAAGCTCGGTCGTCTCGTGAAGGCCAACAAGATCAAGTCTATTGAAGAAATCTACCTCTTCTCTCTCCCCATCAAGGAGTATCAAATCGTCGACTTCTTCCTTCCCAAGTTGACCGATCAAGTCATGAAGATCATGCCTGTCCAAAAGCAAACCACTGCTGGTCAACGTACCCGTTTCAAGGCTTTCGTTGTCATTGGTGATGAAAACGGACACGTCGGTTTGGGTGTCAAGTGTGCCAAGGAAGTTGCTACTGCTATCCGCGGTGGTATTATCCTTGCTAAACTCGCCATTATCCCCGTTCGTCGTGGTTATTGGGGTACCAACTTGGGTGAACCTCACACCGTTCCCTGCAAGGTCTCTGGTCGCTGTGGTTCCGTCATGGCCCGTTTGGTACCTGCTCCCCGTGGTACTGGTATCGTCGCCTCCCCCACCGCTAAGCGTGTTCTTCAATTGGCTGGTATCTCTGACTGTTACACCTCTTCTACTGGTTCTACCCGTACTCTCGGTAACTTTGTCAAGGCTACCTTTGCTGCCATCGGTAACACTTACGGTTTCTTGACTCCCGATCTTTGGGAAGAATCTGAATTCGTCAAGGGTCCTTACCAAGAATACTCTGACTTCCTTGCTCAAAAGCAAAGAAAGTAAAGTATTGAAAAATAAAAAAATTGAAAATAAACAAATGTATCGTCTGATAACAACTGTTTGTGTTTATTTGTTTTTTTTTTTCTGGCCCCGGTTATTTCTTGTAAACGTCCAATTCATCTAAACGGTTAAAAAGTAAAACAAAGGTCAAGATACACTTGCTCTGAAAGTTCAAAGCCATCCTGAGGAAATAATGCTTTCAATATTCAGAAATTGAACTTTAAAGAGACACTTGCGTGGCCTTGAACAGACATTGAAAACTAGCAACCAAACAAACAAACAAAAAAAAGCCTGCACTGAGTGTCAATGCCAAAGAAAGTACAATTCAAAACTTGCTTTGTATTGTTCTTTCTGTATGAATGAGAATGTCTTTGGTGAAGCGGAAGACTCAACAAATTAGAAAGGGATCTTTGGCTCTGTCTATCAATAAAACCGCATTTTCTTTCGGTGGTAGTCAATTCGTTTTCTCCTAATCCAATAGACTTAGAAAGCTCCAAATACTGTTTGATCCCGTTTTACGTTTGGATTCTTTAAACCAAACATTCATTTTGCTTTTTAATAAACAAAAAAAAAAAAAAAAAAAGGCAGTTTTTAATCAATCCAATTGAGATTATGACGTAGATTTCAATGCTTTTAATAAACGAACTCTTTTTTTTTTTCATTGTTTCTTTTTTCCTCTCTTTATCTTACCAACAAACATATAAAGATGAAGAAAACAAAAAGCCTTGCCTCAAGTATTGGTTCAGCCATCAACTCACCCTTGCCTACCAACCTTGAAGGTAAAAAAAAAAAAAAAAAAAAACCTCCCGTAGACAAATATCAACCTGCTTTTAGGCGAATGTAAAAAGGCCGCCAAGATATTGAATGCATTTATTGGTAAACAGCTGGTATAGAGAAAGTAAAATGTGTAAGCTAAGAGCAACAGATCCTGGACAGGGTGTGGACAAGATTATCCCTGCCTCTATCTTGGAAAATGCTCAAGGATTGGCTATCTACACTGTACTCAAAGCTGGCTTTTTATTCTCGGGGCGTGCAGGAAGTGGATTGGTGGTAGCAAGGTAACTGATGTATAGAAGCGCTCGGTAGTTTGACTCTCTCTCACTTTTTTTTTTTTTTTTTTGGTGTGTAGACTACCAGACGGAGGTAAAATACAAAAATAGATGGAAAGTCTGCATGTGACCGACACAAAGCTAGGATGGTCTGCGCCATCAGCAATTGGCACAGGCGGTATTGGGGCAGGTGGTCAGATTGGAGCAGAATTAACAGATTTCGTGCTTGTTCTAAACACAAAGGAAGCAGTAAAAACCTTTAGTCAAGTTGGAAATCTTACTTTGGGCGGCAATGTATCTGGTAAGTATACATATCAAAACTCCTCCTATCTTTCTATTGTTATTTTTTACGCCTTTTTTTTTTTCTTCACAAAGTGGCTGCTGGGCCTCTTGGTAGAAATGCAGAAGCTTCCGGGTCTGCTAGTTTGAAACACATATCGGCAGTCTATTCGTATAGTAAAACACGCGGTTTGTTTGCAGGCGTTTCATTAGAAGGTTCTGTTGTCGTTACACGTTCGGATGCAAATGAAAAATTTTATGGTAGACGAGTAACACCTAAAGAATTGATCAACGGCACTGTGGCTCCTCCTCCAGAAGCTGATGCTCTCTATAGAGCGTTGAATGCCAAATTCCATACGTTGGGTAATGAAACGTATACAAAGAACCTAGCAGAAAACAATGGGTCGCTGAGTAGAAGCCAGACATTCAAAAGCACACATATGTCTGCACCAGGGACACTCAAATCGCCTCCTACCAGCAGCTATCAAGCGATTGGCTATGGCGCGCCCGTTCCTCCACCTGCCTACCAATCATCCCCTCCGCCGCAAATCGGCTATCACAATCAATCGACTTCTTCAGAAACCTACTACAATAGCCAAAACGACAAATCCAACATGGCAAGTTTCTATAACAACCCACCCTCTCAACCTCAATATGCCTCGCCACCCTCAAACCCCTATAGTAGTAATACCAATCACTTTAATAACGATGCCATGAAAACAGCAGCCAAACGAGCTCCGCCTCCACCTCCACCCAGTAGAAAACCAGTCCTACCCAGCGACCCCACAGCAAGAGCACTCTATGCTTTTCAAGGGCAACAAGAAGGTGATTTGAGTTTTCAGGAAGGCGAGATCATCACCATCACACATAAAACACAAAGCCAAGACGATTGGTGGACCGGTAAAATCGGCATTCGACAGGGAACGGTAAGATTTATGCACATACAAAAAAGCTATCTATCTAATATTCCGTCTTTAGTTTCCTGCAAACTATGTTCAACTTCAATAGTCAATTACAACAATAACAATACCTAAATTTATACTGAATATTAGATATAATTAATAAAGCGCAAAAAAAAAAAAAAAAAAAAAAAAAATTAAATGCCATCTTTTATCCCTTTTTTGCTGCCAAAGAAAGAAAGAATTTACCATCGATGTCTTGGTACCAAAGATGATTATAGTTTACAAGCAAGCTTGCATACAACTCGAAAAAATTTGGTATTGCGTTTGCTTTCTTTTAGATCTTCCCCAATCTATTTATGTGAGTGGGCATTTTATTTTATATTTCCACAGATACATGCTTTGGTAACCAATGAAGTCTTAAGAAACACTTTTAAATAGAGGGAGGGGGTTTTTTTTTTTTTTTTTGACAAATGCTACCAAAAACTGAATGTTTCTTTAAAAAGACAAAGCCTCTATCCAACTAGCAAATAAAAATAAAAAGCGCAAAGCCCTTTTTTTTCCATTAAAAGGATCCAGTACTTGTCTTAAATGAAAATACAAGAAAGGTCTATCTTATCTTTACATCATATCAATAAATAGACAATACGACCTTCTGAGATAGCACCTAGTTGAGCTTAAATGAATGAAGCATTTTCTGTAAACATTTGCTAGCAGGGGCAGTTTAATAGTAATTAAGTAAACATATGCCATAACCGTATTGTTTCTCTAAATGTCTCGATTCTGTGCTTATCCTTTAACTAAATATTGATTGCATAATGCAAGACACTTGTCTCTTCCCTCTTTTTTTTTTTTTTTGCTGATCGAGCATTGTAAGGGGGATTCGAATATCTACACATTACAAAAAGTAAAGCTGCTGCTTATTTAGTGGCTCAAATACACAATCAAAGTGGTAATAGTCGTAGAAGTCTTTTTTTTTTTTAAAAAAAAAACCTCTTGCTACTCTTTAGTTAATACCTGAAGAATTCATAGACAAATAGGTGTAAGAAAAGAAGCAGTAGAGCATGTTTTGGGCTCTATAGTTTTGTCTAAGGTCGGCGCCTTTTGTTGATCAATAAAGAAAAAAAAAACTACCTCTCTCTGTATGTGTACGGTTATTGTATAGTACGGTGCGCTTATTTACGGCTGTTTTTTTTTAAAAAAAAATCAGAAGCAGCAGAGAAACTGCATGTTTTCCTTTTATTTTGATTCGATCATCTTAAAGAGCTTATTTAAACTCTTTGGCTTATTCAATGCGTAATGGCTGACCATATTAAAATAAGAAGCATAAAAAAAAAGTAAAAAGGGAGTAAGGGCCGTTAGTTTTGGCTACCACACAATGTGATTCCTTTTCTTGTAAAGGCAATTGAAAAGTCGAATGATTTTTTGTATCAGAAAAAAAAGAAAGGATTCTGCCTGCGAGCCGTGCGCTCATAAGGCGGTATGACATATCTCTGCCACTGACATAGCAAGCTTTATGACTTTTTTTTTTTTTTTTTTTCGAGGTATTGGCTTAGTTGTTTTATTAGCAACAAAGTTCCTTTTACATATGCATGTGTGTTAGAAGAAACGTATACTTTTAGTGTGGATAAACACAGTAACATAGAAGCAGCGGAGTTTGACCCTTATGGGGAAACCAGAGCCCAGATACTGGGTTGCTATGGGAACAAAGAAAATAACCTGCAGAAAAGACAAAACCCGCTTTTTTGGTGGAGTCTTCCAAGCAACGTCACAAGAGAAAGAAAAGAGAGAGAAAGAGAGAGAGAGATCACTGCCTATACAGCTTCTTTGTTCCTTTTAATTTAGTCTCCAATTGAGTCTAGAAAATAAACTTTTTCAAAGAAAAAAAGAAAACTAAACGCAAATTGGCAGATTCTGGACTTTTCAATGATTCTCAAACCAAGAGTTGTAGACAAACCCGACTGAGCTGTGTTTTTGTGTGTAGCAAAAGGGCAGAGACAAAAGCGGTAAGCCAAAGCCAACCAAAGGTTTGCAATGACGATTTGTCAAATGTGCCAACAGACTGTTTGAGAGAGGGCTGTTTTCTGCCTCTCCACTTGATCATTGGTTCTTTTGCTGTGGAAATTCTGGGCTCCTACAAGAACGGGAATTGCTAGGCCGTTACACGAATGTATTCTTGTCTTATGTTGGACACGTACAAAATTGGTCTTTCTTTCCAAACGGTTGAAAATAGGAACCAATCAGAGTATGTGCAGAAAGAGGTGAAAAGAAAAAGCCGATCCTCAAGGGGAGATGACAGAAATAGTCAATGAGCAGAAATAGGATCGACGGTCGATGATTGGTTTGTAAATCAGGTATCAAAAAAAAAAAAAAAAAAAAAGAAAAAAAAAAAAAGCCGTTCCTATTTCCCTTTTTCTTTTCCTTTACTTTCACACACACCAAAAATACAAAAAACCACCCAAACACATACACACACGTCTCTTATATATATTAAATACACTCTTATAAAATGTTAATGATGGCTCCCTATACAACGCCCAGCAATAGTTCCAAGGGCAAAAAACCATACAAGAGTTGGTTAAAGGATGGAGTGAACGGTGGGCCCTCCTCGATGGATGTCTTGGTGAACTGGCTATCAAAAAAGGCAAATTACGCTAAATGGAAAGGAAACGACAGTGAAAGAATACCCAAGAAGTCACTTTTAGAAAGTATCATTGATGAAATGCGAAAAGTAGGCATCTATCACCGCCTGGCCAAGGACGTTGCCTCTAAAATCTCTACGCTGCAGGCCAATTATCGTATGACTCGTGAATGGAAAGAAATCAACGGCAAGAGACTGTTAGAAACAGGAGCCAGTGAAGAAGCTCTTCATGGTAAATACCTGAAGCCAAAAAAAAAAACAAAAAGCAAGGCTTGTATTTATTAACTCTCGTTTTAATTATTTTTAAAGAGGAACTCTTAAAGCGATTTCCTTATTGGGATTCCCTACATGGCGTATTTAGTATTAACCGAAGCGATGTTTGGCCCATGTCAATACGCAGCATCACACACACTGAAGAAGAAAAATTATTGAATGTGAAACAAGAAGAGCTGGAATTGGAAGATCAAGAAATCAGAAAAAGGCGCCGTTTGAGCGATAGTCATGTTCAATCCACCACCACTTCACCTGTTGCTAGCCCAACCAACTCTACACAATCGCTACCCGCCATCGCCACTTCTTCTATTACCTCCACCCTGGACTCTCATACCGTAGCCTCACCACCGTTAGTCATCCGCCCTCTCCCACGTGTGCTTCCACCCGCAAGCCATTACTTTGATAGTCATCCTCATCACCAAACAAATCATTATCTTCATCCTCATCCCACCCCTCCTTATCCACCCACCCCTCCCAGAGATGTCCTCGCCGAGTCTTTGCTCCATGTCACACGCGAAAAAGAGGCTGGCAGAATAAAGCGCTCCCAAGAAATGCTTCGCTTCTTGCGCGAAAAACGAGTCGAGAGAGACCAGCTTCTGCTGGAAAGAGAAATCACTAAACGTGTCAAGGCAAAAGCTGAACTTGTAAAAAACTTAATGGACGCAGGCTTTGACCAAAAGGCTATTGCAGAGCAACTAAGCAAATTGTAAAATATGTACACAACAACAACAACAACAACAACAACATACACACACACGCACACAAATATCAATTATCGTCACCACAAAAAAAAAAAAAAAAAAAAAAAAAAAATTAATAAATAATTTTCTATAATTGGACACACCCAGCTTTGCCACACCTTGGTGTCGGAACGACCCTTTTTTAGAAATTGTGTGCCGAGTAGGAAGAGGAATTTCTGCGGGCTTTTTCTCTATTTCTTTTACCAGTGATCGACAAGACAGAAACTCCCTTTTTTTGGTTAAATCCTTTTTTTTTGTGATTTCAAATTAAGAAAAAGTTTCTCGACCAAATTTATAATTGAAATTGAACCAAAAAAAACTTTTGTTTTGCATCTTGCGCAATAAGGTTTCAGGCCTCATTCTTCTTTTTCTGCAACCGCTGTTTTCTCTTTCAAAAAAAATAAAGCAGAGCGATTTCAGATGAATTTTCAACAGGTGACAAACGTACCCTTTATGATGTCTGTTTTGAAAATTTCTGCTTTCTTTTCTTTTTCCTTTTTTTGGTTCTCTTATCAGCTGTATCTTCTTAAAATCTAAATAAAGGCTCTTAAGGTATAACTTTTTGTCTTTAGCTGAAATGGGCCTGGATTCTAGAACCATTACTCCTCGTAATATTAATAGCCCTCTGTCATTGAGACTGTCCTTTCTTTGGGCAAAGAAGGATGAAAATCATTTTAATCAATCGGAACACCCCTTTTTTGGAAGCCAAAGGGGGCGTTTCTGGAAATACATCTTTTTTTTTTTGTTTTAAGCATTGTCACTTTAGCGGTCTTTCTTTACCTAAAAATGTCCCTGGAAGTTCTTATTACAGCCGAAAGAATCCTGTGGGCGTACTCGGTCTGAGACAATTGAACCACGTTTAAGCCCCTCCTTTTTTTTTAAAAAAAAAAAACTAATTCCTTTCCAAATAGCCTCTTTCAAGAAGTATAAGTCTATTGTAACAAGACAGTAAGAGAGTCATTCCTTATGATTGCATTCTTTCTTGTTGAGTTGAGTATGCATAGCCTATCTAATTGAAAATTTTTTGTTTAATAGAAAGCATCTCAGTACACCTTTTCAACACTATCTTCTGCACTAAACAGAGAGCATAGTCAAACGTATAAGACAATAAGAAACTACACTAACGCACACACATATATATATTTTCTTGGGTTTTTGCTGATCTACAAAAATAAACTATACAAATCTTATTTGCAAGTAAAAGGCCTATTACTATGGCTGCTATCATTTTTACATCTGCTAATACTACTAGAACTAAAAAACAATCCAAGAGGAAAAAATAGCAAGTGTTTTAAATACGGTTAAAGCCAGGTAACTGGATATATAAGCGGAAAGTAAAGAGAAATGTAAAACCGTAGTAGCGCCTTTAAATACCACATTCTTTTTTCTCTGAAAAGATACAAAGAATCAAATCTATTTTTTTAAAACAAAAATAGTGTTGCAAACATTCAGCTTTAACTTTCACTATTTTATTGGTTTAAAATAGTGTTGCGCGATAGAGTTTGAAAAAGCATAATAAAGAAAAGACAAAACAAATATATCAACGTGTTTTGTTTCTGTTTTGGTATTCCATATCATTCTAATTTAAACGCTGTAATTTTTTAGAACTTTTTTTTTTTTTTTTTTTCGGATACTTTCGCGTAAAACTTTTAGTGAACACAAAAAAAAGGTATAAAAAAGGATAATGACTTGTAATACAACCCCACCAAATAGTAAAGTTATGTAACAGCCTTTGTACGCTCTTAGTGACGTTAGAATATTGTTTACATATTTCCAAATTGGTTGTGTTCAACTTTAACCAAAAAATACAGCCTGACCGAAAAAATAAAACAAAAATCCATTTCTGAGGTCTAGCATATGACTCTCCGTTTCTTTAAGGTCAGATGGGCTTTTTTTGCTAAAGAAAGTTAGGTCATTAGTATATATATACATATTTGACAAGAAAAACACTTACCCCCTCTTTTTACAACTCGCTGATTTTTTGTTATGAACTGTCAGTAAAAGCAAAGAAACAAATTCACACAAACCCCTTCATAAAAATAGTAAATGCAGCTAAACATAGAGTTTTCGGTTACACATGAAAGAATTGTAACTTTTGTAAAACCAACAAAAATATCTTTGAAAACTACAACTTATAGCTCTTAAGAAATCTTTATAAAGTAGTGTGTCTGTCCGAAAAGCTACAATAAGTGATAGGTAAAAATTTGTGGATAGAAAGGTCATTGGTACCCTTGGTTATTCCATCATAAACCTCAAACTATCTTACAAACTCCTTGCAAAGAACTAAGCACGTGTACACGTTTGGAATTTAACTCTTTAATCTTATTGTACATCGTTGATCTATACAATGCTATTCATAAACAAACAAACAAATAGGAAGAAAAAGAGGGAACAAGAGAATCGGGAGATCAAGCAGAACAGCACATGTTAATCTTTAATTCTTGGTATTTCCTTCAAAGTAAGGAGAGATGTTGTAACAAGTGAACTTAAAACTGGAAGATGGAGAAAATGTGACCTGCAACAAAGCCGTCAACAATAATGGTTCGTTTTTGGTATCAGTTTTTTTTTTTTTACCTTACAAAAATAAAGAAAAAGAAGTTACACCAGAAAATGACTCACCAAAAAAAAAAAAAAAAAAAAAAAAAAAAAAACACCTCAGTATGCCCTATTATATTTAGTTATACAAGACACTTGGCTTTTTTTTTTAGGTAAAACTATAAACTAAAGGTTGTAAAAACAAATAATATAAAGTTTAACTCTTTCGGTTTAACTTTGAAGTTTCTTGAAGATAACTTTTAGTGTGTATGAACTCGAAAAAGTAAAGTGTGCTTTAGTTATTGTCACTTGTTTTTTTTTTTTTTTTTGAGAAACAAACAGTTAATGCAGTTTTGTTTCGTGAAATAAAAACTCAAAACAGAAAACCCCGTTAAGGCACCGATCTTTTATTGATCGCTCTATTACACTTGGCTCAATTTGGATTTTTAAAAAGCCATTAAAAAAAAATAGAAAAATGCTAATTATCCTTTTAGTTCATTGTAAAATATTAATAAGTCCAATTGAGTCCAACGCAAACCGTATTTCCAAACTGTATTGAGCTTATTGGATCTCCGTTTGATTTGCTGATATCATACATTAAAAAAACTAATCAAAAGATGCTTTAATAAGCAGGTCTTGAGAAATAGTTGACAATTGTGGCAGTTTAATTACAGAGATTTTCCTACTGTTTTATAAGCGCATTTTTATATACTTTCAAAAGAAACGTCCTTCTATTATCTTTTATTTCTTCTCTATCTGTCTGTCAGCGTCGTTAAATTGACTAAGCTGCCTTAAGTACATATATTTGAATAGGATACTTCTGCTCTTTTTGTTGCGTCTTCGAGCATTTTTTCTCGGTTTGCCACAAAATACTTGCTTTTTTTTGTTGCTACTTAAAGAATATTGTCTATAAAGTGTACGTGTTTTATGCCAAATTACAGTCGTTTGAAGACAGTTTAAAATAGAGTTTGAACTGGATTTTATTTAAAGCAACTCTTGGCCAAAATTAAACGTGCACATTTTGATATAAACTCGTTTTACTTGCAAGTAAACGTATTGGATTTAATTCTTGATATTTTTCTTTTATAGGTAGGCTTTAATAACAAACAAGAAAAAAGTAACCCATTTTGTTTGATTTTGTATACTAAATACTTTGGAAACTAAGCAATGAGAATTAGTAAAACTGCAAATCTGTTGAAGTCTACAAACAAAACATAGCTGCGATCTTATAAATAGCGTATAGCTTTAGTCTGTGAGCAACAGAGCTATAAGTAAAAATATATTTAACGCGTTCATAGAAAAATACCAACCACAAGAATTGAGCGATTTATATATAGAGGTATTTTTATAGGATCAGGAAGTTTTATTATGTACTTTGAAAACAAAGAAAAGCGTTCTTTTATTTGCTTTTTTTCTCACTCAATATATACATATTTGTACGTTTATATGTTATTTATCGTTTATTTTTATATGGTTTTTAAATAAAATTCTAGTTGATATAGCGTAAAACGGATTTGTAAGATCAAAAAAAGCTTCTCAATTATATGACTTTAAAATGAAACGCGCTTCATGCCTTATCGTTTTGTGTATAATATGTTAAGAACCTCAAATATATATCTAAAAACACGACTATAAAGTATTATTGTTTTTGAAAAGTACCGTACTGATATATATTGGATTAAATGGAGAACTTTAAAAGAAAAAGCGCACTTAAATGTCTAAACAAACTACAGTAGCTCTAAAACGAATTACGAACGCGTCAAGTACCCTTCTGATGTGCTTTTCGGTACACTTTTTATAGTAAAACATGATTGAGAGCAACAAAGGCTTTTTAAGCGGTAAATCCAAGACAAAATATACCGTGTTTCAAGAGGTTTTGATAAGCGCGAGATGCTGATAACAACGCCTCGTGCTCTGTGGCTTTACATCATATGACATCCTTTCAAACTAACATGAACACAACAAACAATTTATCTTAATCCTTCATTACCTTTTAAGGAGATTGCTCTTGATTGCTGGTTTCTTGTACGAGAGCAAACTATACACAAAAAAAGTTTCGTATTATCAAACGTATTTCAATGGTAACACATAAAGCTATAGTTTTCATAGTGATAGCTCATTAATGATTCTTTACAACAATTGGAATAACATATTGCCATTTATTGAAAAGCGGTTTTCTTTTGCAGTTCGGTATCTATTACGAATATCTTTTCTTTTTTTAAAGCAAAAAAATGTAGTTGTCATAGTCTTGTTATTTTTTTTTGTCAACGATGGTCCGTGAAACAGCTTAATATCACCTGACAACAATCATTTATGCTTTTTCAGCATGTTAGATTTTTTTAAAAAAAGGAAGCTCAAGAAATAGTTTTTTTTTTTTTAAAAAAAAAAAGGTACAATTCACTACTGCGCCCTTTCAAAATTCTACGCATTCAGCTTGAAGTGGGTTGATTCTCTTACTATTTTGTTTTATTTTATTTTTTCCTTTTTGCGTCATCATTACATTTCCCTACCGAATGGACATTCCTGCCGAACTAAAATACATTTCACCTTACATTCAGCGAGGACAAGAGCTTTCTCAAAGAGAGCCTGTGATTGCTTATTATGGTACATTGCAAACACGTTCATTTCAACTAAAATAATGAGTAGCTCAATTCTATGCTGCAAGACTTGCTCTAAGTAAAGGGCCTCGTACAAAAGAGACAAATGAGTACCTATCTCATTTACTGGATTCATTAGAGGCAGTATGTATTGATAGCCTCTTTTTACTACTATTTTGTTGACATCAAAGCATGCACCCTCATCTTGAACTTTTATCAATTTCCAATAGCAAAAGAAAACCATAGGTGAAAATGAAACGATTACCAACGATCTGGTGGGATACGCACACGTGGAGAACTTTGCTTTGAAGATATTTTTAAATGCAGATAATGAGGATCGAGCTGGAAAAGCAAGCAAGTAAAAAAATTGTTACATTGTAGATAGACGTGCTTATCCAGCGGTCTTGTAGGAAGACAGCAAAAACATTTTTAGCCGCATCCATTTTTTTGGAATTATTGAAAACATTTGGAGAACTTGACCCTGAAGTAAAGAAAGAGATAGATTCACGTTTTTACTTACAAGCAATAGGTTGAAGCAAAAATTAAATATGCTAAATGGAAAGCTACAGATATCACAAAAGCTTTGCGTGATGGCCGCACGCCACAAATTGGCTCGCCATTTGATCAACAAGAAGATCAGCAGGAAGAACAACAGGACTCTCAGCTGGACACTATCCAATCTGATCATGTACCCCCTATTTCCGAGTTTCCTAGCCCACCTTCTGATTTCGCTACTCCATCTTTAGCAACTTCTGACGCTGGCATTGTTGAGCCCCCTTCGATTCCTACTGTCACTGCGCCAACAGTTGCACCTGTACCTGCTCCTATAGTAGCACCTCCGCCCGTGTCATTACCCACAATGAATATTCCCGATGCACCTTTACCTACTCTTAACACCAACATTCCATCTGCCCAGAAACATGCAAAATGGGCTATAAGCGCTCTAGAATACGATGACATGAAAACAGCACGCCTTGAATTGTTGAGCGCTTTGAACGACCTTGGTTTTAATCGAGAAAATAACTTTGGTTTCTAAGATGTTTTTTACATATACTAATAGGCAAATAAAAAGAACTATTGGACTATTACCCTCCAGTCCCCCTTGGATAGCATTTTTCAAAACATGATATTGATTGACATGACCGTTCATCAGCAAGTGGCACTTGTGCCTTAGAAATAAACAAAAACAAAACAACGACAATAGAAACTGAAAAAAAAAAAAAAAAAAAAAAGGACGGCGGTAAAAACTTGCCTAGAGGGTCATTTTCTTTCCATGTGCTATAAAAAAAAAGAAAAAAAGAAAAGAAAGAGGCAAAAGAAAAAGCAGAAATGAAAGAGTAGCATTAAACATATACTGAAGTAAACAATTTGCAACAGAAATCGATATAAAGTTAGAACAGCTGCCCATAGCGTCATTCTTGTGAAACAGTCTAACATAATAAAGTAACTAGGGCAACAATAAAGCCAAATAGAGTGCAGAATACAGCGAGAAGACAAACTAGTCTTTTTTTTCTTTATTTTGTATTTTTACTTTAAAAATAAAAAAGTTGAAACAGTACTTGAAAAAAAGAAAAGAAAAAAAAAACATTAATTGTTTGTCGTACATAATCCTATTTTCTTCCATTTTCTCTTTTTCTTTTTTGTTTTCTTTTTTCCTTTTGTTATTTTTTTTTTTTTTTTTGATAGTAGTAGTCTGCTTATAATAAAATAATCATGTATCAATGCCCGCCTATTTATGACTTTAACGGAATGCCTGTTATGCACAATAGTATTTCCAATACCAACCTTAAAGATTACATGCCTAAAGATAGATCAGTGACAGACAACTCAGATCATTCAGGCTCATCGGAACTCCTGAACGACTATCCACAAGAAGTGACTTGGCTATTCTTTCGAGACAATCAATGGATACCGTTTCAATACAGCAATCATCTCAAAATAGAACAAGCATTCACATTAGGAGGTAATTAGACTCAATAATGAAACCGATGATTGACAGCTTTTATTTCTGTAAAGGTATATACGTAGACATTAAAGGTGAAGAGACAATAACAATAACAATAATAAGACTAAATCAAGAGAAAATACGTAGACTTTAATTTTCCACACCTGAAAAGTATAAGAGTATTTCCAACTAGAATGTATTTATCCTATTTAGGGATGAAGTACAGGCTGAGCTGTATAATCCAAGGCTGACCTCTTCTCTACAATCACATGCAACTCAATAAATCAAGCGACAAAAAAAATTTTTTTTTTCCACTTTTCTCCTTTTTCTTTGCTGTTTGCATGTCAATTAAAAGGTAACACATAGAAGGGACAATGATTGGCAGATGAAACAAAAGACGGTCATGAAAAAAAAAAAAAAAAACGGTGAGAAAATGTAGGTAGACAATGTAACTAGCGAGTATATATTAATGTACAAATAAATAAATGGGTGTATAAAAGAAGTTTCTATTCCTTGTTCCTTCTTTAGAAAAGCGCTTGTAGATCCTTTACTAAAAGCAGACCAGTCCAGCTGTTAAACTTGTTTACAGTGGGTAAAAGGGTAAGTTGGTTCTCGATCATGAACTTGTAGGCCTCAGAAGCTAAAGCGTCGTCTCTGAAAACAATAGGGTTTGGCTTCATGATATCAGCAGCACAGAGCTCAAAAATACCCTCACGAGATTTTTTGGTTTTCAATAGTTTGTGTATATCGTTGTACGTGATAATGCCCATGATATTGCTGGCCTGGCCTTCTTCACTCACCGATGAGGCGGTAGATAACGGAGGGGAAGGGTAGCCGGTGTTTAAATCAGATAGAACCTCCTCTTCAAGTACAACTACACCAGAGCCTTGTGGGCATCTGGTCATCTCCATAATTACTCGATCCAAAGTCATATCTGGAGTAACATAGGCCACATATTCAGAGTCAACATAGACATCACTAACTTTAAGTAGCAGTTTTCGGCCAAGAGAGCCACCAGGATGATTTAAAGCAAACCCATCCGGTGTGAACCCACGTAATTTAGCTAGTGTCAGGGCTATAGCGTCTCCCAAAGCCAAAGCCAAAGTAGTGGAGCTTGTCGGCGCTGGAATCGGTTCGCCTGCTTCAGAAGAAACATAACCATCAATCCATGCTGCGCATTCTTTTACGAGCTTGCTGTCCTGTTTACCACAGAGGCCAATGATAGGTATATTTCTTTGTCTCAGGCTGGGTATCAATGCGGTTAATTCCTCTGTATTTCCCGAAAAAGAAAGTGCCAAAACCGCATCTTTGGGTTGAAGTACACCGAGATCGCCATGAACAGCTTCGACAGGATGTAGAAATGCTGCACAAGTACCTGTAGACAACAGTGTAGCTACTATCTTTTCTCCAATCTTTCCAGACTTTCCTACACCGGTTACAACAATCTTTCCACCGGCCTCCAGGGTTTTAAACATAATATAGATGGCTTTGTGATATTCTTCTCGAGTGGTGCTATCAGTTTGTAGTCTGGTAGCAGCGTGAGTGAGCCCCTTTGCTTCCTCTAATAAGACGTGTGTGGTGTTTTCGATAATATAGTCGGAGGTGAAGAGCATTGGATAATAGAGTTGAAAGAAAGAAGAAACACAAGCTTTTTCTTTTTTTATGTTTTTTTTTTTTTTTTTTTAATTATTATACAAAATCCGGTGTGCCTTGCACCTCCCTCTCACACACGATGATCTCCGATTTCTGTACAAATGAAAGCCAAGCCACAGATTGATTTCTTGTAGAAATAAAACTCCTTGTAAACTACGCATGTTTTATCAAAGAATGACATGAAACTTTCGTATCTTATTCTGATGGAAGGCTTCGTTTCGGTCAGGATAATCTTATTTTCCGTACAGAGCGTTTTCATTTGAAGAGTGATACGACCGTGTTGATTTAGAAATTAGTACTGTTATTTATTGCCTGTTTGTGCTCACAATTCAGGGTTTCTTTTGGCTTCTATAGCGTAGGGCCTGTACGCATACATATCAATCCGTGCTTTTTTTTTTTTTTTTTTTCAAGTATGTATACGCCTATTAGGACAGATCGCGCGATGCGTTTGGTTTTGTTTGCATTTGATTGTTATGCATGTGTTGACAAGATAAGAAAATCCGGAGGCCATTGAGTCTTAGGGAGCGGGGGGAAAAAATACATTTTGTATAATGTGATTCTAATAATAAAAGAAAAGTAGGACAAATCGAAGGAAATCTTAGATTATTAATAAAAATGGATGTATTCATCATCCTTATCAGCTATTAGGCAAGATCTTTACGCACTTGTGTTTTTTTAAGCTTTTTTAATGTCTATTATTCTTTATTGTTGTAGAACTAAAGTCAGCCGGTTTTACTTGTTCTTTTTTGTTGTGTTTGTATTTGATTTCTGACATAATCGAGATATGACTACGAAAGGAGTAAGTAAACGAAGTTCAGGTGTGGTTTAAAACTTACTCAGAAGGGAAATGTGCATTTGGAAAGCCGATAACCTTTGAAAGATAGTCGCTCTCTATGGGGCCTAATACAGAGCTGACATCCAGTGTATTTGTTGAGTACCAAATATAGTCTAAAACGCCTTTGAATCCGGGTGTTAAGTTTGTAAAAGTCATGTCGGTAACAGTTCCATATGAGCTTTTAAGTGTATATGGGTGTGTCAATCCATCCGTGGTATATGTTCCGTAAGAGTGGTCGCCAAAATCGTCATGATCCTGTGCGATAGCTCCCTTGGATAAAAACTCGTAAACACCAGAGTCTGGTGAAGAATTGAAATCCCCACATACAACTGTCGGCATCTTGGGAGGAGAAGCATAATGAATAGGACCATCATTTAGATGTTTTTGAGCGAACTTTTGAAGCTCCTCCATCATCACACCGATCTGAACTAGCTTTACATCCGCAAACAATGGATCCCAGTGGATATGGGTATTGGCTACCAAAACACGTTGTTGCGTCACTTTGTCTTCTAACAACATGAAAATCGCAATGTTATCCTTATTCATCACACGATTGTATATATCAGCAGATTTGAAATCAGGCCGTTGAAGTGCTTTTTGATTGTATTCGACAAACTCTTGCTTGACAAGTGTAAATCTGTTATCCCGTTTAAGGGTCAATTTACCACATCTTTTCTTTTTTTTTTTTAAAGAAAAAAAAAACATACCTAGAAGTTCTGTAGAATGTAGCGCAACCGTCGACAACGCGCTTCTCTTTCTCGTTCATTGTTTTTGCTCGAGTTTTTTGAAAGAAAACACTTTCATAACCAGCACTGGCAAAATGCTCTTTGAAGTGATCTTCGAACAAAGCCATTTCAACTTCCTAGGAAAGTAAACAGGGATAAGAAATATGCTTTGATTTACTTTTTTTTTTCTTTCTAATTCTGTTTTACCTGGAGACAGATAATGTCGGCGTTAGAGTTCCCAAGTTCTGTTAGAATCAACTCTTTACGATAATCCCAGTTGAGTGCCCAAGACGGAGTGTAACCATAGGCTTGGTTCGTTGCATATTTTTGGCATAAAATATTGTAACACAGTACCGTAAATTTTTCTGTTTTTTATAAACATAGTTATTACATAACCCTTTCTCTTGTTTTCCCTCCTTCTTCATCGTCCCACTAACCTGATTCATCATCACTTAAGTCGTTTTCAATCGAAATCCATTCTCTTGGAGCAGGTGGTAGTGCCACTAGTGATAATAAGAATAAAAGAGATGGTGAATTATCAGTAAATATGTTCTTCATATATATATATATATGTATGCCCTCTTTACCTGGCGCGCTTTCTCTAAGAGACATAATCACTGCTTGCGTTCCATCTTTGATCAGCATATTTTTGATATCAGCTTGAATGGGATTTCCTTCCAAACCCAAGGTTTCCAATTGATAAAGGTTGCCAAACTCAGCTGGAAGAGTTACCAGGTTGTTATCGAAAGCAAGTAGCTCACGCAATTGAATCAGCATACCTAGCTCAGGTGGAAGCATGGTTAGCTTATTGCCTGAGATATCCAGAATTCTTAGCTGAGTCAGTTGAGCCAAGGATGGCATAAGACAAGTCAGATTGTTGTGATTCATGTAAAGTGCGGTAAGGAAGGTGTAGTTACAAACTGCAGGCGAGATGTTTTTTAAACCCATGCCGCCCATATCCAACAGAGTCCAACTTTGGTTTTCTTCTCCTGTTCGGATCACCGTCTTCTTGGCCTTGAAGGCTCCATGACCGTTAGCAAATTTTGTAGGGTCGTTTGGATCCGTGATGGTGACTGCAGAAGAAACAGGTGTACTACGAGCCATAGCAGCTGCTGTACGAGCATGATGGTGAGGAGATGACGACTGTCGAGAGATTTGGGCATACGAGAGTTGACGAGCTAGGTGAGGCGTGGTCGTGCCGTCTGTACCCCCAAGAAGCGTCTGTGATTGGGAGAAACGATTGTTGAAAGAGCTGGCATTGGCATTACCCGATGGCGTTGAGCTTGTAGTTGTGCTTACAGTAGTACTTGTAGGCATGCCGTACATTGACAAGGAGTAATTGGCAACAGAAGGTGATGTTCTAGGAGATGAATTGAATGGGGCTGTACCGCCCGAATTAAACATTTGATGAAGCGAGTGGTTGAAATAGTTGTTACTATTCAACGCTCCATTTTCTTTTTCTTTTTCAAAGGACATTATTGTTTTTTATGTCTATTTGTTTTTTTTTTTTTTTTTTTTTTTTTTTTTTTATTATAAAATAAGCATAATAAATGGCAAAAAAAAAAAACGTCGACACATAAGCAATCAAGCAAGGATCACTAGACGCGCCCCTTTTCTACTTTTGGCAAGAAAAATGGCACTGATTGGCTTACACAGACACAAAAAGAGGGAGTACGCTTTATAATAAACACCAGCTTATTCTAAGGTTTATTTTATAGAAAACCAAGTATACTTACTCAGGTGTTTAAATTTCTTTTCCCTTAAAGAACAAATAAAAAGCAACGCTTTCTCCTTCAAGGCTATTGTCCTGTTTCAAAAAAAAAAAGGTTAGTCTAAACTGCGGAAATAGCGTAGGCTAGTGAATGGTAGCCGCGCGTTCTTTTTTTTTTTCTTCTTCTTCTTCGAAAACAAAGCGCCTTTCACCTTTTTGTTAATTAATGCATCATATATGCCGAAAGCTCATTTTTCCCTAGTGTTTTGGTTGAGGTTTTCTGCTTTCTTTCCTTCATATGTGTAGCAAGATAGTTGTGCTTTTAAAAGCCAGCTTGTGAAAAAGATATAACTTTTCAATAGACGAAAGATGCCTGCAGAGTACAGATTGCTTGAATTTTATTGGTTACAGAGTACACTGCGTCTATTCCTAAAAAGGGGGGATTTACTTTCTATAGTACAATCAAATGTAATATTATAGACACTCGTCTGTTGCTACCCGCACATTTACAAAATAGCCTATATCAATTTTTTTTTTTTTTTTTAAAAAAAAGTATGTTTATTGAGAAGAAACAGCAAATTGTTGGCCGGTGCCTTTGACCAAAGAAACGAGTTCTTTGAACCTGTCTTTTTGCTCTTGAGTAGCTTGTACGGAAGACTCTCCTTGAGAACACCCTTCAGGTCCACCTATGTTGCTAGATCAGCGTACACGTTTTGTTTACACAACTATATATATAGGCTTACCATTTGACCACTGGAAATCTTCAGAGAGAAAGGTGAGGGAGATATCTTGGCCATAAATATCTTGGCTGCCTATAGGTTTTTCAGTGGGCAATTCTGAAAGTTGGCCTCTCAATAACTCGACGAGTTGGGTTATGTCCTTGCTATATATATATATATATATATATATATAAAATCAATAAAACAGCGCAGTTTAGGTCTATGCTTACGCAGGTGCGTCACCAGCCAAAGTGTTATAGTCCGCCTTTGAGTCTGGCTTCAAAGTAGAATGCATTACACTGGCTCCCGTATGATCTCCTTTAATTTCTACTGCTTGTCTTTTTTTTTAAATACACAAAAAGAAGTAAACAGTAAATACAATAATCAAGAGTGTGCTGTTTCTTTCAAATAAGAGTTCTTACTTGATCACCGGTCCTACAAATCCACCGGTAATACCTTCACGAAGCACGATTTGATAAGACATTATTAAAGATTACAAAAATCAAAGTGAAAAAAAAAAAAAAAAAAAGAAGAAAGGAAAAAGAAAAAAAAGAACCTGGAGAATGAACAGATGAGCATGAAAGTACACAAGCAGCGGAATACAAAATCAGGCACCATGTGGTTCCTTCTTTCTATTTGATCATTACCATGTCAATACGCGGTTTTGTTTCTCTTCATTTCGTTTCAATCTGCTAATATTTAGTCTGAATCAAAATGTGTACATATAAAGCTCTATATACAAACAAAAAGAGAGGAGAGGTTGCAAAGTTTCGGTTGTTTTTATGCTCTGTTCTTTAATCTAACAAGTTTCGTGCTGTGCACTAGTGACGGACACTTTCTGCTTGCATCGACAATGTTGTAGTGTCTTGTATGCACGCTCAAAGCTTCTGGTAAAGTATTTATCTCCTCGCGCTGTTTCGTGTTTGGCCTTTTTATAGGCAGACTGTAGTGATGGATTTTAGTGTAAAGCTGGATGTTTATATTCTTTTAAAGTATTATTTTATTTTTTATGATTAAAATGAGTATGCTAAAATAAAATAACGTATATGGAGTATGTTGGGAACAAATGCTTAGATAAGATTGAAGATGCTCTTTAAAGGATGTTGCCCAAAGGCTTGGTTAAACCGCCAAGGGTATCGCCAGAGACGTTGACAAGGCCATCCTGAACTTGGTTGACAGTAGTAGTTTTTGAACTCTTGTTTTCTTGGGTAGACTCTTCGCAGTCTTCAGCCTTATCGCCAAGAATTTTTTCGATAACAGTGGCATTGTCATCAGAGTCAATGTTAACAAGACCCTTTTGCGTTTTGTTTACAGTCGATTCGTTCTTTTTGTCAGCCTTAGGTTCGTCTTTAGTTTTCTCGGGGACCTCTTTGGTTTCGTCCTTGGCTTCCTCAGGAGTTTCCTTGGTTTCTTTAGGGGTTTCCTTGGCTTCCTCAGGGTTTTCCTTGACTTCCTTGTCATTATCTTTCTGGCTCTCATCCCCGGCTACCTTGATATCCTCAGCTTCGCCTTCAGCACAGCCTTCTTCTTTATCGGTGTCTACTTTGACGTTTACGTTCGAGTTACCCTTGATATTAGCACAGGCAGCACCCTTACAAGTAAATTCACCGTTTATCTGGATATTGCTATTAGAGCTGTCTTCTACCATCTTTTCAGCATCCATGTTATCCTCAGCCATCTCCTTCTGGGGCATGTCATTGTTTTCCATCTCCTCCTCAGCCATCTCCTTCTGGGGCATGTCATTGTTTTCCATCTCCTCCTTGGGCATATCATTGTTGGCTATGTCTTTGTTTTCCATCTCTTTCATAGGCATATCATTGTTGGCTATGTCATTTTCAGCCATCTCTTTCATAGGCATGTCAATGTTTTCCCTACCGTTGCAGGAAAGTCCAGAGCATGCCATTTTATCTTCCGTGATTTGGGGAAAGTTTTCAAGGTTTTCGACGGCAGGCTTAGACATATCCGTCGAGGGAGGGTTCATTGCTGTTTCGATATCTACACAAGGAGCGGCAGAAGCAATGGAGAAAACGACGAGCAAGGCAACACAGATTTGAAAGAGACGAGCCATGATAAGATGAGTTTTGTTTTTGTTTTGATAATGAAAATAATAATAATAAAAAAAAAAAAAACAGCAGTGAAATTTGCTTTTCTTTTATATCTAAAGACTTTTTAAAAAGCCTGGAACGATGCTCCAAGTTTAATTTGTGAAGAGAACGAGAATTTCATTTACCAAAAATGGATTCCTTTCATCCTTACTTCATTCCCCTGGATCTACCCCTCCCTTTTACTGTTTTTTATTCTATCGGACTTTTGCTCTGGAAAAAGACTTTGATTAAACATTCTTGGTTCACTACCCATTAGAAAAAAAAAAAAAAACATAAAAAATAAAAATGTTTATTTTCATATACATCGTTCTTGAAGGGGGAGGTGAGGGGGAAAGATTTTTACAGACATTTTACAATTTGTAGTCGGATCGAGACTCTTTTTTGAGTTTAGACGCGGCGGCGTCATCAATGAACCAATAGAGCTTTCCATGCTTGGGTTGAACTCGTTGACAAGGATAACTGTGTTGAGGTTCTTCAATGATTTGTTGCACCATTTCCTTTTTTCCTTCACCGGCGGTTACAAAGACGACGCATTGAGCGTTATTCACTACGGGGTAAGTCAGTGTGATACGCTTGGGTGGAGGTTTGGGTGAATCCGAGATAGGCGCGACCCAACGCGTCTGTTCATCCAAAAGAGGGTGACCAGGAAAGAGGGAGCAACAGTGACCATCGGGTCCCATACCAAGCAAGATCACATCAAACTTGGGTAACCCTTTGAAGAACCTCTTGAGTTTTTCTTCATAATCCACAGCAGCCTTTTCAACCTCTTGTGCTTTGGCATAGCCCTCGTGAATAGCATAGATGTTTTCTTGAGGAAGACTGGGAATATGATCCAAAAGAGACTTTTTGACCTCTAAAAAGTTCGAGTCGGCATCGTCATGAGCCACGCAACGTTCATCGGCCCAGAAGAGATGCCAGTGGCTGAAATCGACGTTGGGATTATGAGCTAATTGCTTGGACACAATCTTGGGCAAAGAACCTCCGGAAATAGCGACAGAAAAGACGCCGTGGCGTTCAATGCTTTCTCGAGACAGTTTCTCCAAGAAGCCGTTAAGGCCTCCTGAAAGAGCGTCAACATCGGCAAAAGAATAGACAGTAGGCAGAGTCATTATATCAATAATAAAAAAAAAAAAAAAAAAAGAGAGAGAAATCCCCAACGAAAAAAGAGTGATTTTAAAGTTCAGTTTTTTTTTTTTTTTTTTTTTTTTTTTTTGGGTGTTGTTGAAAGAGATCAAAGCTTGACGTCATGGTAATGTAGGCTATTCTGTTTAGTCTCTGTCTTTGCTGACAGAGCGATCTCTACGTCTTGGGCTAGAAGAACGGCGTCTGGGACGGCGAGGGTTTGAGCGAGAGCGGGAGTAAGAACGGCCGCGACGGGGGCTGGGGGAACGTCGAGAGCTTCTTTGGGGACTACGCGAACGTCTGGAGCGTCTGGGAGGAGAATTTCTTTTACTGTCGATAGAAAGTGAGCAACGCTTTCTATGTTATAGATTGTTTCCAAAGAACTTGCCTGCAATCACGAGCACGGTGCCCGGTTTCACCACATTCACTAAGGGATGATCAATACATGTACGCTTCACACGAGCCAGACATCATATCCGTCTTTTCTTTTAGACTTACAAGCATCCACCTCTTTGGAATCTCATGGCACGCTCTCCACTAAATAAAGAGATAAGACAAGATGCAGGGGTTATGTTTGGTTGTCAGTTTTACCTTCCTTTGGGCAAAGAGCTATAAAAAAAAAAAAAAAAAAAAAAAGAAAGCATGAGTCTTTGTTTCTGATTGTTTGTACAAGTATTTACCAATCGTTTGCACTACACGGTGAATTCCAATCACATACGATCAGTACCAAGAAAAAAGAATAAAAAAAATAAAAGGAAAAAGCTAAGGCCACTTACATATGTCCTAGAGAGTAGATAGTTGTAAGAGATTAGTTTTCAGTGTGGGGGGGATGGGTTTAGAAAATGGCTTACCAACTTCACCACAGTTATAGCATCTGTCTGGATCGTTCGTTTCACCACCTCTTCTTCCTCTATCACGGCTATTATCACGGCGACGGCTATCACGATCATCAAAATCACGACTACGGTTTGCACGACTACGAGCCACGTTGGCAACATGTACACGGATTCTTTCACCTTCAAGCTTATGTCCGTTTAATTCTCGAGTAGCATCTTCTGCATCCCTCACATCCTTTTTGGTGTGTGTATCAATACAAGTGTGTAGGGGAACAAGCCTCTTTTTTTTTTTTTTTTTTCAAGTGTACGTACCTCGTATTCAACAAAAGCATAAAAGTTCTAAAATAAGATAAGCACTTGATCACAAAATAGCTGTTGACTTACTCTAACAATCATATCTCTTATTCTTCCATACTTTGAAAAGAGGTCTTTGATGTCTTTTTCGTTGGCATCTGGACTGACATTACCTTTTGAATGCACAGGGTAAATAAGCAAACCAAAACAACCCAATCCATACAAAACTTACCCACATAGAGTCTACAGAAGTTTGTCTTGTCTTTATCTCTCTCACCCTCGTTTTCTCTTTCTCTATCGTAATAAGACATCAAAAAAAAAAAAAAAAAAAAAAAAAAAAAAAGCTGGAAAGAAAGAGAGTGAGAGGTAAAGAGGTGTGTGTGTGTGTGAGAAGCCAACTGTAAATCCAACAGAAAAAAAAATAAGGGGGGGGGGGAGCCAAGCGTGACTGGTTATTTTTATTTTTTATTTTTTCTGGGGAAAGAAAGGTTCAAGCAGTCCTATGGACAATGAAGGTCTATTGTTTTGTACAGACGTTTGATTCGTTATTATTCATTATTATTATTATTGTGTGTGTGTGTGTGTGTGTGTGTGTGTGTGTTTTTTTTTTTTTTTTTTTTTTTTGGTAAGGTTGATGATTTGTCAGCTAAAGAAAGAAGTGAAGCAGAAGGTAAAAGAAAGAGGAATTCTGTCTTGTCATACGCTGAGGAACCAATAGCATAGTCTTGAATGACAACTGTCAAACCCAAAAAAAAAAAAAAAAAAAAAAAATCTTTATAATTTTACACTTTCTTCCCCGTCCGGATGTTTCGTTTGTTGTTTTCTCGAGGTTTTTCAACGAGTGTTTCGAGTTTCCATAAAGCGAATGCAAAGAAACGCTTAGCGGGCTCTGGGTTTGTACCACGCAAAGCAGGGATTGCTAATGACAAGCAAGTGTTTCTGGATTGGAATGCACGCAAGACGAGTGTATTTCACCATTTCTGGCTGAGGGATCATTGTCGATGTGAAGCGTGTTATCATCCGCAGACAAGGCAGAGGCTGGTGAATACATTTGGGATTCCACGGGATATCCAACCAGTAGCGATGGAGAGTAGAGAGGAAGCGTTGGTGGTGAGTTGGCCAGACGGGCATAGGAGTGAGTATGGGTGGGATTGGCTCTATACGCACTCGTATAGCCCAAAGTTTGAGAGCAGCCAATTGGAAAGCAAGCAGCCGACGTATTGGGGAGCGGAACTTGCGCTGGAGGGTGTACCTTACGAGGCGGTGATGAAAACGGAAGAGGGGCTGAGACAATGGCTTGATCAGCTGGAGAGGTACGGGATCTCGTTTGTGGAAGGTACGCCGAGCACAGCTGAGGCTACCGAAGCCTTGGCCCGTCGCCTGTGTTTTATCCGAGAGACACACTACGCATCCGGCCTGTGGAGTTTCACAGCCGATCTGGCGCATGCGGACACAGCGTATACCAACCTGGCGTTGGGTGCCCATACGGACAACACTTACTTTACGGAGCCAGCGGGTCTTCAGATGTTCCATAAGCTTGCGTTTGATGGCCAGGGCGGGGATTCGCTCTTTGTGGACGGGTTCCACATCGCACGTCAACTCAAGTCACTTTACCCAGAAGCTTACCGTACCTTGAGTACCACCCGGGTCCCTACTCACTCTGCGGGGGATTCTCAGGTCCTGATCGTGCCCAGTCCACGTCATCAACCCATCCTTCAGCACGGCCCTGATGGCTCGCTCTATCAAATCCGCTACAACAACGACGATCGTTCCACGCTCGATCATCTCTCCAGTACCAACCTGGAGGCCTTTTACGACGCTCTCTTTCACTGGCATCGTTTGCTTACCTCGGCACACAACGAACGCTGGGATGCCCTACCCCCTGGCCGTGTGGTCACTTTTGACAACTGGCGTGTACTTCATGGTCGAAGTGCGTTCACTGGCCACCGTCGTATCTGTGGGGCTTATTTGCCTAGGGACGATTACAAAAGTCGGGCAAGAGTGGTGCGGATGACGGAGCAAGACAAAGATAGGCTATTGTAATCCAAAGAAGAATAAAAAGAGAGATATTTATTGTAAACATGATAGAGATGTGTGTGTGTGTGTATAAGTGTGCAAGTGTGTATAGCGAGTGATTTATAAAGAGTTGAATGCTTCTTCTACAAGAGACTTTAATAGGGGGGTATCGAACATAATCTTGGCCAACTCGTACAAATCGATGGTATCCAACAGACGGATGGTCACCTTGGGAGCTTGTCTTGTACCGGTAGCTTTGACCAAAGGAAAGAGTTTGTCACCCAAGAGTTGTTTCTTTTCATGAATCGGTTTGCCTTCAAACGAACAGAGTAAACTCAAGGTCTCTTCCCCCAGATCTTCACCTTTCATCAAGGTGGGTGGAACGATGGCAATCGCTTTGGATTTCGGTGGCAAAGGTGGAAGTGGGCTAAAGGGGGGTAAGTAAGGGACAACAACCAAAAAAAGTAGAGACTTACTTTCTCGAGGGCGTCACGTCGTCGTCGTCGTCGTCTTCTTCTGATTCATCCGATTCCTCACAAGCAGCGATGGCTTCCATGGCAGCATCGATTTTTTCTTTCAAGAAATCGGGATTAAACAGACAGAGAGAACGTTCTTTTCTTTTGAGGGTCAAGAGCATATCGACGATATCGTGCATGACAGAGCCAAAGTCCCCTACGTTTTGAACGGCAGTTTCTAGCTTTGTGCGTTGTAGACTAGCGCTGGTTTCGGTCATGACAGATTCGAGTGAGCCTTTACGACGCAGGGTGCGTGCTTTGGGTGGCTGGCTAGGCTGGTAGTTGGGTGGGGGTGGTTGAATGGAGAGACCAGAGGTCATTGAGAACAAGGTTTTACCAGAGCTGGCGGTCATGGGCGAGAATTGTTCGATTGGTTTTCGAGCAGGTGCAGGATAGATGACTGATTTCTGACCGATGGAGAGCTCCTTGAGTTCTTCCACAGGCTCATAGACCGGTTGGGCTGGGTAAGGATCAAAGTAAGCAGGCGGTTGGGGTGGATAGACCGACTGGGGGCGGAACGGCTGTGATCTGCCTTTTTTCGGTTCATGGTAGGCCACCGTCAGATGTCGACAGCCCATCGTGTAATTGTTCATTGCGTTTAATGCAGCGGCTGCTTCTTCGGGCTTACCAAAGCTTACAAACCCATACCCTTTCGATTGACCACTGGCGTTGGTCATCACACGCGCAGATACAATACGTCCGTATTTGGAAAACAGATCACTCAGGTTCTGGCTGCTGATATGAGGATCCAGATTTTTGATGTAAAGGTTCATGATATCCACAGGCTGGGCTGGCGTTGATTCTTCCATCTATCGTTCAAACCGTTAACCACACCCTCTGTCTTTTTTTTTTTTTATTTATTTCTTACGTTCTCTTTCACTGGCGGTTGCCCAGGTTTGGTGTGGCTATAGGGCACAACAGATCTATGGAATGTAAGCATGAAAGAAAAGCAAACATACACACATATGGCCTTTTTCAATCCTTTTTTTTTTTTTTTTTTTTTTTTTTTTAAAAAAAAATATCTCCTTAAAGATAGTTTGATTTCGGCTTTCAATAAACACACCCACACACACACACACACATATCTATTTTCTTCCCCTCATCACTTACAATTTGAACCCATCCATCCATTGTTCGTCCTAATCCAAAAAAAGAAGGTTAAATAGACGGACAAAAAAACAAAAAAACAAATAAAGGGAGTTTACCAAGACTCTCTGCGCTTCATCGGAATGAACCTGTTTAAAGAACTGAATAAAAGCACAGCCCTGAAAGAAATGACCGTTCATGAGGCATTTGCAGAGGTTGAGGGGACCAAAGGGACGAAAGACATCGTAAAGTCTATTATCATCAAAATGGTCAGGTAAACCACTGACTTCGAGCAGACAGGCATTGGATTCTGGATCGAGACTACGGTTCTGGTACATCTGAAGATCCAGTTTCGCGTGGTTGGTAAAGGTAAATCCATTGTAGAGTGAATAAGCTCGATCCGCTAAAGGGAGAGGTCAAAACATAACCCAAAGCATGAGCAGAATAGCTTACCGTATTTCACATGGCTGAACCTGAGCTGGCCAATGTCTTTTTCTCGGTCCATAATAATTCTAGAGCAAGCCAGGTGAATACAACAACATGTATTTTTTTTTTTTTTTTAAAGATTTTCCTACTCTGTGGGCATACAGTGCTGTAATAACGTACGGATGTCGCTCTCCCTGACGTTCTTTGGTAAAGTCCCAAGAAACAACGTGTCTGACACAAGGTATTCGTTGGGCTCATAGATTTCGTATTGCTTCACGTTAAGACTAGGCTTTCGTTTGGGTAATTTGATAACAGGCGTATAAAGTGTCATCTAAAGTGCTCTCTTTGGGAAAATACACAATCAACGGTCGATTGCCTTTCAAAAAAAAAAAAAAAAAGGAAAATAATGGGTGATGAAAAAAAAAAAAAAAAAAAAAGTCAGTTGATTTAAAAAGAAAAAAAAAAAAGGAGATGAAAAAAAAAAAAAAAAAAAAAAAGGGAATGAAGAATGCTTGTTCGAGTTTTATCTTTTTATTCTTATTTTTTCTTTTTTTTTTTTTCTTTTTTTTTACTCTCTTCTTTCGCACTCACTAAGTTTTTTTTTTTTTTTTTTTTTTTTTTACACCCAAAAAAAAAAAAAAAAGTGAAAAAAAGAATTCAAAAAAAACCAAAAAAAAAAAAAAAAAAAAAAAAAAATTCAAGGAGTCTGTGCCAAGGCGTGGACGAGCGAGCGTTTGGATTGGATGATGAGAGCACGACTGAGTTTCTTTTGAGGCGAACGCTCTCCTTTTTTCATTTTCCCACAGGACGCAACGTCTGCAGCTATTCAAAGTCAGCCGAGGGGAATGTCATGTGACTTGGTGATTCCCTGTCGTCTCCGTTTGAAATGAGCTTTGGGTTATCCTCCACAGGATTAAAAAGCCACATTCCTCCCATAGACAACAACATTTCTGTTGATACGCAAGTACAGATGCTAAAACACAAGAAAAAGATTTTTTTTTTTTTTTTTTTTTTTTCAATAAAGTGATTTTGGGGCCTTTGGGAGGGTCTCTCGGCTTATTCAAGGGTAGCCGTTATCGAGATTACAACGATCGTTCAAAAAAAAACTGGGCTTGAAAAAAAAAAAAAAAAAAAAAAAAAAAAAAAAAAGCGACTTTCTAGAAGAAACTATACGAATGACCCTTTTTTAAAAAGTCAATAAAAAAAAAAAAAAAAAAAAATGCAAAAGAATTTTCTGTTGAAAGAGAAAGAGCGGAATGGAGTTTATCCAATGGATGAGGGATTACCAATCTATTGGGTCAAACAAGATTCTTCTTTAATGCAAAAAAAGAAAAAAAAAAAAAAAAACAAGCAAGGGGGGAAAGCTCTTAAAAAGGCATTGAATAATAAATGTGTCTTTGATTGGCCATGTTCTTTCTTAAAGAGCGTCCAAAAGGGTACACATGGTTCGACGCTTAGTTGGCTCTTGTGGTGAGTAGATTTCTATTTGTGCTGAAACTGAAAATAAAAGTGTCTAATTTGGGTGGAAGCTGAAATATCCAAGAAAAAAAGAAAAAAAAAAAAAAAAAAAAAAAAAAGGTCGATAAAAAAATTACCCACAATTTTCTTTTTTTAAAACAATCTTGTAATTTTTTTTTTTATTTTTTTTTTTTTTTTTTTTCTTTTTATTTGTTTTCTTTATCCTATTTATTCTTTTTTCTTCTGGAAAAAATAGAAACCTTTTTCTACTGTCTTTTTAAAGAAAAAGAATCTTCTTTTTTATTCTTGTGAAACAAAAAAAAAAAAAAAAAAGAAAAAGTTTCTTTGTCAATAAAGTTTTTTTTTTTTTGATATCCCAAAAAAGATGGTAAAAAATACAAGTCGATCGAGTAGTGCAAGCAGCCAAGAAGGAGGGGCTTATAAAAGGTAAGGTTGTTTCAAAGTTGAGCTTTTTGGTTTTGACGTGGATGTAGACTGAAGTTGGAAGATACCGACTCTGAGACTACTACGCCCGAGAGCGAGTCTGTGACTACGAGTGGAAACACAAGCAGCAGCAGTACGAGTAGTAGCATCAGCAGTATCAGCAGCAATAGCAGCAATATGAAGACACAGGCTGCGTTTGTGAACAAACTCTACAAAATGCTCGAAGACCCACAGACAAGCAAGCTTATCTCTTGGTCTACGCAAGGGGACCTCTTTAGTGTCTCTAACCCCACCCTGTTCTCCAAGTCAGTGCTACCTCAGTACTTTAAGCATAACAATTGGCAGAGTTTTGTTCGCCAGCTGAATAGTAATAGACAAGTAGTAGTCATGGTAATAAAAACGCTGACGGTTTGTTTTAGTGTACGGCTTTCATAAAGTCAACGACTTGATCCACTCCAACCTGACCAATGAAAATCAAACCTGGGAATTCAAGCATCCACATTTTCGTCGAGGCGCTGTGAGTGATTTACAGCATATCAAACGTAAGAGTGCAAAGACGCACATCCAGTTACAAAAACAACAAGACTCCCCGGACGACACTCCCCATCATCAACATCATCCTCATCATCCTCATCCTCATCAACAACAACAACAACACCAGCCACATCCAGCTCACCTTTTGGCTGACATGGACTCACCCAAAGAATCCCTCACAGACGTGGGCATGGAAGACCACGTGCATCGGATCGAGTCTCACCTTTTGAGTGTTTCCAAGTCATGTGAGTTACTCTATTCAGAGGTCGTCAACCTGAGAAGCGTGGTATCCAAGCAACAAGCGGTAAGGGGCAAAACCTATCACGGTAGACTTGGTGTTGATCTCTTTTTAGGCCATGCAGGATTTAGTGGATGTAGTGTCTGCCTGCCAATTCAATCCGAGCCAAAAAGGTTTATTTTTTTTTTTTTTTTCCCCATTTTTTTTCTGATTTCTTTAGACTGCCACTGTCAAGATGAAAAAACCAATGGCACACCTCACTTTAGTACCCCACCACTCACACATCACCTACTTCACGAGACTGAAAAGACAAGTGCCTTTCGTCGACCGGCCGATACCTTGGGTGCTTATGTCAGTCCACCCTTTCGTAAACTCACTCTGATCGATTCTCTGGCCTCTGACACTTTCTATCACAAATCACTACCAAGTAACTAAAGATGGGATGGAAACAAGTCGTGATTGACCCCCCCCTCCTTTTTTTTTTTTTTTTTTTTTTCATAGTCACCGAAAGAAATCACTCGATGATGAGCTTTGGTAAAGAATCGCACATGTTGAATCCTTCAGGTTAAACGCTCAAGAAAAAAAAATCCATTTTAAATAATACTTTATATTTTATACCAACAAGATACAAGCGGAGATTCGCTTAATCACTTGTCTGACTCATTGTGTATGGCTATTCCTCTTTTTTTTTTTTCTCTTTTCTTTTTTTTCGATTTTTTTTTTTTTTTTTTTTTTTTTTTTTTTTGATGAAAAAGAGTGTATGGACGGCGGCTTTCCAGAAAAGAAGTTACGGGATTCCACCTAAAGTGGGATTTACGTTAAAGAGAAACACACAGGGTTTGAAGAAAATGGGATGATGGATTATTTTCTGATGAAATCGGAGGATAGGTGAAGCCATGCAAGCGAGTCGAGAGATTGTTCAAACACCAGGCAGTACTTATGGGTAAATAAAAAAAAAAAGGGATTTTTTTTTTTTTTTTTTAAGAGTGTGACGTGGGTTGGCTAGAGGAGCGCATACGTTAGAATGGCAAGAAAAACCTAGAAATGTGTTGATGATCACCAAATGTCGCGACACCAGCTCTGAAAAAGCGTTGGTGACTTTAGCGCGTTGGTTGCATCAGACGAGACCAGAGATGAATCTGGTGGTAGAAAAGAGTGTGGCAGAAGCGTGTAGAAAAAGCTTACCCCAGGTTCATACGTTAGATCCAGGTAAAAGAAAAGGATACACTAGGGAGGGGACTGACCAGACCAGAGGATTACTCAGAGACGATCGATTTTGCCATCACCTTGGGTGGGGACGGTACGTTATTACGTCTGTCTTCCCTCTTTCCCAAGGCGGCACCACCCGTCCTCAGTTTCTCTCTGGGCACCCTTTGTTTTCTCAAATCTTACAGTAAGTAAGCGTTCCTTCTCTCAGGCTTTTAAAAACAGGCATGGCAGGTTTTGATCGCTATCAGGAAATCCTGGGGGACATGATGGCGGGTAATATCGGTCTGACGATGCGTATGCGCCTCTTTTGTTCACTTCACCAACACGATGGCCAGCGGATCAGACAGGGGGGAAAGAGAGTGCAGGGACGACAGGTGATGAACGAAGTCAGTCTTCATCGAGGTCGATACCCGCATCTTACTTCTATTGACTGTCGTGTCAATGGTCATTATCTGACAGAATGTATTGCCGATGGCCTGATCGTATCCACACCCACTGGATCCACCGCTTACTCTCTCTCGGCTGGAGGGCCTATCGTTCATCCTACCGTCCAGAGCCTGGTCTTGACGCCCATCTGCCCACGTTCACTTTCCTTCCGGACCGTCCTCTTGCCTTCCAGCTCCGTCATCGAGCTCAAAGTAAGCTCTGGCCAGCCAATATCTTACTCACCTTCTTTAGATTGGCCAACATAGCAGAAACCCAACCGAGGTCAATATAGATGGCCAAGAGATCTTTTTATTGCATCGAGGCGACTATGTCAAGGTTCGATCGCTTTATGCCACACACTCTTGTTCTTAGCTCTCTCTCTATTTTTAGGTACGCATGTCCAAATACCCCATCCCCTGTGTTACCCATCTCACACAACACACACACTGGGAACAAGACATCAACGAACTCTTGAAATGGAATCAAAGCTTTGGTCGATCTTGAATCTCTCAGGAGAGGACGTTCGATGGGGGGGGGGTTTTTTTTTTGATTGATAAAAGAGGGAGGTGAAAACAAGGAGAAAGTTGCCTGTCAAACAGATCATTCCTGTTCGATGGTCACACTCAATTTATTATTGAAAGCAGCCATTGTTGCGTTGATTGGCGTAACCTTAGATTCAATAAGCGCAACATAACATGTGTCCCCCTCGATTATAAAATAGCTTTCTCCTTTTGCTTTTCTTTTTGTTGTTCTTTTTTTTCTTTTTTTTCTTTTTTTTTTTTTGTGTGTGTGTTTATATGTATTTGTGTATGTGTTGATAGAGTATTGACTGTCCCTATGAATTCAATCTCACCGCCTACTTCACCTGTCATATCCACCTTTACCTCACATTTCGTACAGGCTTTACACGACTACCTGCCTTCTTCGGCACCTGTCACAGACGAGGCTGTCACTTGCCTTTTCTTCAAAAAAGGTTCCATCATCGAAGTCTTGAATCGAGATCATTCGGGCTGGTGGGACGGTCAGTGCGGTAATATTCGAGGCTGGTTTCCTAGCAACTACGTCGGAAGAATAGGGGAGGCGAGAAGGGACAGCGTGGATTCTGAACAGGACAATGGCGAATTTGCCTTGTGGCAAAAGATCCGCGCACAGGAAAAGGTAAAAAAACAAAAAAGTCTCTCCCCAACAGTGAGATAGCTAAGGATCCATCGATATAGACGCCCTCGTTCCTATTACAGATCTCGGATATCCTCGCCAGATTAAAACAGGATCATCTGGAAGAAGAAGATCATCTCCAGATCCTCGTGTTCCAGCTCGTGTCCTGCATCAAGTCTATTCTTATCGAATTCAATATTGTCGACAAAGACAGTCCCCTCTTACGCGTCTATCCTGAACTCGCCCGGCAACGCAAGACCGTCTTTTATACCCTCAATCGGCTTGTGATGAAATGCAAAGAACCTCAAAAGTACCCACAAGCGCTGGAAACAATCGCCGAAGGGCTCCTGTACGATCTCAACGGCTTTGAACGCATCCTTCAGACCCTGCCTTCTCTCGATGACTTTTCCTCCTCTTCTCGCTCCTCCCTCAACTCGCTCAGCTCCCATCCTTACGATAGCAAAAGTCAATCCTCCTTACTCCTGTCTACCTTTCGATTGAATACCGAAACCATCACCCACACACTCTTGGACCGTCAGAACGCTCTGCAAGACCTGATCCATGCCCTTCTCACCCATCTGCCCTTCTTTCTGGCCTACCGTCGAGAAAAGACCACAGAACTGCTCGATATCACCCAACGTGCGATCGAGGCCGTCAAGAGCTTTCTTTCGATAGTAGAACATACCTGCTCCAACTTTGAAGAGCTTGACCGTCAGCTTTCCCCCACCGATGACTCGCTCTGGGTCTCACTCGTGTTTGCCAAAGAATCCGTCTATGCTGCCATCACCAACCTCGTCACCGCCATTCGTGCTTCGACCCATCCTCAGTCCGATCCGGACGCGTCCGAGTCTGAGCTGGAACATCTCAAGACCTGCTGCCATCGCGTCATCCAAACCACCCACGCCTGTGTCCAGGCCTGTCGCCATTGCCTTCAGCCTCCACGCGAGGGTGTCCCTCCCCTCGCGTCAGCCTTGATCGAGTTGCCCACACGGCATCCGGCTGAACTCCATCGAAAGATCGCCAGTCTCAAAGCTATCGGGGACAGCCCACCGCGTCTTCGCCCTCGCGCTTCCTCAGTCCATCATCACCCCGCGCAAAAAACCCAACCCAAACGAGCGCGTGGTCTCAGCATGACCTCCCTTCGCTCCTCACTTTATAAAAAAGAAACATGGGAGCCTCCACCCATGCCCAGTCAGAGTTCACCCCTCAATCCTACTCCCGTCCCTCAGGTCGATCCTGGCTTTCTCAAACACCCTGAATGGACCGAAGAGGACTTGATCCTAAATCAACACGGCGATATCAAATATGCTTCGATTGAAGCCATCGTACAACATCTTACCTTTCATCAGAAAGCCGCAGGTAACTTGACCATCATCTTCCAGACCGCACCTTCTTTACCCACTCTCTCCCCCTTCCTTTTTTTTTTTTTTTTTTTTTTTTCTTAGACCTCTTGTTTGTCCGTGCTTTCTTTTATAACTTTCGTTTGTTTACCGAACCTCAGGAACTCTTGCAACGTTTGACCCAACGTTTCTACAGTCAGCCTCCTTTTGGTCTCTCCCCCGCTCAATACGAACAATGGCTAAAACAAGTCCTTGTGCCGATCCGATTAAGGGTCTACAATATGATCAAAACTTGGCTCGAAAGTTACTTTCAATACGAACAAGACGTTCTTATCCAAAAAGATCTCGTTTTGTTTATCGAAACTGGCTTGACTGAAGCCATGCCCATCCCTGCTGAAAGAATGTTGGCTCTGGTTCATAAAATCGTAAGTTTCTATTCTATTTTTTTTTTTTTTTTTTTTTTTTTTTTTTTTTTTTCCTGGGTATTTTCTTTTTGTTTTGTTTTAATACCCTCATTTTTGTATGTTTTTCTTTACTTTCTTCCCTTGGGGAAGAAAGTAAAGATCAATATTAAAAAAAAGAAGGCAAAGAAAGCATGCGATACATATACATACTTAGTTTGCTTCCAAAGAAGATTCTCGCAGGCCTTTCTCTCAAAAGTCAACCCTACACAGTTCTTTGGTCTACTCTCAAAAATCGTTACCTCAAACGAGTTCCATCTTTTCCAACCTCTCCATCTTTGATGATCCTTCCATACCCACCCCTAACCTGAACAAATCCACACGTAATCTACTCAAAAAAGCCAGTCTCCAGAACGACTATTCGCTTCTCCACCTGGTCGATCTTGACCCCATTGAGCTGGCTCGACAGATTACCTTGCTTCAGAACCATCTTTTCTGTCAGATCGAACCTTACGAGATTCGAGACCAACGCTTCAAAAAGAAAAAAAAGTCGGCCAACATCAAAGCCATGATCAGCAAAAGTACTCAGACCACCAATTGGATCCAAGACAGTATTCTTTCTGAGCTTGATGTCAAGAAGCGTGCCAACGTGTTAAAGTATTGGATCAAGGTGGCGGATGTAAGTCCTTTTTGTCTTTTGATTGGCTTATTTATTTGTTTTTTTTCCCCCAATCTAGGCCTGCCTTCAGCTCAATAATTATGATACGCTCATGGCCATCCAATCCGCATTGTCCTCCACCTGTATCATCCGACTCAAGAAAACATGGGACAATGTTCCTAACAAACACAAGAGCTTACTCAAATCTGTCCTTAGTGTGTTGGATTCCTCACGTAACTATTCAGAGTACCGTGGCAGACTCAAGGTAGCCGTCGCTCCCTGTTTGCCTTTCCTGGGTATCTATCTGACCGACATGACCTTCTTTGACGATGGCAATCCCGATTCTTGCATTACCCAGTCCGGCAAGAAACTCATCAACATGTACAAATTCACTTCGGTCACCAAAATCTTTATAGAAATCGATCAATTCCAAAAACCCTATCACCTCTCCAAATTGGATGAAATACAGGCTTATTTACTCCATCACCTTGAATCTATCTCTCTTGACGAAGAAATCTATCGCGAAAAAAGTTACAAGCTTGAACCCTAATCTTTTTTTTTTTTTTTTTTTTTTTTTTTTCCTTTTTTTTTTTTTTTTTTTTTTAATTTTTTTAATTTTTTTATTTTTATATATATATTTATATATATATATATATATATATATATAAATATCAATAAAGTTTCCTATCTCTATAGTCTACCGCAGTCTCTCATGTTTTTCTTTTATTCAAAAAGGATAGGCACAAACTTCCTTTCAAAAGAAACTTTTCATGTAAAACGTTCCTTAACAACGTTGTATCCACCCTCAAAGCCATTTCCCTCCTCTTTTTTTTTTTTTTTTTTTTTTTTTTTTTTTCAAAAAGTTTCAGTTTATTTCCAAGCACGCTTTCTTTAGGGAGTACCATCGCAAGGTGATAAATCCCAAGAGATCTTCAGAATCTCGCCCTTGATGGCACGTGTCTTTTCAAAGACCTTTTCATACTTGAATGTGTGTCCTTGCGAGTCTACAGACTGCTTTAAAAAGTCACAGAAAGGCAAGATGCCTCCTCCCACTCCAAAATACATGGTCTTTGCACCGACATAACTGTAATCAGACATTAGCTCAGACGTACTCTCTCTCTCTCTCTCTCTCTCTCTCTATCCATTCACATCTTACCAAACACCTTCTGGTTTTTTCAACGCTTTTTGAAACACTCTCACTAGATCAACAAAAGAATGCTCGGCATAAATGGTTTCTGAAGTCACAATCATATCGTATTGTCCTTGATCGTTTCCTAATTGTTCCTATATAGCCAAATCAATCCAAACCGTGTTTTTTTTTAACAAGAGTCTTACAGGAAGTGTGCTCCAGTCACCGTAAAAAGCTCTTGTACGAGCGCTGACCTTTTCCAACATCATCGGAACCTGTTCACTAGAAATCTCTGCCTCTGCATCGCATGTAACAGGGTCTTCTTCAATACGCTTCGCATCATCGTCGTCATCGTCGTCATCGTCGTCTTCAGATTCATCACTGCTGCTCTCCTCTGCTTGTTCGGGCTCGACAGCAACCACAGGTTCTTGCACGTTCAAAACAGTGTTTAAGAGAATGTTGGGTATGCTGACATAACGTATCACTTGTTCATTGTAATCCTGAATGTCTACTTGATTGGCTTTCTCTTCTGACAAAAGATACAAGGAAGGAATAGACGATCCACAGCCAAGCTAAGAAAGCCTTGAGTCTCTCTCTCTCTCTCTCTCTCTTTTTTTTTGTCGTTACCTCTAAAATCTTTTTGTGGTTGGTTTGTTCTTTCGGTAGACTTGATAGGTACTCTACCATATCAATTGAACATTCCCAAGTTTTAAAGCCTCCTTCATACACCCCTTTGACAAGATCCGAGTTACCGTTGGCACTCAACATGTTCATCACTGCTATTTCTTCAGCACCTTTGTCCATAAAGTTGTCTTGCTGAGCAATTTCAAACCTCACATCAGCCAAAGTACGCTTATAGATCGGTGTATCGATACAGTGGATCTCTAACCTGTCTGCCTGGATAACTTCAGGTAGACGAGAAGACTATCGTATTTTTTTTTTTTTTGGATACAGGCACACACATACAACTTTCTTACCCTAATGTCATATTCTTTACTAGCCAATTTCGATATCGTTTTTTCTTCATTGATGTTTAGATCCTGAAGCGATGATTCCAACGGTTGACTCTCTTCAGTATCCTCAAGGTCCAAATCTTGGTTCTAAACCCAAAAACCAAAAAAAAAAAAAAAAAAAAAGAAAAGCCTGTTAAAAATTCTCCTTTGATTTCATACTTTATAAAAAAAAAAAAAGACATACAGTAAAGTTAAATTTGAATCCACTCATTTTATTGAAAGAAATCCTTTGGGTCTACAAAGTGGAACTTTGATAATAAAAGAAAAATTTGAGGCTTATTTTTTTTTTTTTTTTTTTTTTTTTTTTGGATTTTCTTTCCGCTAAAACAGAAAATAATAATAGTAATAGCAGCGTGGTTGTGTGCTGATCCAACAGACTCAATTTCAAAAAATTTACCACGGTAACAGTCATCCATTGTTTCGCAAGGGTCAAACTTCTCAAGGTGTTATGGACAGTTAAAAATTGTAAACCCACAACTCTTTTACAAGTACAACAATGTATTTAAAAAAGCTTGTCAAGCTCCGTTTAATTCGATTCTTTGTATTGATGGTCAAAGATGAACTATTTATATTTTGCGAATTATAAATGCGCATTCAAAAAATAACTTATCCAATTGATCCTACTGAGGCCATTAACAACACTCCCTCCTACACACATGAAATGAAAAAAAAAAAAATCCCCTTTTTGAATAAAGCATCGAGTCAAAAAAATTTCATAATGTTGACAACCCTTTTTTCGTAATGAAAGGGTACAGAATAAGAAAACATGTTCCATTTACTTGAGAAGCTGCCATTTTCTTTCTCAAAATGTAGTAATACATACAAACCTAGTTGCTTATCATACACCCAATGTCATTCGTTACACCTTTAGGTTCATACCTTAACCTTGCCTCTCCCACCATCCTCTTTTATTTTCTGTTACTCGTCCTGTTAACTTTAGCTTACATTCGTTTTCAAATTAAAAAACACAAAACGATAGACAACAACAGATAGCGTTTTACATAAATTGAAGTATTTCATTGTCTTTCTAATTTTTTTTTTTTATATACAACTATCTCAATGAGACAAAGATTGCAAAACATCAAAGGAACCGGTGCCTCCTTCTACTACACGGCCCACAACAATACGAGAGGAAGGTGAGTCAAGTGTATCAAAATCACCATGTCTATGAAAAGAAATAAGTAACGAGAAACTTCAATAACGCAAATCTATACTTACAAAGTGGCTTCAGTCAAGAATTTACAAGTGGATTCGAAACTCATCTTCAAGAAGGGAGCTACGTTGGATCCAATACCGATACGCGAGAAAGGTTTGTATCCACCTTCAAACGTCATATAATCAGCAATCAGGGTCAAGTGACGACGATCCACCTTGATACCATACACACCGAAAACGCTACCAACTTCCTTGATAATAGCGTTTCTAGCTGCTTCAACACCATAGGTTCTTAAGATAGCTGCAATATCGTTGGTATCAATGTAGTTGACATCAATGATATCCGAGAAAGCCCACATGCCTCTCAAGTTCACACCTTCCGTTTGAAGACGTTTCTAGAGATTTTAGAGTTAGTATTTCAGCCAATCAAATAATAAACACAACTTACCGAAGTATCGTTTTCTGTGGGATTGATGTATTCGAAACACTTGGAAATACCCTTCACTTCGTGAACGACAACACGGGCACAAGACTTTTCGATCAAGGAGACCATCAAGATCTTCTTGGTATCTGCAGGGAATTCTAAATCAATTTCGCAATAAGCACCATGGGTGTCGTCAAAGGTAAATTTGGTGCAGTATTTGCTATTTTGAACAACCTGTGTCTCAATATCTGAAGCTTTTGTTCTCTTGGGTGCTTCTTCTTCTTCGCCGCCAGCTAAAATGGCTTGTTCAAATTCTGCTTCTTCATCTTCCAAAGTCTTTTCAACTTCGTCTTCTTCTGGCTCTTCATAGCTGGCTTGAGGTTTGTTTTCAGCAGCCTTGCGGCTAGTCTTTGCATCTTCTCCTTCATCTGCACCGTCATCTTCACGAGCAGTAGCTACAGCACTATCGTCATGTTCCACAGCGTCCGAAAGATCCATTCTGTGTCCTTTACTAATATCATCTTTTTTGATGTCTTTGATATCTTTACGAATCAACTCTTCAAGATCTTTAACAAATACAGTCCCAACCACTTCTTTCACTCGTTTGGCAGACACACGGTATTCTTCATTGTATTCCTTTTCGTCAAACAAGTTGATACGAATAGAGTATGTCTTTGATCGCTTATAGTTATTGTCAGATGATTTGGTGCTGGTCTTTTCTCTGACAATGACATTGTCAACCAATTGGGCTAGTGTCAGTCGAGAGGCAGATTTACAGAATTGACCGGCTTTCTTAGGGGTTACGTCGCCAAGCAAGGGTAGCAACATAGTAGGTGTCTTGATATTACGAGCAGCAGTCATAATAATTTCACGGAGACGAGGAATACCCAAGGTAACGTTAGCAGCACCATAACCGGCAAAGTGGAAAGTGTTCAGCGTCATTTGCGTAGAGGGTTCACCAACAGATTGAGCAGCCAAAAGACCGACAGCCTCTCCTGGTTCAACCAAGCTATGAAGATATTTAAGATTCATCAAAGCCTTGAACTTGTTCTTGGTCAAGCCAGCATAGCGAGCAGTGTTCTTGGAGCCGTCAGAGCCCTTTTCAAAGGGCATAGTGTCAGGGTTCTTTTCAATATAATCCTTCATAGCTAATGAGAATCTTTCAGAGACTACACCAAGGTGAGTGCTAGGATTATAAACAGACAATGCGGGATCGTATTTTCCGGGCTTTTTAAGTGCTTTTTTGGCATAGTCCTCGCCCTTTTTAACTTCCAGTGAGGCCAAGGCGTCCTTGGGATGGTACTTTTGAGAAAGAGCCTCAAAGTTGTGTGCAGAGAAGCTGAATTGGTTGATGTGCTTGGCTTTGATAACATCCAAGGAGTCTTCACCATAATGGAATTGCAAGACGGAACCATCTGAATCACGGACGGTATGATCGTAATGTACACGTAAACCTTCCAAATGTTTGATCAAACAACGTTGCAAATAACCGGAACGAGAAGTCTTGACAGCTGTATCGATCAAACCTTCACGACCAGCCATACAATGGAAATAATATTCTTGGGGTCGAATACCAGTCAAGAAACGGCCAGTAACGAAACCACCAGCACGAGCACTAGTATCAAACGGTCTGAAGGATGGCAAGGATCTACCAGAAACCATAAGAGGTACACGACGACCTTCCAATTCTTGTTGACCTAACAAACAAGAGATTTGTGTAGCATTAACGTTTGAACCCTTAGCACCTGACACTGTCATCATTTGCATGTCGTTCTTGGGGAAAGGACGAACAAGACCATCAGGAAGACATTTGGTGGTGATTGCAGAAGTCAATTTGTTAACCTTAGCCTTCATAGCATTATCCAAACCAGCTAATTTGTTGTCATCACGGACAACTTCGTTCATACGCAACTTAAATTCTCTAGCCAACACTTCGGAGCTGGCTGTCTTGGCTGTTTCACCCAAACCCAAGAACTCCAAATGAGCTTCGTCGCCCAATCCAACACCGTTATCCAAAAGATCTCTACGCCATTTGTTGCCACTCTCTGTCAGGATCAAATCATCCATACGACAAGTGAAACCGTGGTTTTGGATAAACTTGATGAACAGACGACTCAAAATACTCAATAGCATACCGGCTGATTCGGGCCCATAAATTTCATAGATAGAATGAACCAAACCGAAAGCAGAAGCACCAAACTGAGATTTATCCATTACACCATGTAAAAATTCACCCTCGACGACGAGCACTTTGTCTTCTTCTTTAGCGTGAGGACCCCAGAACTTGGCAGGGACCTTGGATTTGGAAGTCATGTTCAATTGAGACTTACCCCAAGTCAAGTTTTTAAGTACAGTAGAGATAACTTGTTTACCAGACCACAAAGCTTTTGGCTTCAGAATTGTAGGGGGCAAAGTTTGAATGCGGCCTCCACCGGTTCCATCAATTTCAGGTCTAAGAGAACCGTACAGTAATTGGTGATACTCTTCACGAGTAAAGAATGTATCTTTAGAACTCATCCATACACCAGAATCTACGTTGTCTTGGATCAAACCACGCAATGGGTCACCACTGGTAGGTACCAAGTATTGGTTGTCAGTGTTGGCAATCATCGAAGCTTCAGCACGTGCGATTTCATTTTGAGGAAAGTGAATATTCATTTCGTCACCATCAAAATCGGCATTGTAAGTATTACAATTAGCATAGTGCATACGAATCGTCTTTTCTCCAGGTAATACACGAGCTTTGTGAGCCATAATAGAAGGCTTATGAAGAGTAGGTTGACGATTTAGCAAAAGCATATCACCATTACGCAAGTGGCGGAAAACTTTTTTGTTGACGGTTTGTGTACGTGTAGGGAAGAGACTGTTGCCTTGCTGAACTGCGTGTGAGCTTTGGGGTGCTAAAAGTGAATTAGCAAGAGCAATACGCGATTCGATACTCAAGTCGCCTAAAACGTCAATGGATTGATCTTCGTTTTGAACATGTGTAGCACCGGGCCATTTATTAGGACCGTTGATGACTGCCTGTCTCATTTCTTTGATGTTGTGAGGAGTCACAGGTTCAGGATAAGTCAACTTGGTAGCGAAAACAGGTGGGATACCAATTTCGGAGGTTTCAATAAACGGATCAGGAGAAATAACTGAACGAGCAGCGTAGTTTACACGCTTACCCATCATATGTTTTCTGAACAAACCTTCCTTCTTTTCAAGGGCTTGTCGGATACCAGGAGGAAGAGTTTTACCCTGAGCTACTTGGGCAGGGTTCTTTGTAGAATCAATAAAAGAGTTTACAGCATGCTGGAGGTTTACGATTGAGTCCACAAATCGGTTACGGGTTACTTCCAATCTTCTTTTGTCAACAGGCTCTTGCTTGGAAACCTCTTGTAGTTCTTCAGAGAAATCACGAACAGCATGACTGCCTTTTAGGATGCCTGACAGCAATTCGTTTTGAGGTGATTCAAATGTTTTGTCACCCATTACAGAAGGAGGACGGAAACGAGTGGGGGACACAGCCAAAACTTCAATGAAAAACATATGGTAAGTAGCCTTCTTGACAAATCCTGGCACACGGGGATCGCGTGCACCAAAGAGCAAGGTAGTCATATCGCCTTCATTTTCAAATAAAAGCTGGACTTCCTTAAGTACCTCGTAAGGCGTCATGAACCTTTGTCCATCTTTGAATTCCTTCAACTGACGGAACCCACCAGTGTTGTCCATCAGTCGCTCCATAGCTGTTTGGTCTTTTTTGCTCAAAGCCATTTGGAACAACTTGGCAGCACCGTCGCGACGGATGGGAGGTGTAATACCGTGACAGCTGCCACACTTTTTAGCTGCCAAACATTGTTTCATAAAATCACGCATAACATTCTTGCGCACATCGTTAATTACTGTAACTTTGTAATCTTTAGAAGCAAATTGACGAGCTTCTTTGTCGCTCAATGCATCCTGTAATAAGTTATCGATATGATCAATGTAATCCTCAGTAGTAGACAGTGAAATGCTTTGGTTTTCCATACGATCTTCCATACTTTCGTCTTCTTTTCCAGGCTTTTTGATATCCAGCACAAGCTCATCAAGCGCTTGAGCTTCGCTAATCAAACCGCGTTGCAATAATGTCAATTGGGCGCTGAATTTTTTCATCTATCAACAAGTTAGATATTTCGCTCAAAAAAAGAAGTTGTGGAGAAAATTACCAATGCACGAGTTATACGAAAGTGATGACAGTATGCGCACTTGGCTCTCAAAATGGCATACAAGTTATCAAAGAACATGGGGTTATATGCTGGAATAGGCACTTCGATATGACCAAAATGACCAGGACAGTTGAAATGATCTTGAGAACAAGTAGCACAACTATAAAGCTAGTTAGTGTCTTTGTACTGTATCCAGCCTTTTTTTTTTAAAAAAAAATAAAAAAAAAATAAAGAATCTACATTTGCGATTTTTGGAAAGGGCCCAAAGTAGGGTCATATAAACCTCCTTTAGTGGGATGTCCTAAAGCATCAAAAAGTACCGGATTGACGATTTGTTTAACGGATATCTTTCTGATCTCGTTTGGCTCGTAAAAGCTAAAAGACACATGGTCTACTTCAGTACCGACGGGGACTGATATATTCATGGCGAGTAGACCTTTGAAGGTTTATGTAAACGAAAAAAAAAAAGTGTCAAAAGAAAAAAAAGCCACCATTTTCCACCTAATTTAATGGAAGAACACGACGGACTCTCAATGAACGTCACACTGGCAACGACCAATAAAAATAATTTTTTTTTAGATTGCAAAGCTACTGACATAAAAATAAGCTCTGCATTTTAGATTGATCAGCTTTATACACTACATAGAAAATGGCCGTCTTTACTTAAATCTATAGACCATTCTTCTGCTAGTACGGGTGTAATAAGGTTCGATACTTGGATGGTTTTTGAAGCTATTTGAAAGTACCAACCTCTACAAAGATAAAGATAACAGTTTCAAGTAAAAAGTTTTCAGAATGTTGTAAAGGAACCGTACCTGTTTTGTATCGAATTTTAAGTACAAAATTAGAAAGCATCAGTTTGTTCGATTGAAAAAAAGAAGGCGAATGGATCTACATGTCTTGTCCAGGCAATTCATTGTCAGCAATGCTGCCTTCAATTCAAATTTTACACTGAAAGAAGTGCATACCTAGCAATTTGTTTTTGACACTAGATGTGTACAGAGCTGTGTTTTTCTCAGAGAAAGTTTACAGAGTATGTCCAAAGGGCCGGGGTAAACAATGGGTCGTTTTCACCAATTTTTTCTCACTGTTGGAAGTTATAGTGCATCTAGATATATCAATCCCATATACAAAAATGTCTCCATAAATAAGAATAAAAATAAAAAATTTCTGGTGCGACTTCTTATGCAACACCAAAAGCGCCACAAACAGATATTATTTCTTTTGGAAACAAAAAGTAAAGACAAGTTACAGAGATTTACATTTTACCTGAAAAGAAAAAGCGTATTCGTGCATAAAACAAAGACTGGTATATAAGTATGTACAACTTACAATGTAATACTTTAAACTTGCTTCAATCGAAATCGTTCTAATCGCTGGATTGAAATAGAGCTTCCAGAAGAAGCTGAACTGTAGCGGCTAATATTTCAAATAAGGTGTTTAGAAATGCAAGCCAATGTTCAAAAACTAGCATATAACTTGCTGAAGCCAGACTTTATTTGACATAGAATCAGCCACTTCAATAACCAATGAAGGTTATTTCTGAAAGTCCGCCAATTACCATTAAATTAGCACTAGAAGGACTATATATAAAGAAAAGCCTAAATATAGAAAGCTAGCATATTAAAACATAAATAAAATTTAGAGTTTCTCCTCTATTTTACTTTTCTTCTTCTTTTTCAACAAAAAAAAACAAATGTTTTGGCGAAAGAAGGATAAGCAACCTAAAGAGTCCACTAACCCTTTGAAGAGAGCACCGTCTCCTCTCCTGCTCCTTCTTATTCTCCTGCCCCTTCCTATACATCTGCACCTGTTGCTCAAAACCACACAGATAATCGCCAAGAACTTTTTGGTGGCGCTCGAGGTCAACAGACTGAGAGCTATAGTTCCTCTCGGCCAAGTCATCGCCAACAGGAATCCTATGACGATGATGATGAAGAGGATGAAGAAGTACAAGTAGCCGGTTTAAAACAAAGAATCAAAGACGTAAAGCAAGACAGTTTGGCTAGTACCCGTGCCACACTGCAAAAACTACACGAGACAGAAGCCACGGCTGCTAAGACGATGAACATGCTGGGTGAGCAATCTTCGCAGATTGCGAATGTCAGCCGTCATTTGGATATGTCTAAAGCCTATTCAGACCGTGCCTCAAACCAAGCAGAAGAATTAAGACAGCTCAATCGATCTATCTTTGTACCTGTAGTTAGCAATCCTTTTAGAAAGAAGGCAAGAGAGAAGGAGGAGCTTGAGAAACTCCAACAAGACCGTAGCGAACACATGGCTGAACGTGACCGTATTCGTCAATTTGAATATGAAACCAAGGCACGTATCGAAGAAACCAATCGTCAAACTCGAGCAGGCCCATCCGGACGCCGCGGTCGTAGTGAGGCTGACCGCCGTCGATATCAATTTGAAGATGATGATGAGGATAATGCTCTGGAAGACGAACTCGACGAGAATCTCGATTTGATTGGCAATGCTGTTGCTGGACTGAAAAACATGGCTTTGACAATGAACACCACTTTGGACGACCAAACACAAGCTATCAACAGAGCTACTAAAAAGGTTGATCCACTAACTCAAAATTTGACAAGAACTACAGATAAACTGAACAGAACAAAGTAACACAATGTTTTTATTTCCATCTGATTTTTTTTTTCTTTCCTTTTTAATACAATAAAATGAGCAACGATGTAACTAACGAAGAAGAAAGTTCTTGCAAAAACATAAACGACATTGTCATCAAATACAAGGAAAAAGATAGTGCAAAAGGTTTTTTCTAAAAAAAAAATCCAGTCTATCTTACAAAATAGACTCATTGTTTTAAATATATGTTTAGTCATTGTCATCTTTCAGTCAATTGGAAATGCACCCATCTTGAAACAAAAGATTTTCAAATTATCTTCGTCCAGCAAGTTTCAGTTTGTTATACAGTTTTTGAGAAAGGAGCTTCGATACAAAGGCTCGGACCCACTTGTAAAAAAAAAGAAAGGCTACTCAAAAAATCTTTATTGACTATTATACAGTTTCTATATATCAACAGTGCCTTTTCTCCATCGCCTGAAGAAACGATAGCCAATCTTCATAAGGTAAGCCAACTTTTGTTTCTGTTTAATAGTAGTAAACCTTTTTTTTTCATTGCTCAGTGTTTTAATACGGATGGACATTTAATCATTAATTACTGTACAACTACCGCCTGGGGATAAATAGGGAGATGGCTTGGTAGAAAATGAGGAGAGATATGGGTTTAAGCTTGAGCGAAAATAAAAGAGAGAAAGCGACAAAGTGTTTATTATACAAGAGAAAATATATATATATATATAAATATTTAGGGGCGAAAAAAAAAAAGGAGATGACTGTGTATGTATTGAGTTGAATGTACGATGCTATTTTAATGTTGTAATGATGGTAAAGGAGGCAGAGGATGTCTTGGTGGCGCTGTTAAGGGTGGAGAGCCTCGTCCGCTAGAGATCGAGCTTGGCCTGCTAAGCTGCGCTATTTTATCTGTCAGCATTTCTATAGACGACCTTCTCTTGTACTGATGATATTCTCGTATCCACTTTTCTCTTTCGTTCTGTAATTGACTTAGCAGCTCTCGTTTGCTCTCTAGTTCAATTCGTTGGACCTCCATTTGCTCTTTGAGCAGCAGATGATCGGTGTTTTCTTTGTTTTTTATTTCTAGTCGTTTGATGAGCTCGTCTTGTTTTTCAACTACTTCCATCAGCGCTTTGGATTCAAGTCGCTGCATTTCAATATCGTTCACGTACTTTGCAACCATAGTCTGAACTGTTCGGTCGTAAGCAGCCATTTGCATCTTGTCTTCCGGGCTTTCTTCATAGACGTTGACTAGATCTGCCAAGAATGTGTCACTTTTATTTCGATCGAGTTGTTCCTGACTGAATGCAGGCGATAAGGGTGCGCTCTGGTTCATTTGCCTTTTAAGTTCCTGCTCAAAATAATCTCGTTCATCAGATTTCTGTTCGAGTTTTTGGGAGAGATACTTCACGCGAATCTCAAAGTCTCGCACCTTTGTCGAAGCAGAAGCGTGTTTTTCCATTTCGCTTTCGAGTCGTTGGACATGTTCTTGAGACTCATTGTATTTTTCTAATAAGCGCTGATAGTGACCTAGTATTTCTTCGGCGACTACATCAAATTCATACATATCTACACCAGGTCTGCCTTCACATATAGACTTCTGTAGTAGCTCAATCGTTTTTGAAGAGACAGGAGGCTCCGACGACGATGGAACAAACGATTCTTTTTTTGGTATGACGTTCAACTTGACTGAAGATTTAGGGGCCGTTGCGATAGGTTTAAGTACAGTTGTGATTGGCTTGAGAGTACGAGCTTTAGGTGAAGTGGAAGGCGAAGGGGGCAATGCTCTAGGCGTGTCTGATGGACTGGCTTTATGCTTTCTTATCTCTAGTGGACTTTCTATACCAGCAGACTGGTTAAGCTGTTGAACAACATCTTTAATCCCCATTTTTTTCTTTTTTTTTTGCGTTTGTGTTTTTAGTGCTTTTTTAAGCTGGATAATACAATAGAAAAAAAAAAGAGAAAAGAAAGTCAAGAAAAAGAAATTCTTGTAAGAGGAGTCAAGATAATTAGAAAGCAAAAAAACTATTTGGAAATTGGTGCGACGTACACCGAGCAAACCTTCCAGATAAGGAAATATGAAGCGTGTGAGCGATCCTTTTCTCTTTCTCTTTTCTAAGGGTATATTGATGAATTGAAGCAAACTAGCATTTTTCGACATTACTCTCACCCCGTTTTTAATTTTCTGGGACATGTTCTTTCTATTTGGTTTGAAATCTTTAGAAAACTGGAGGTAATCATGTCATTATAAATCACATTAAACCTTTAGCAGGCAAAATTGACGTACAGCACTTGTTAGTTGCTCCATAACTTTTTCTTGTCTAACTATGGCTTTCTTTTGCGGTTAAGGGCTTCATGCAAACTTAGATCCTGCTTCAAACATCTAAATTGATACTACCCAGCTTCTGGTTCTTTTTTTTTTTTTTTTTTTTTGTTCTGCAGTGTCTAATGCTTTACAATAACCACAAAAGGTAATCGGGTGAAATACCGCTCAATAAGGTATATGTTGGATTAGTCGTAGCACAACACAGATATTTTGGCTACCCTAAATCATTCGAACAACATGCCTTTATTGTTTCATTTACTGTAACACCACAGCAGTAACCCTTATTTCGCAAAAGTATTTTTTTTTACTAAACTACATTATAGCTATTAACAGAGGTATGTCCAAATGCACTATCTCCTAATTACAATATAATAACACATACCATGTGGGTGGAGCTTAATTGAATGAATGGAGATTTTGTGATCGCATGGCCTTTTTATTAGCCTAGTTAGTTGACCAATGCGGTACGGAGGCAAGTGGCTAGCTACACTGAAAAGCCTAACGAACAATAAAAATAAAAAAAAGACTAGAGAATTTTTGTATATCATTGCTTGTAAAAATCAGGAGTATAGAGACCCTTCCAATATTTATCCATCTGTTTCGTCGAGAGAAATGATAGAATCAGAGGCCCCAGCTCATCATCTCATTTGTCTATAAAACGACACGTGAATGCTGCTTATATTCAAACTGGTTGCCCCAGCTTCTTGAATAAAAACGTCTTTTCTTATAATCTTTGTTATATATTTTATAGATTAACTATTTTCACTTTTTTCTTTTTTCTGAATATTAAAATTGCTTGGAATCTCAGGAGAGTGCTATATTTTTGTGCAAATAAAACTGGAAAGGATAAGATAGCCGACCAGCTATCCAGATAACAAATAAACAAAAGGCAGCTCTCATAGGCCAGGATTCACAATAATAATAGTACAATAAAAGTTTTATTAGTTCAATTAGGCAAAAATACATGCTTATTCTAACATATAAGCATCTGAATTTGCACATGTCGTGAAAGCGGTGCGTGCTCAAAAAATTAATACAGGCCTTTCAGAAAATATCAGGGAAGCATAATAAAACGAAAACGTGACATATTTGCTAAATGTAAGGTTGACCACTGGTAGGCATATATAGTACTGCCCCACTCTCTCGTGCTGATTGCTTTTTTCCAAACAATGACACTAACAAGTGTGGTCGTTTTAAAGCTAAATTTGCTTTTTTTTATATAGAAAATAGCAGCTCCTTGAATATAAAACAAACAAACACCGTTTGTTTTTAATCAGGAGGAAGTGAGTTCAGTTTGGTGTTTGTACTATTTAGCTTACTTTAAAAACGGTGCCTCTTTAGACCTTTTTTATGCAAAGCTATAAAACTGTACTCAATAGTATATTGGTGAATTACTCTAGAGGACACATGATGCAAAGTTTAAACAATCCTCCATGTTGTAAGCTTTTAAATTGTGCTGAATGAGCCTTTCTAGGCTGTACACATCTAGAGCTTATGTTCAAAAAACAAATGGGAACATTATAAAGTCAATATAACAATACAACAAAATTTTCACTGCAAGTTATATATTTAAGGTGATGTATGTGTGTTTATGTATAAGCGAATGTATGCTCTGATGTCAGTGTGTTTTAAAACTTTAGTACATGCAGTAGATTCTATTTTTTTTTAAAGAAAAAATAACTTTCTATTATGATTTCAGGCACGTTTGGAACTAAACCTCTCTCCTGGCTAAATGAACTAAATAAAAAAGATGGAATCATCACCTTAAAAGCAATCAACGAAGATTGTTCTAAGGGAGTAATGAGAGCGCTTGCCTTTTTTCTAGGATTGGCTTTAAAAGCAAAGATACCGAAATGGAATATTTGAACCTCACTCGAAGGAATTGCAGTTTGAGATATTTTTAGAGATACTACGGCCAGTAGTTATGTGATTGTCTTTGTTCTTGCTGTTGAAAACACCAAATGCCACAGTAACACAGCTAAGGGGGGAAGGGTAAACGTTGCCGCCGTGGCCTTTAATTTCAATCCCAGTGTTTATTAAGGAACCCAGCTATAATTTTCTAATTTTTTTTTGTTAATTTCTTTTTTTTTTTTTTTTGCTAATTTGTATATGTTTGCTCAGAGATAAAAAAAAAAATGGATAAACCAGTAGATACAGACGATATTTCATTCAGCACTTTTATTGGCGTATTGGTATCAGTTCTTGGCAATGTAACCGTTAAGCTCTTTAGATAGAAAACCAAATATACGAGATAATTTACATCTGCCTTTTTTTAGGCATTAATATCTGTTGCACTCAATTTGCAAAAAAGAGCGGTAAAACAAATACACTCAAACGGTTCGTTTTGACATTGTTCTCTTTTAGCACAATAAAATACAAGAGAAGCAGCTAGCTAATTATTTTTCCAACATGGACGATCCACCCCAATGGATTACTACAACACCTTATAATGGCTTTTGCCCTGATGACGGTTATTCCTCACCAAGGTCATCAATTGAATCTTCAGTCACCCGTGCAAGATCGGAGGCGGAATTAATTGAACATCAAAAAGTAGTAATGGCTATGGCTCAAGAACAGACCAAGGGAGATGATACACAATACTTGAAATCAAAACTGTGGTGGCTTGGTATATCACTAATGATACTGGGAGAAGTTGGAAATTTTGTTGGTAACGTACTGGATCAGAACAATCACACACACACACAGGGTTTGTCTAACTTCAGCGTTTCAAATATACAGCCTATGGTTTTGCACCTGCATCTACCATTGCTCCTTTAGGAACAACTACACTTGTTTCGAATGTTATATTGGCTCCTTTAATGCTGAAAGAAGTTTTCAGAAAAAGAGACCTTCTGGGCGTCTTTTTAGCTGTATCCGGTGCCGCAGTTGTTGTGCTTAGCTCAAATTCGGAAGAAGTAGCTGTAAGAAACAAAGATATTTAAAATGCTAAAAAAAAAGAGAAAAATTGACAATGATATCAAACCTTTAGCTATCACCAGAGCTTATAATGGAAGCTATCACTCAAACACAGTCTATTATTTATTTCATCCTAACTACTATTGCTATCATAGTTCTGACCATATTATCTCCAATTCATGGCGCTTCAAGTATCATGATCGACTTGGGTCTTGTTGCTATTTATGGTATTTACACAAGTTTTTGAAATTTTACAACAAGAACTAAGCACCTCCTAGGTGGCTATACTGTACTTTCAACTAAAAGTGTAGCCTCTCTTTTAAGTTTGTCATTTTTGAAAATGTTTGCGCAAGTATTTTTTTTTTTCAAGATAGTGAATGGTATACTGACTCGTTTTGCTATAGTTACCCAGTGTCATACGTACTTATTGCGGTACTTGTGATTACCGCTGTACTTCAAATCAAATATTTAAACAAGGCGCTTCAAAGATTCGACTCGACTGAAGTAATTCCCACTCAATTCGTTCTTTTTACAGTATCTGCTATCATTGGAAGTGCTGTTCTTTATCACGATTTTGATGGTATGGACTACAATCAAACATTCCGTTTTATGACTGGGTGCGCTATTGAGTTTTTGGGTGTCTATTTGATTACTTCTAAAAGAACTAAAAATCTGCCTGCCTTATCCATCAGCGCTGATGACAACGATAACGCTATTCAGTTACCCGAACATCACGATTTTTATAGAGACGAGCCTCGTCAGCAGAACCGCACGTCCATCATTGCATCAACACCTCATGTTTATGACGAAGGGTCTCAAAACAAAAGACATAGTTCAGTCTTTGGAGGAATTTCTATAGCCTCTCAGTTATACGACAGAAACGACGAAGCTTTATCGCCCAAGAGAGACTCTGGCCTCTTTATGAACAAAAACAACACCTTGTCCGATATTGGTTCGCTGACAGATAGCGAGCACGGCACCTCCTCTAGAAATCGTGAACTTATTCCTATGGCGCGCGAAGGAAATAGAAGAGCGTCTAAATTGATAGATATTGAAGAATAGTTCCCTTCCAATCTTTTTCTATAAACATAAGCCTAATGATACCTCAGATGTTTTTTCTCCTCTTTTTCATCAGCTTTCTTTATATAGTATATACATTAAAGATAAAGAGAATGCACATTTATTGTAATAGTTTATTCTGTTTTTTTCTTCTTGCTTTTTCTAGAATCATCGCCCTCGCCTTCAGCAAGGTCCAGGAATTTACGCAGTCCAAAGACAGAGTAAATTTCGGGCATAATATTCACTCGAAGAGTTTCAGTTTGGTTAATTTGACTCACAAGAGAATCACTGGAGTCTAACAAAGAGAACTATAGGTTTGGCATTAATAAATGTTTTTTTTTAACTCCTTATATGTTTACCTTTCCGTTATCCAAACGGAAAACAGAGATTAAATTAGCACCATCTTCTTTACTAGCGTCAGATGAAACCCAAAGTTGGTTCTGTAAGTCAAATGTGACATCAAGGATAGGTAAAGAAGTGACAACAGTTTCTTTATATACAAATTCATCTTCAGTCCACTCAAGAACAATCAATGCAGGAGATCTAAATCAATAAACAGACTTAGATAGCTGTTTTGTATATATGCATATATCATCTACTTACTTTCCAAAGCCAACAACTAAAAGCTTTTCCTTTTCGCAGATAGCTAAAGTATCAACAATAGCATCCTCAGAATTAGCATCAGAAGCCTACATAATGCTTAGTAAGCGGCTTTTCTTTTGGCTTTACTTACAACAGGCTTGTATTGTTCAATTTGTTCCTTGATATCTAAAGATTGAATCTGTTTGCCATTCAAATAATCCCAAACGCGAACAGTACCATCGCCACCAGCGGATACTAACAACGACTCATTCCAGGGCAAAAGGCTAATATGAGTGATAACACTATACAAAGAAAGATGGAATAGTTTTAGTATTCTGTTCCTTGTTTTTTCTTTGTCTCTTTGTTACTCTGTGTGTCCCAAGCAAAATGATTCAATATTGTAGCCGTTGGGGAATCGACTCACTCGAATGTGTTCGTCACGATCTGCGGTAATCACATATTTATCATCAGAGGTAAGCACCATATCGGTGACCATAGATACATGGCCCAAAATGGGGTTCAGCTTCTCTTCTTCAGAGACGCTGAAGTTGTGGCTAAACAGCGATAAAAAATTAGTCTTTTCATTTTCTTTTCTTTCTTCGTTTTTACCAGTAAACATCACCAAATTTATCTGCGGCTATGCCGAGAGAAGCATTGCTGTTAAACTGAATCGCATTGACACGTTTATGGGCAGGTCTAAAAGCCCATAAATACAACAATCAAACTCTGCGTTTGTTTAGGCGTCTGTTTTTTATACCTTGACGTTTTCAGAGACCAGTCGCTCGTATTCCATACACAGACAGACTTGTTTTCTCCAGAAGCAATAAATAGAGAGCCGTCCTTACTGAAAGACATACTACGGTAGTTATCAGCGATTGTTTCTTTTGTACTTTCGCCTGACAATTTCTTGATCATTTGGCCATTGCTATTGACATTGATAATTTAGCATCGTCTTTGCGATCCAAGCTATTTACCTTGTGTTTAAGACCAAGAAATCTTCACCATGAGCTAAAACCAGTTCAGGTTTAGCAGGACTATGAATTAAGCGAGTGAATGGAAAACGGCTTGACATGTTGACAGTTGAAAGAAAAAAATTTGAAAAATTTTTTGAAGGTCGCTTTTGATCATTTTGAATGACCGTATAAAGGATTTCATGCAGAAAAGGAAAACCGCCTTTCTAAAAGCTATAACGGTACAATCTGTTTACGTTTGACTAATACTTTCTATTTTCGTTGGCCATTCGAATTGTGTTTTTAAACGTATATTTAGGTTAAGCTTTATTATTGTTGATTGGAAAAGCCGGCAGCTTGTTTTCTAGTGTTTAAGAAAACTTTTACTATAAACGCTTTCCTTTCTTTTCTTTTCTTTTTTTTTTTAAAAAAACAAATATAACACACTTATGTTGAGAGCCTTTAGATGTAGACATAACAACCGATTTTTTATTTCCGCTTTGAAAAGGGAAAAAAATAGATTGTAGAAGTAAGGGGAATTCATACGAAAAAAAAAGACAAAATGCTCAAATCGTCATACTCAACGTTAAATCTGGGTAATATTATATATTTAATTGAGATTGATTGACGCGCTAATAAGAAATAATAAGCCTATTATGAAGCAGGCTAAATGAAAATTGTATGTAGTGATTGAGCACGGCCTCTTTAGTTAATTATCACAGCTGAGTGTTAGCAACCTTCGATATCAACACAGTCAGGTTCTCAATCTTTTACGATTTTTGCTTCTAATAACAAACACAAAACATACCAGATTTACAAAGATTTAGACTGGGTGACATTGAAGGTCATGAGATTTTAGTAACTATTCTCCTGTTAGTATTAAACTGAGCTAAAATAGCCTCAAGAACCACACTTGCAACTCTTTAGAGTTCTTTCGAGATCTATTGTTTTCTATATTCAGTAAAAACCGACCGATATAGCGGATTCCATTTTTAAGTAACTTTTAGTTTTTGAAGAGAGCATGTGTTAGATACTGTTTTACTAGCAGAGAAAATAACTCACCATAGACTCTCTCAATATTATTTTTCCCTTGAAACCAAATTATTATACTAATATACACACCAACAGCAGCACAAGAGAAAATGACCTTTTATTGTCCAAGCTTGTGAAAAAAAAAAAAAAAAGATTCTGTCAAATCATCCAATCAGAAATACTCAAAATATCAATGGCGCAATTCCAGGGGATCTTGACATAATTTTTTGTTATGCCTTAAGGCAAAAGCTTGGGATCTTTTTCAATGACCAAGGCACGCAACCATTTGACCTCTTTTTCGAGATCGCCAACCTTAGTTTCTAGAGACTCCACGTATGTGGACATTTCTTTGGATCGCTTATCCAATTCCTGTTCTCTCAGTTTTTTTTTCATGCGGAACCGAGCAGAAGCGGCAGTGTTCCTACGCCTCTTGTCTTCTTCTGCCGAAATGGATTCCTGTTCTTTTTCAATCAGAACTGGCTTCTTGATTTCCATTGACTGAGAGCCTGCAGGCGCCAAGCGTGGCAAAATACTAGACACGTTGGCTGTTGCTGAAGGGTAATAGTCCGGCTGAGGTTGAGGTTGCACTAAGAGATTTGTCTTTTAATCAAATGAACGGCTTTATTTTTTTAACAAAAATCATCAGACTTACCAAGCTGCGCAATTTCCTTGAAAGTTTCCAGTAGATCGTTCTCCTTTTGCTTATCTTCTACAATAGCAGATCCAGGAGCAGTATCGAAGCTAAATTGAGCGTTGGCCCACAGAGCCAACTCTTCTTGAAATGCTTCTTCGTTTAGTGGAGTAGGCGAGTCTGCATTCAGCAAATTGAGTGTTGATATATACGACATAATCAAAACATAGAGTTAAAAAAAAAGAAAAAAAAAGAAATCAAATAAAAACAAAAACTTTAAATAGATATGAAAAGAAAACGAGACGGAAGGAGATGGAGGTAAAGGCAAAGAGACCAAAGGATAGATACACTATATATAGGGATATGAGATCAGTAGACTAAATAGAACTCAGATAGCGCCCAAGATCTCTAACCAATCATGTAAAGGATCTACCATCTGTTTCTCTTTCGTTTTCTCTCTCACTCATGTTTTGCTGCCATCTTTTTATAGCCTAATTCAGTATGGGTTTTTAAAATCTATACAGTGGTAAAGAGGGCGAAAAAAAAAGAGTGTATAAAAACTTGGCTCTGTTTAATTTTAAATTTTATAAAATAAATACGCAACATGCATATTTCTACTTTGCTAAAATAAAACTAAAACGCAGAAACTTCTAACAACAATTAGTTCAACTTCCCAATCTATTCAACTCAAATACTATGCATTAAAAAGCCCAATCGACTTTCTTTTATTTATAAAGCCCCAGGGATGTTTCCAGAGCTGTCTGGACCATCATACAATACATGATGTACTCTTCAACCTCACAGGATGATTATTAATCAATAAATAAGATTCAAATCCGCAGGTAACGTATTCTCGTTTTTATATTGGTTGTCGATTTCGGAAATCTCATTGCCTTTCTATTTTTTATTTTGACACTATCAAGACGTAATCATTCGTCTTCCTACCTAAAACAATACATTAAAACAACAAAAAAGTGAGGAGAATTGGTTCATATGAAACTTTTATTAGTTGCCATTTGAGTTCCTAGTATATACATAGCAACTGCTTTGTTTCTTACAACGCAAGCTATAGACAGACATCATATATATATATATATATATATATATATCAAGATAAGGTCATATGCTTTTAACATACTAGAGAAACTAACTTTTTGGCGTATATATATATATATATATATTTATGTATTTCACACGATAGTGATAAGATAAATCGAAGATATCCCGTACTTTCATATTGTATATAAATAATGTTTGTAAAAATCTTTCTTTGACTACTTTCGGAAGCGAACGAAAATCCTTTGACTTTATTTTTTTATTTATGTTAAAAAAAGTCTATATCATGTGGTAAAAACACGCCATGAAAAGCCAACACATTCATACTCAATGTATAAGTTGGGATTTTTTTTGCTATAAAAGAAAACCCCCCTTTGAGCGTCAAAATGAAAAAAAAAAAAAAAAAAAAATAGCATACACTCTTCTTATTCCCACACACTAATGCGTACTTCGAGTCGTTTGATATTAAAAATTAATCAAAAAATAAGCCCAGGTGACTATGCCATGTATTCTTTGACTGTACAGACTAGATACAGCATGTTCAATGAAAATAACTATCAAATTGTTTGAAGAAGGCGCTCGTTTAAAGCTAAACTAGTTACAGTATATCTTCAGTAAAGCATCGGATCATGCCTAAATGTTTTGAGTTCTTGAATAATACATATCAAAGGAGGTATATATAAAAGCCGTAAAATCTGTTTATTCTTTTCAAGGAGAATGCTAGATTGCTGCAAGCTTTATTAAAGTTACTTTTGAATAATCTTGTGTTTCCAACATTTGCATTTGTACAAAAAGAAAAAAATACACAACATCATCGAATTGTGAGAATAAAACAAACAAGAAAAAAGTTATCTGTCTTGCTTGTTGAAAAATAAAAACAAAGGTCATGCTGCAATTGCAGGCTGAGCACACTTTTCAAATATTGTTATTTTTGTATAAAAAGTGAAGCACAAAAAAACCTAAAAACGAACAGAAATATGACTGGAGTGTTGTATATTAAGACCATGGGTTAAATGAATGCGATCTACAAAAAACGTAGCCGCCTCCTTCATCTCTTACTTTGGTACTTATTTATTGTTCAAGCGTTTTAAATCTTACAAAACATAATCCAAGAAGCCAAGTGTAACTTGTCTGTTGTATTCAAACAGCACTTGTGGTCATTCAATAGACCTGATGATATAGTTTAGTATATTGAAGCAAATAAAAATGAATTCTGGGCTCAGATGTATAGTGTTTCTTTTTCAAGTTCATTTTTAATTCAATAGTCTAGAGGAGAATATATCAAACTTGCAATCTTCAATCTCTACTTTATAGTACAAACAATATAGTGGAGGGTGTGTTTTAAAGCTCTGTATTTGATCTTTCCTTTATTCTTTTTTTTCAAATCGATAAAATAGGCTGAAAGCATATTAGGAGACAATAAAAGCTTAATCGTCGTATGTTATTAAGAATGAGGTCTATTATGGTAAATGACGCGTGCCATACTGAAAGACCCTATGGCCATAGATAGCAAATGTATTTTCGTTTTTTGAAATTCTCAATTGGTTGTTGTAGCGCTGTTAAAGTAAAACTTTTAAAACCAAAGTTTTGGTGAACTCACTCAATAATTTCTCGAGGTGTGTAATAATATATTTCTGAAATCGTATGGCGTATTCCTTATCATACAATGTTTCTATTTGAACTCCTGTTTTTTTCTTCATTTTGCTTTTACAAAAATATAGTCATTGATTACGTAGTCTATAGTAAGGACGAGGAAGATATAAAAAAAAAAGCAGCACAGCTAAAGCACAACGATGCTATTGATTTACAAGGGTTTTATCTCCTCTTCCCCTCCCCCTTTATATTGATAAAAAGTAAGCATGGGGTATGAGCATGCATTTTGCTCTTGATATAGATCAAGCCAATGTTTATCAAAAAGCTAAAAATACTTTCAAAAGTTTGATTTTCGAGATTCGTGTTGTTTTCAAACTTTGAAGCAAAAGCCTATCAAATCTAATGCTACAGCCTAATTTTAAACAGAAATAAATTGTTTAGCTTTAAACAAATCTAACAAAAAAAATAGAGTTGCGTTTTATTTATAGAGTGAACTTCAGAGACAAGTAATTTTTTGGCTTTCTATTTTGTATTCTTTTGAAAAATACTTGAATTGACAACATGTCTTCTTGAACTATTACTTAGATTAAAACAGATATATATATCAAAATAAAGGTATGTAAATAAAGAAAGCTGTACGCTTTTTTGTTGCTTATTTTCTCTAGCTTTGGTTACACTAAGTATTATATATATATATATAAAGAGCTTGCAATCAACACGTTACGAAATTAAGTTTTTAAAAAGTAAGCTATAAGGAGGTCGTTTGCCTTCGCGTCTAATTAACAACTCTATTGGCATTAAATAAAAGAGAAGCACACTGCCGTTTACTTTGTTTCTGTTACTTAATGTACTTTTTTTTTACAAACACGGCTCCGAATATCAACAGCTTCAGCCGACAATTCGAAAACGTATCCAAAAGCACCTTTATAGACTCTTTATTAAACGCTGACAATGTATAGGAGAGATGTTGTAACGCATTACACAATTTCATTTTGTAAAAAGAATTTATAGCTAATTCTGTAGAAAGTTTAAAGCGAAATACGATAGTCTAAAGGGTTTTATTTATTTTAATAAAACAAGTACATGGCCCAATTGAGACTTAATATACTGATACACATTAGTACAAGTACCACGCACATTTTGTGTTCGCGACATAGTTACACGTAATTAGGGGGAAAGAGACAGGAGAAAAAGGAAAGCACACAGACAATTTTTTTTTTAAGAAAAGAAAATCATCTTAAAGGTTTTGCGCTTGAATGAGAGGGCTGCATAGATTTTAAACTTTCGTTGCTTTCGCGGTCTTTAGATTCTTTGTCCAGATCAGTGTCCAAGTTTAACTGAAATGCTGCAGGCGGTTTCTCCTTAGGAATAGCAGTATCAAAAGTCATTTCCACTGACAGATTATCCTCATGGTATGTCTTTTCTCTGCCATTATCTTGTCTAGTTCTGGTTCTGTTGTTGGTTACCTATTCGGTTTAACCAATCAAAAAATGTAAATCAGCAATTAAGTTTTAAAAAAAGGAGAAGTGGAGTAGGTTACCCAATGTACAGTGACTACATTCACGGTTACATCTACCGTGCACATTGTTAAACAAACAAGTCCCCTTTCATGACCTTTAGTGATGACAACCACTAGAACATTGATGAATGAGATGAGTAGAGACACGATGGAGGCAACTAAAGTTCTACGCGCCAGCCTATACAGTCTTGATTTCCTCCAGTTTGCTTTGGTTGTTAACCCTACGTTAGTTAACGGAGCCATAAACAACCATGTTAAATAGAAATTCAATAGCTAGTATTTTTGAATTGAATAAAATAAATTGGTCAATATGATAGTTTTTAATAAGTTTTTTTTTGTAATTTACAAAATCATAAACCTATGGCAAAGTGTTAATAAACGTATGCAAATAGTTTTTTATCTTCTTACAAGTAAAGGTATACTCGCAATAAGCTTCAGGCCAATTGTGCAGCTACCATCAGACTCTAAGTAGATGTTTCTATAGCTTAACTAGATAAAAATCAATAATTGAATCAGAGCAAGTATAAAAAATCGCAATTACCATTAAAGCAAAAATAACAACGTATGGGCAAAGCATAACGAGATGAACCTTGTATTGTATTGTTTGCAATCTTGGCGTCCTTACAGCTGTAACAAGATATATACGCTCAATGAGCCACGCGTAAATAACAATTTTACTACCAGCGTAAAATATATCGCAAGACAGCATACCAATTGTACATGAAACGAGGTTGTCTGTTTATGTTAAAATAAGCGACGAGTTGTGTTTTCTTAGCAAATTTACTATCGTTTGTAGAAATTACTACAGCAGAAGTTGCAGCAAATGCCCAGGAGAGTGCATAAAGTAGGATCACCATAAACCGACCGTAGTTTAGTGATTTTATTCTCTCGCCAAACGTTTTTGATCCTAGAGCTGAAGCTAAGATAGAAATACACGCAAGAGAAATAAACTCGGATATAATTTCAAGCACATCGGGCCCTACAGGGCCAAGATCGAGTGCTTCTTCTGTCATGGTATAGAACAAAAAATTTACAAAAAAGAAGAAAATAACTTCACAAATACATCTTTTATACATCTTTGAATTTGAATATCTTGTACTCCCTTCACCTCCCTTATTTGTGTGTACCTGTTAGGAAAACAGAAAAGGTAATCTTATTTGAATAGAAAGCACAAAGCTGGTTTTCTATTAGTATTTCTATTTTGGAGTAAAAAAGGCCATGACAAAAAAAGAAATGAAAACGAAAGGTAGAAAAAAAGGAGGTTAGCGAGAATAAAGGAAACACAAAACTTGTTTTTCTTTTTTCGAAAAAAAAAAAGCGCTTTATTTCTTTTTATTTGCTGCTCTCTTTTCCTGTTCTTCCATTTTTAACAATTCCTCTTCGGCTTTCTTTGCTTCCTTTAAGCGTCTTTCATGATCTCTTGTTTCATTTTCTTTTGCTTCCTTTGCTCTTCTTTCATCATCGTGCTTCTTGCGAGCAGTCTCTGTTTCTAACATAATCTTCATTTCTTGTTGTAATTGCTTTTGTTTTTCATGTTCTAACATTTGAGCAGCAGTTGAGAAAATAACTTGTCCCCAGTTCTCTGTAAAAGTATTAGCCTCAGCTGCAATAACTTGAAGCTCGCTTGTTATTTCTTGCTCAGCAGCAGTAAACTCGCGCCAGAGCTCATCGCCTATACTGCCTGTCTTCATCAACTGTTGTAAAGCTGGCTTTTCTTGTTGAATTTGTACTAAGCGACGTACTGCCTCCATCGCACGACGTAATAGAGCTGCTTTCAAATGAAATTCTGGAACCTCAGGTTCAGCGTTTAATAAGGCAATGTATTCCTCTCTTTGTTTATTAGGAGGAAACCATGTTTCGACAGCTTGTATATCTTTTAGGGAGGAACAAACATAAATCAGTTACAGATTAGATTGGAGTATCTACTATTTTCTTTTCTTTATGATATTTACTTGCAGCTCTACGGTATACATAAGAAAAGGCGCTCATAGCGGCAATACAGCCGCCGAGATATACTGTGGGCAATAACAATGAACTCATGAGTGTTGTAGAAAAAAAAAAAAGAAAAGAACCAAAATTAATAAAATGACTTTTAAAAGGTGATGTAGAGCATTGTGATTGGCTTATATTCGTTAATATGTGCCTATGCGTATATAAATGTATACAATTTTCTTTTTATTATTATTATCGTTGTTTTTACTATTGTCTTTTCTAGTCACAAAGAAGCCATTCAACTATAGCGGTTTCTTCTTGTTCGTCCCATTCATCATCTTGGAGAAACCATTCTTCATCACCTTCAACCAAGCCTTCCTCTTCATCTTTCTTTATCGATTCTGTTTGCGTACCTTGATCAATACCTTGAGGCCGAGAGCTAGTTCGAATGGTCGATTTTCTTTCGATTGCCGAGGGGTCTTGCTGGAGATATAGAAACCTCTCTCTTCTTGGTAAGTTTGATACTCGGTGATGTGCTACGGCGTCCAGCGAAGAAGCACGTTCAAACTTTAATACTTTATCTAAAACAGCATTACTAGCACGGTTTGTACTTTCGGGTACTTGTTCTAATGGCTCTTGCCGACGTGTCGAGCGCGAAATTGTTAAATTTTCTTCTGATTTCATGTCCCATTGTTTGATAGACGCGCTCACCGGTGAGGCTTCTTGAGATGACTCTGCTGAGAAATCTTCGTACATTGATCGATATCGAGTATTGCCAACAACCATGGACGCTCGTTTAGCAACCATGCTAGAAGGCCTTTCAATATATTTGACAGTATCGTTTTTGCTTTCTGTATGAGCGTTCTCGTTTGACTTTTTCTTTCGCAAGTTTTCGCGACTCTTTCGGCTACTCAGACTGCCTCGTCGAACTACAACATTACATGAGATCTTTGGAGCCTGAATATCTTGAGTGGTAGATAGGGCCTCTTTAGGGAACTCATTCAATGCAGGTAGAGGAATAACCGGTGAGGGAGGACCTTGTATGGAGGGAGTAGACTCTGTACTTGTGGAAGAGGAAGGGAAGCTCATCTCCGTACTACTGGCCACTAATGGCCGTTTTTGTATTGGCTCCGGGACCTTAGACAACTTTGTCGTATGAGAGGGTATACGGGCTAGCGGAGCAAGTGGTTTTTTAAGTGGGGCTACATCCAAAGTAGCAGGTAAAGGTGGCTTTGGAGCTTCTCTAGGGTTCTCAAATTGGCTATATTCGTGACGTGTAAAGTTTTGAGCCGCAAGGGGAGACACAGGTGATTTGGGCGCCCACTTCGGATCAACAAACTTTTCCTTTTGTGACCCTGTGGACTTTTTGGATTCTTGACGAGACAGAGTGGGAGAGCTAGGGAGTCTGGACGAAGACATTGACCTTCGCTCCCATGTAAGTTCAGGGACGGGTGGTTCATCTTTTGTCTGGTCCTTGACTTCAATCGACCTTAGTCTATTTGGTGTTAAGGATACCTTCACTGTACCACCTGATTTTACAAGCTCATCAAAATTCATTGTAGGGACCATATCAGGGTCGTATATAGAAGGAGTGGGTGAAGATGATCTGGATGGCGAATCAAATGCACTGAACGAGTTTCTGTTATTTTTGAAAACATGAAATGTTGATTTTCGGCTTGCATTAGAATGGTGAGACATAACTGAATGAGGTCGTACGGAATTGAAGGCGGATGATTGGCTTTTACGAATATTCTCATCAAAATAGTCTAAATCAAGATCCTCATCCAAGTCAATTTCCGGTGCGATTGCATCTACTAATTTGATTAGCCAAAAGTTGTAATACAGGGCTGTGTCATTTAAAGCTTACCGTCATAGTTATTGGTATTGATATAACTTTTACGATGCTGACTAGTACTGACAGACGACTGATTAGGTAGATACGAGGTTCTATTTTTGTTAGGTACCGTGGTTCTTTTCTTTTAATTTATTAGTTTTATGTATATTCACATGTAACTCCTCTGTTTAAAAAAAAAACTCACCTCCATCTTTTCCTTTAACTTCATTTTGTTGAATACATTTCCAAGTTGAACATCGTCTAATAGTGCAAAATAAACTTCTTTAACCCGAACATAGTCTGTCTCCTCGTGTTCTGCTGACATAGCTACTGCTGTTAATAAATACTCGGCAATATGCTCCATAACTGTTGTAACATAAATTGACACAATTGGAGATACTTCAACGCTACTCTTTCCATTCTTTTTTTTTTGCATTGATTTCTGTAAATAAAGCTGATCTTCTTTGTCTGCCAAAGTACAGTACTCGAAGCATTTTTCTCTCAATAGGCTCACTGCTTCATCAATGGGAAACTTGCTTTTTTCAATCTTTCGCATACGTTCGTATAGATCGTAGTCAATTGACTCAGTTTCAGTAAATGTCTTGACTTCCAGCTCAGCCTCTACAATTGCATTCTTTCCTAGTGTAGAGGGAAGGAGGTTGAAAACAGTAGACTTAATTTCTGACAGATCCAGGGACAAGCTCCCCCTGAACAGTAAAACAATAAACTCGTCTAAAAATTGATTGACAATCTGCAAGGCGTCAGTAGATACTCGAAAAGGTCCAATTTCAGAGATGATGGCATTGGCTGCCCTTTGACAAATATACTGCTCATCTAAAAAAAAGTGTGAGAAATTGTGTTTGAGAGAAGAGCAATGAGCGAAGAATTTATATATAAAAGAAATCAAAAGAATTGCATTACTAATTGTAATGCTTTTTTGTTTACAAACCTAATGACATTTGTAAAAAAAAAAAAAAAAAAAAAAAAAAAAAAAAAAGAAGAAAAAGAAAAGAAAAAACCCACGAGGGAAGAGGAGAGAGGGGAAATCTATAAACACACAGACTTGTCTTTTTGTATATATTCGCCGTCTCAATTAAGTAACACAGATAATACTTTTTAAACTAGGGATGTAGACTTTTTATACAGCCTTTTAGGCCAATCAAATACCAGGTCGGCAATAGTTGGTTATGAATTGGAGAAAAGTAGTATTTTCTATGCACATCACCTTATTTGGACAATACAGAAGAAATATCCATTGCAAACTTTGTTCTTGCGCATTGTTTAAACATATTTTTATAAAAACTTAATATTATTTTTCGTTTAAAAACTTCAAACTTATAAATTTTATAGTAAACTTTAATTTAGCACAAATATAAAAGGATACAGATCCATAGTACTCTATAAAAATTAACGAATTACTATTCCACTGGTAACTCAAAAATATTAGCACAGTTTACTATTAGGATTTGAATCTTCTTTCTATTTGACTTAGTAGTAGTAATAAACTGTTAGCTTTACTGAGCGTATGTGAGGAGAAAGCGAGACTTCATAGTATAATACAAAACAATATAGAAATCTCTCGACTACACGTTCCCTATTATGTGCTTATAAGGCTATATAGCTACAGAAATGCTACTAAAGTAGCACTTACATTTTTTTTTTTGAAAAAAAAAGGACACTTACTTCTGTATTGATTATAGAATTTGAATAGCGGTATGCTACTACTAGATGACTTAAACTTAGTGCTGATAGCCCAAATTGAGCAGCTGAAATCATAAGTCGATAGAGAAGAAACGCACAAGACATACAAAAAACAAAGCGACATTTGAGTGCTTCAATGCCTTAGTAATATTTATTGTAGTATTTGATGCAGACAGGCCTTTTATATTTTAGGAAATCAGACTTGCTTTCGAAGATTTCCGTTCCCTATGCTAGTAGACTAATGTGCATGATTAATTGTAATATGTGCTATATTAGAATAGATATGACGTTTTTTTTTAACTTTGGTTTGGCATCTTGGACTTTCCAGAAAAAAAATACATTATAGAGCACAGATATGTATGCGGTTGGTATGGAATTAATTTGGTACTGGAAGCTAACTATACGACATATAGTTTATGATATAGTTTCTGGAATTAAACAATTATAGCCATAAACGGATTTTATATAGCTATACAGTATAAAGTATCAGGTATTCTCAATCGGAATTTTTATTCAAATGCATATATGCCTCTTCTAACAACTCGTGTAGAATGCCATATACTGTTTTTTTCTATTTTCTTCTGTTTTGTTTTTCTGCTTAAATAGAGACATCAGTATGTTTATTTATACATAATATACTATTCAATGGTTTTCTCTTATTTAGCTATAAGCTCTGTCACTCATATTTTTACGGGTATTTCTAATTCTATAATAAAGCTGTATGTTTACTAACACACCAGAGACAATATACATTGTCTTTTACAAAACTTCGCTTAGCTCCTCCAAAGGGGCTCATATGTACGATTGAAGATGAGATTTTTCCAGTGAATTTTTTAAGATGTTAGATACAAAAAATCTTTCACTTTTATTCTTGTTGTTTTTTTATTCGAACTTTCTATATAGGTAACAATTTTTGTCAGCAGTATCTAACAACAAAACTTGTTATTTTAAACTGAGATTACTATTAAAATGTTCATAAGAGTTTAATGCTAACGCCGAAGGCCACATACTCTCATTTCGATAAACTGTAGATACTTTAATCTTATTATTTGAAAGCTTCAAAGAAATGCCAAAGTAATCTTTGTTAGTGAAATCTGAGCAAACACAATTACAATTACAAATACCGATACCATGTCTCTTCCCAAGATATCTCTCGACCATGAGATGAAAGTGGCGCTAACGTATATTAAAGATTTACAATTTTCTATTAAATGATGGTACTGACAGTGACAGTCTTTTTTTCTTTCATAGAAATATGAGCTGCATATCAGGGAACGGAATATATACTTAATACTTTTAAGCTCAGTAACAATAGGAAAGAGAACATCTCAACTTTTCTCGCTGGGTTAGCATAAAAGTATACTTTTCTTTGTTTATCAATAGCGCCAGTTTCTTTTTTTTTTTTTTAGTAAATAAACGAAGAAATACTCATTATAATAAAGCAACGATTATCCCCTTTGTAATTAGTCTTATACTTTAATCTCCAGCTATATATATGCTTGTTGTTGCTTGTAGGCTGCTTATTTTCAAAAAAAAAAACAGTCATCTAATAAACACTCTTAAATTGGAAATTTTCTTTAACTTTTTTATGACTAAAATCACTGTACCGGTATTGATCTATATAGCTTAAAATAATATATGCAGAGCCCATGTTAGCTGATTGTTTTACAGCATCAATATTTAAAGGTTGTTTCTATTTGCTTTGCACAGGTGCACCTACAAAACCATATCTGAGCCAATTCTGCTAGCAGACTTTAGGCCTTTTTTGTAAATGCCACGAGAAGTTCCACACTATGAAATACACAACTATAATTTTTTTCAGCGCAAATACTTCATGGTTTCATGGCCTTTGTTGATTACTTGACTTATGGTATAGCGATGCTTTCGCAAGGCTGTATTATACACAAATGCTGAGGGCATTATACTGCAAATATAAATATACGAAGTACTGTGGTTAACATAATTAGTTACCAAACCTTTTTTTAAAAATAGGGTAACATTCGAGATTTTTTACAAAAATTTAGATATCAAAAAAAAAAGTACGCTCGAAAAGATGTGAGTGAAAGCGGTTTTAAAAGTAACAAAACCAATACAATAAAATCGTACTTTCTATCGAGGCTCCGTATATTAAGCATGGGACTCCTCAAAAGAGGCTTTTATATTGCGTATCGGATTTTAAACGTGTTTTCTATTATGTTTAAATTCATTATAAAATCCTTTCATTCGTAACAAACTTACAAGACCTTAATGAGAGAAATTATATTAAACTTAAGCTGCTTTTTTGAGGCCTATAATTTCCACAAAATAGCATAAAGCTTTCTTCATATACCACCATTTTTTCTTGTAGTGTCGATATCTTTTGGACATACATTTAACTATAACACCTCTCTAATCTAAACACGAATAAAGAACTGTTTACATATCGATGTTGGAGCCTACTAGCTGTTAATGTTTTATCCTTTTTTTTATCTCCTAAAAGAACGCTTAAAGCTAAATATATACATACTACTAGTACTCTTACTCTTTGTTTTTAAAAGACAATGCATAAGAAAAAAAAGAGGAAATAGTATGTGGATCACTTAGTTTCGTTGCCTCATAACTGAATAGGTTTACTCAGACATACAATAAAAAAGCGTTATGTCTTGTGTCTTTGAGTGATAAACCTCGATTTGGTTGTATAAGTGCTAAAAAAAAATATCTGTAGAAACCCCCTTTGTTTTTGAAAAACATTTTATCTCGAAACTTTTGTAGCTAACATCGAAATAAAACGGAGAAAGCTAAAGAAGCCTGGTTCAGTAGAAAATACTGTTTCTTGAGTGTACTTTTAAAATTTATTTTTGATATTCAAGCTAAAAATACTTGGGTATTTTTCAAGGTCAAAAAGAAAAGAGAAGAAAAGAACAAGCTGTTGTACTAATTTTTTACTCTAGAAAATACTTTGTATGGTTTTTACATGAAAAAAAAAGTTGTATGCAACAAAATAAAATATAAACTTGGTCTAGCCCTATCAATTACTATTTGATTTATAAAAGTAGTGCTTGTATTTTTTTCGTTGCTACAAAAGGCTTATGATTTATATGGATATATTCACGACGCCGAATAACGTACTTTACTAATAGCGATCAAAATAACGACATATTGTACAACTACCTTCTATAAGCTCCCCTTTTAAAAAAATTATCAAACTAATTTTTTAAAATAGAACTAGGAGTTGTTTCTATAGGTCTACTTGCTTCCACCCTACAATAGCTTTTTGTACTTCTCTGTTTAAACTGCTGAACTCCGCCAGCCAGGCTGAACTTTTCAGCGAAACATGAAACTAAAGAGCGCCCTCAGGCAAAGCCCCTTATACAAACATAAATATGCACTTTAAATTTAATACACGACAATACCTTGAAAAACAGATCGTTGTTGACTTTTTGCTTTTATTTTTGATTGCGGCTTCTCTCATTTGATAAGCTTTTGCTAATATAGGATCCAGCTGCCTTTGATAAATATACCGAAATAGGAGCTACCAAAAAGTAATATGCCGCCCTCTCAATAAATCATTACCTGAATTCTCGTGCATCTTGGTGCCTTCTTCTTTCCCTTTTTAGGCACTTCCTCTCAACCGACAAATAACTTTGATAACGTCGAGTATTAGCTTTAACAAGCTTTTATTTAAAAACTTTGTTTTTGAGAGATCATTTTTGGGGCCAACAAAGCAATACTGCATCGACAAAAGCGCTTTTTACTTGCATGTCTCTTTATAACTTAAAAAAGAAAGTGCTGCGATACTAATGGGGGGTTTCCATTTTATGTAACTTATTCGAAGTTCTTTTCATTTTACATGTTTAAAGAAAAAAACAACGCTTTTTTTTTTTTTTTTTTTTTTTACAAAACCAGGGCACAAAAGAGTTGGAACGGATTGTTGACACGCTTTTGATTCGCGGGAAATATGGGCGATAATAAAACAAGGTTTGGCTAATAACCCTTCGGTTTTTTTTTTCTTCTTTTCTTTCATAGAACCTCCTCCACAATAAGACTTCTCACCCCCCCCTCTCGGATTTATGTGATAATCTTTCTTTTTTTTCTCTCTTAATCTTGCTCCCCGCGCCTAACTCTCCTCTCTTTCTATGAATTTTCCCCTCCAAACGAAACGATTTTGTGACACGGCGCCTAACTCCTAATGCCTTTTTTTCTTTTTTGTTTTCATCTTTTAGGCTCTAGTTTATGCATTGAGTTTTAGCTTTAACAATAGCTTGTATTTGCCCTGCTGAAATCATAAAGACATCGAAAGAGGAAAATCACATAAGTTTATTTTGTTTCTATGAAAAAGCACTTTACACAGAACACTTACGTGATAGCTTACTAAGATCGCCTTGATCATAAAAAAAATTGGTTCATAAATACTCTATGATCGGCAGTAACACTTACCTGTGTTTTTTTTTCTCTTTTTTTTGCTTCAAACAGCACGTTATTACACTGCTGTTGGCAAAAGAGGTAAAAAAAAACCCGAATTCCATGGAGTATTACACAAGGCGAGAAGCATATTGATATTAGATTTTAATTTATGTAATATTACATCACAATCGGTATAACTGTTGTATACCAAATGTCTATTAGAAATAAACGGAAACTGCCGATTTTAAAAAGTGCGGTGTACCTACTTTCAGTTTACTGGTATCCAGACCAATTTTGTTCAAAAGGAAGGGGAGGAGTCAAACAATGGTTTTTTAAAGACATACAGACCCCACCAGACAGAATTCAATAACTGCTTAAATACGTTTTAAATAAATTATGAGTTATATAAGGGCACTAATAATATAACGCTGAAATCTTTTTACACGAGGGAGTTTTGTATCTTTAAAATAGTGAAAACAACCAAAGAAGAAAGGGGAAGCAGTCGTTTGTAAATATTTATAGCAATCATACATTTTACTGTCATAGTTTTGTTTATTAAAAAGAACTATAACGAGTCTTCTTTTTTAATAAATCCTTACTCATTAAATTTAGGGTTGTGCCTTTTAAGGACACAAAGAGTCTACATCCGTTAGCTATTACTTTTATATATTGTTACTAATAAAAGCGTTTTGTATTTGAGTTAAATGTAAAGCACATCTCCCCATATAGTTTTAAGCGCCATTTTTTTAGTAACCGGAGAACAAAAAAGACTGGACCGGACACTGAGGGTGCACCTCACATTCATTCACACACGCCCACATACCCACATACGTACTTACAGAAAAAGAGTGTAAAGATAGAGTGGGGGGCATATCAGATGGTCAACGGGTGGCACGTTCTCAAGCTCCCTCTTTCATCACCTATTGTAAGTTGTCAAGAACGGATGTTAAAGATTGACAAGAGAGAAAGAAAGACAATAAAAGATGCAGATGTACACCAAAACATATATATGTACAGTAAAATGAATGGATGGATAAAAGAATAAGCAACCACCACAAAAATAGAAATACGTTTTGCATGAGAATTAAGCATAAAGAATCCTTCTCTCTTGTCAACCTTTAATGCTTTGTTAACCTTTCAGCTCACCCTATTGACTCTGTATACTTAGAGTCAATTGCATAATGCTTGTCAGTAAGCAGAACAGAAAAGTCATTTACGAAGCTCTTTTTAAGGGTAAAGACAACAGACAGAAATACAAAAAAAAAAAAAGCAAGAGGGGGGAAATTGCAATGAGTGGAAGAAAAAAAAGTGGCATATTGGAGTGATGTTTTTGTTTACCTTTTCTTAAAAAAAACCTCTCCATTTGAATCCTATAGATGGTGCCCTCTGTGCTCCCAAGGACTTCAATGCTCCCAAGCACTTCGAACTTGAAGTACCTAACCTTGAAGTTATCAAGATTATGCAATCTTTGACCTCCAAGGGTTTGGTCAAGACCCAATTCTCTTGGCAATGGTACTACTATACCCTCACTGATGAGGGTATTGATTACCTCCGTGAATGTAAGTCAAAGATAACCCTAGTTTCGATTATTTTAACACTGTATAGACCTCAACTTGCCTCAAGAAATTGTTCCCGCTACTATGAAGAAAACTGTTCGTCCTGCCTCTGCTGCTCCTCGTCGCAACTGTATGTCTTTTTTTACACACAATTCGCAATTGACTCACACTTTTTTTTTTTTAGTCGGTGGAGACCGTGAAGGCCGTGCTCCTCGTGGTGACCGTGATAACTACAGACGTAAGGAAGGAGCTTCTGGTGACTTTAAGCCTGAATTCCGTGGTGGTCTTGGTAAGAATTAAGTTTTTTTTCTAAAAGAAAATGGGAATCTGTGACTCATGCGTTGTTTTCTTTTTGGAAGGCCGTAACCGCGAATAAATACTTTTTTTCTTACTTTCCTTTCCATAAAAAAAATAAAAAAATAAACACACAAAACTTGAAAAAGTTGAATTTTCTAAACTATTAAAAGCCTTTTGAGCGATCTATCCAAAAATCAAAGCCTCCTGTAAGATCCTCTTTCTACCATTGTTTTTTTTTTATGGCAAATGAAGGCTTTGAAAAAAAAAAAGTGTGTGTTACTCAAAAAGGAAGAAATGGTGCCTGTTTTTGTTTAAAAAACGTAGCATATTGCTCACCTGACTCAGAACTTGGCTTTAGCATGCGGAAGGGGTAGTATAACTGCAAGAAAAAAACAGTTTAGCTTATGAAAATTTAGAAATAAAAAAAGAAAATACATGTCTTAACTAGACATTTGTGAGTATAAACAGACGACGTATTGGATAGGAAAAGATTGGTCTTTATTTTACTTTGGGGGAGCGAATAAAAGGAGTCAATTACCCGCCTTCTTATTGTCTAATAGGAGAGGATATCAAGCGAGATGATTGTTAAAGAAACGTTTCGGTAAAACAAAACAAAAAAATAAAATAATAACACAGAAAAATAAAAAGTTTTTTTTTAATGCCTAAAGAAACCGTGTTGTTGAGAACTTGTATCTCTTAGAAAACATTCCAGCCCAACCTAGGAAAAAGGACTTAGAGGGGTATTGTAAAGAAATATGACTTACTCTGGTGTCATTTTGACATAAATGAGAATGAACTTGAAAACATCGCCTTCGAGCTATCAACAAAACGGGTTAAGTATCGTATCCACAGTTTGTTTGAATTGCTTACAGGCAAAAGAGGAGGGACAATATGAGGCTCACGAATCTTCAGGTAGTCTCGAACCACATGATAGATAATCTAAGTAAATAGTTTAGGATTGAACAGAAAATGAAAGAGGTAGAGTAGTTTTTTTTTTTTTACCTGAGCATCTGTCGGCATACCCTCTACAGTAGGTATACCACGGAAAGCAGCCATTCTTTTACTATTTCCTAACTCTTTTAATCTTTCCAGCACATAGCTCTTGACATCGATATCTCCACGGTTGTTGATAGTAATAAATCGATCGATTTCGCTCAAGTTAAATGAAAAGTATTTCTTATAACAAAAGATTAATATAAAAAAAAGTCTTTGGTTTCTTACTTGGTCGCGAAATTCAGGTAAGACAACGGTAAGTGCCATGAATTCAGGGTCGCAAGAAGGAATTTTTTGATGAGAGTTATTGAGGATGACTTCAAAAGAAGCAATCGATGTACAGAGAGGTGTAAAGATATATTTCAACATGGCCTATACAAATGTTTTTAGGGTTTCTGCCGGTTCATATTTGCGGTGAGGCTCTTATATTGTACTTTACCTCAGACAGCTTGTGATAGTGTTCGCGTGTTCTTTGATCGTTAAACTTGTTCCATTCTTGGTGATATACTTCAAGCTACAAAAATGGGTGAGCGCTTTATACACACTAAAAAAAGGAGAGCATTTTTGTGTCTATTTTTACCTGCTCTCTTTTGAAATCAGCAATCAATTTCTTCGTTCGAGCCAAATGCCACAGGTTACGGTCTCTCTTTTCTAAAGGCTTAGGGGGTAACGCCATAGAGGGAACAAAACGAAAAACGGCGTCTTTTGTGTTGGGGCTGTCTTCTTTAGGTTCAGGCGATCCGAATAAGAGATGTTCGACAATACGGCGATCTTTTTCTAATTTTTCCATTTCTTTTTTTTTTTGTGCAAGAGCGGCCAATTGAATAGGATTCTGATCGACAACAAAGGAGTATTGAGTAGGTTGGTGTATCATGGGTGGAAACATGGCCTGGGCTTTGTCAAAAGCGTCAATGACAGACACTTTTTCTTTCACAGATTCTTTAGGTGTAGTGTCGATGGGAGGTGCGGGGGTAGGTAAGAAATAGGTTCTAAAGAATCCAAGAATCTTTTGGGATATAGGGCCAAGAACTAGAGCAAAAGAAGGGATCAATCGACAACTCTTTTGGATTTACCAATAATTATACCAAACATGTAATCCCACCAAGCACGTCGGCATGACAGGATGTAGGGTGTTGTAATGTGCTTTGTACAGAACCATAGATTATAACTACAACGACCTAACATCAATAGCTCTATGTATTGACAAAGAAAAGTCAATTTATGTGCAAGGTTTTTTTTTTTTTTTTTTTGACGATCTACTCGATTACCTAAAATGAATATAGGTTTTGATTCGATTATGGAGTTGATGAAAGAAATGTTTATTGCCCATAACAGTCGATGTACAATAAGGATTGCAAAGAGCCCCTTTAGATTCACTTGAAATATGTATGAATTGTATGTACTATGCATATTCCAAACTGGAAAAGAAGAAAAAACACAAGCTGGTTTACACACATACAAACACCCAAAAAAAAATTTAGACGCGTAGAGACAAAAAAAATTCAAAGTCCTCTGTGAACGTCATCAACGGTCAAAGCTTCACGGATCTTTCAAATCAAGCACACAAGTAGCTGAAAGAGCTTTATATATCAAAAAAAATTTCTAAGAACACGACGATTTTTATAAACTATCTGTTGTAGGGGTTATTTATGGGGTAAAATAGAACAATGTGGAACAAAGGGAGAAAAAGAAATATATACAAAAAGCAAACTAAAAGAGGGAAAGAAATACACAGAATAAAAGCATGCTATCAGTTTGTCTGTAAACCAAAAGAAAAGAACACCTTTCTCCTAAGAACCTGTCTTCGATCTTTTTTTTTAATTCTATATCTATCTATCTAAATGTATATATATATATATATATCTATATACATGTGTGTGTGTGTGTGTGTGTGTGTGTGTGTGTGCGTGTGGGTGGGTGTATGCGCTTATACATATACATGAGTGCGTATATATATACATAGATGCATACGTTGGGATTCTTGAAGTTTGGTTGGTGTTCCAGGATTTCGGGACAGCTGGTTAAAACCAGGTCGAGTTGGGTTTTTTTGGCTCACATCTTGATTAAAGAAAGCAAGGGCCACATCTACACAAACCCCTTCTTTTCTCCTCCGCTCTAGGGGATACAAAACAAGACCAAAGAAAAAACATATACACAAGTGACAGTATAAAAGTAAACAAATAAAAAAGGAGGGATACTGTAAAGTGAAAAGGCCAAAATATATGTTGACGGATGTGAGTTTGTTGCTTTTACTGTATATGTAAGGGCAAAGTGCTTTATAAAAGACAGTTTCTATTCTGATTCAGGGGAGTCTAGACTATAGGAAATAACAAAGCGGGTGTATTTTTTGTCATTTAAAAAGAGCACACACAAAGATTTTCAGTGTCTGTTTAGGAGATTGATGTAACTAGAATTAAATAAGGAGACTTCGATGGGGGGACTTCTAGTAAAGTCCGCCAGCTGAATCAAAGCATGGGAGTAGCCTTAGCTTTTACAGTGGCAAAAAAAAGAGTCATTTCTGTATTTGAAAAGTTGGGTTTTATTATGGGATCTGCCAATTCAATAAGTATGATTTCCTTTTCGAAAAACAACAAAACAGAAACAAAAAGAAACTGTACACAATAATCTTTATATATTTTTTCCCGCTCTTGGCTCTATCCCCCTTTGCCAAAAAAAAAAAAAAAAAAAAAACACTTACACAAATTGCCCAAGATAAGCAACTGAATATGCATATGCTTCACTTGTGTTTTTTATTTGTATTTGATTTTCATATTAAGAAAAAGCAAGAAAAAAAAGTTCAAAAAAAAAAAATTCAAAAAAAAAAGAAAAAACAAAGAAATAGAAAAAAGAGGGCTCAACGCAAAGCCCACCAAAGTGAAAGAAACTATGTGTAGATATATATGTAAGTGTGAGTGTGCGTGCGTGTATATATATGTGTGTATGTATGTGTCAAAGGAGCGAGCATATAGTAAGGTTGAGAACAGAAAAAAGGTGGTAATAGAAAGTAAAAGAAAGGGAGGTGCATGTAAAAATGAATCAACACATTTACACTACGGATTGTTGGGCCTTTGAAAGAGGTTATAGCAGCGTACGAATAGGAGGAAGTGAGAGTTGGCTGTAAGAGGTTGGATGGTTTGAGTGGCAGCCAGCGAGGGCAGAAACTGAATAAAACGAAGAAAGACGAGGGTTGACTAGGGATGAGAGTGGCTGGTGGTATATAGAGCATTCAACCGGTTGAGGCTTGACAGATTGAGGGTACAGTGATCTTAATGGGGGTAAGAGGATACGGCTGTGGTTGCTGATAGCTCTTGAGGGTGGATGGTGAAGAATGTCATGCGTTCGACCGTGACGGATAAGTTCATCAGATCGAGAGAATCGCCTATCGCATCCTGGGTAGTGGCAAGCGTGTGGCTTCTCTCCGGTATGGATACGAATGTGTCTCTTTTTGTGTTCAAGTCGAAAGAAAGACTTGGGACACATAGGGCACTTGTAACGTCTTTTGTGCTGTTTATCTGAGCAGGATGCCATATTAAAAGAAAGTAAAAATGAATTGAATTGTCAATAGTAATAATAGCAAAAGAAAAAGAAAGAAATGCGACTCTATTTATATAGTAAGCTGAGAGGGAAAGGGGTGGATTACCTACAGCCAAGTGAGGTTTGATCGAGCAAGAAAGGGAAAAAGGGGGGTATGGCAAAACGGTGTGAAAAAGTGATTGACAGACAAAGAGTACAAATGGTACAAATCGTGTTTGTAAAACGATAATGAGGGTGCCTTGGGGTAGGATTTTGCCTATTTAATTTAAGAAAGGGAGTTTTTTTTTTTTTTTTTGAGTTGAGATTGTCTCCTTTGATAATTTTCACTAAAAAAAGACAAACACTCGAACTAACCTTAAAAAGCAAGTATCTTACTACATGTGTTTCTACCACCTTAGACGCCGTAAGACCAGAGTAAAAAAATAAAAATAAAAATAAAATAAAATTCTGTATTTTTTAAACTACAAAACATTTGCCATTCTTATAAACCCATCAAATAAAATTAGTGCTTTCTAAATCTAAATTACTTGTTTTGACTTTTTATGTCTTAGTTCCTTTCAAAGAAAAGGTTATTGCTTTTTCGATAAAAACACGAAATTTGATTACTTTTTACCCTTTTTTTTTTTACTGTCTTTAAGTTTTATATTTTTTGTTTTTTAATGATTCTTTTCAAATTATTTATTTTTTCATTTTTTAATAAAAAAGACAAATCACTCTTTACTTTTGATTTAATTTTCACTATTTTCCCCATAAACGACATAATTAGGATTTCTTTAAAGACAACTTTCAGGGGCGTATTACAAACAAATCGATAAAAACTTGGTGAAACCAAAAAAAAAAGTCAATATAATAAAAAAGGAGAAATCGGAAAATATGGCAGAGTTTTGTTTTTACAAGCAAATTAGACTTTTTGATACACAAAAAACGATCTATTTTGTTCTTTATCCTTCTGTAGACCAAAGTACTTGAAAATTAAGAGCTGAAGGAGAGAGTGTGTGTGTAACTGTTTATTGTGCTCTAAGTTGTTGAGAGACAGTCCGGTTAACAAAGAGGAGCTTTCCATATACATCAGGATGTAGTGAAAGCAAAAGACCAACAGAGAGTGTATATGTGAAAGGGATGAGGAGTGTTGGTATGTGTCTGAGAGAAGGGGAGAATTGAGGTGGGGAGCTTTTTAATGGAAGTCTTTAGATGTTTTGGTGTTTATTAACGCTCATTTAAGGGTAAAAAAAAACAGAAATAAAGTGCATCTATTATTATTGCTATTATTACTATTATTGTTTTTATTTTTTTATTTTTATTAACAATCGTTTGTCCTATATCCATGGTAAACAAACCTTTCTTTTTTTTTCTTTCTTTTAGGGAGTGCATCTTCCGGTAAAACGAGGATAAAGAGAACATTCACGGACAGTATAACGGTTGAGTATCCATGCAAGGAAACGTTCTACACCAAGACCATAGCCGCCATGGGGAGTGGTGCCGTATTTACGTTGATCTGTGTACCAATAGTAAGGGGAGGGATCAATACCAGCCTTTCCGTAAGCCTCCAACAGCTCTTCCTATTAAAAACATGGATTAATAAAACACGCCCCAGAATATGTATGTTTATTTATGTCTCTTGGGCATAGCTTAAAGGTCCTTCTCCTTTTTTTTTCCTTTTTGTTCTTTTTGCTTACTCTGTTGTCCATTCTCATACTACCACCAACAATCTCGCCTACACCAGGCATTAAGACATCTACGCTTTCAGTGACACGACGATCTGAGGGGTCTTTTTGCATATAGAAGGCTTTGATTTCATGAGGGAAATGGGTCAAAAAAATAGGACGACCGATCTTGTCTGTCATAGCACGTTCAGGTGCCTCAGGGATATCTTCTCCGAACTCGTAGAAAGATCCATCTTCCTTCTTTATGTCGTTCTCCTTCAAGTAGTCGATGGCATCAGCGTACTTCATACGGAGGAAAGGACGTTGGGGCTTCTTGAAGCCAGGGTTGAGTTGCTCAACTAAACGAGCTGTCTCAGGGTTGGCCAAAGTCTTGTCAATGACAAAACACATCAGATTTTCCAAGTGTTCCAAAAGATCATCAAACTTGATAAATGCCATCTCAGCTTCCAAGTGAGAGTATTCAGACAAATGACGACGGGTATGTGACTTTTCAGCACGGAAAGATTCTGCTAAACAGAAAACGTCGCCTAAAGAAGGAAGGACAGTTTCGAGGTACAATTGAGATGATTGTGTCAAATAGGCCTAACAAAATAAAGTCAAAGTTAATACACGTCGTGCCCCCTGAAAAAAAGTGTTATTACATCCTGGCCATAGTAGTTGAAGGCAAAAAGAGTAGAGCCACCTTCAACTTGTGTTTGAACCATGCAAGGAGGAGTCACTTCTGTGAAATGAGATTCGTCGTAGAAGGCACGGAAAGCCTTGATGATTTCAGCTCTGGCTTTAAGAACAGCTGAAGAAGTCTCACCACGAATAACCAAGTGACGGTTATCCAAAAGATAAGAAGGATCGGCATCGGGAGTAACCTTGTTGGTGAAGGCGTCGTCACCACCAGGGGCCTTGCCTACCATTTCCCAGTAATCAGCCACCAATTCATGGTTGCCTGGTGCTGTTTTGCCTTCGGGCAATTCGTTGATCACACCATAAATAGTGACAGTGGATTCAATAGAGAGTGTAATGGCATCGTAAGAGTGACACTATATAAAGCTTTTTGATTAGCCTTGATTGGTTTATCTTTGACTTGTCAATATGGTTGTAAACTCACCAATTTTCCTGTCAAAACACATTGCAAATAACCGGAACCGTCACGAAGAATGACAAACATCATGTCTTTACCTTGAACACGGTGGCGATGAACCCAACCAGAGACCTTGACACGCTTACCGCGGCTTTCAGTAGATTCACGGATCTTGATCTGTATATTCAAAGCATTTAATTCCTGGCCTTATTAAAGCCCTCTCTATTACCTTGTCAGCCTTGGGAAGAGAAGAATCTTCAGTCAAAACAATGGATTTTGCTTGCTCAAGAGCCTTGGCTTCATCTTCCTGTTTCTTTTTTAATTCATCTTCTTGCTTCTTTTGTTGTTCTAAAAGCTTTTTGGCTTTCTTTTGTTGTTCGGCAAAAGTCTTCTTGGCTTTTTTAAAGGCAGCACCAGAAATATCCTTAAAGCCTTCTTCGTCTTTCTTTACTTGAATCTTTATATCTTCACCCTTGGTTTCAATGGCTTTCAAAACGGTTTTGAAAGGAGAAGCTTCGGAACCTTGACCATTGCTGTCACAACCTCCAACTTCATCTACATATACAGCTACAAAACAATTGTCAGTTTCGTTTTCTTCCTCGTTTTCTTCCTCTTACTTTCGCCTACAGTGGCCTTTTTTGTCGCGTCGTCAGAAGACATGAGTTTCTTTTTTTAAAAAATATTGAAAGAAAAAAAAATAGACAGAAAAATAAGACATTGAAGATGGCTAATATAGTTAATGTGTCCAAGCCACACTATGATTCACTTTGGACTGTTTTGCCTCTATCCTCTTTGCACATAGTAAGCAGGTGACTTGAACACAGTCAGGCTGATATGAAAAGTGCCTATTTGACTCATCGATGTGCGCGTGATCTTTTTTGCTTTTTACTTGTAAACAAATGTCTGTACGAGACACCTATTTGGTACTTATTTTGTACACACTATGAGTTCATACCGTCAAGAACTTCAGCGTCACGTAGCTATTTTCATATACCAAAACCAATACTTGCCACTGTCATTCATTGTCATACTGAAGTCGCACAGTACACGCTTTTTTTGTCATTGCTTTTCTCTTAAAGAAAAAAAAGCTACCTTTTAGTGCTCTGATTGTATAGGAAAAGCAAATGGAAAAACTACAGCTTTTTTTTTTTTGAACCGATAAACATCAAAGTCTATCTTGGCAACTTTCCGGTGCTTCTTTTCGTTAGTACTACCTCAACAGATATAGCAAGTCAAAGAGAAAGAATGAAAAAGAAAACAGGCAGCAAGCGGTGAGCAATACAATTGCTCTTGTGTCTACATGTCGAAGACCATCCATTTGATTGGGCCAAAGGCTGATTAACAAAGGAATTCTAGATCAGTTCTTTTTCTTTTTTTAGATTTTGTTTTCTTTCCTTTTTTTTTTATTTTGGGCTTTTCACAAAGAACTATGACAGGAGAGGAAACATTAGATGCCTACTCTTATGTTACGATCAGTATTTTTATTGCTGTCATATTCTTTGTAATTCGGCCTGTGACAGTTAAAGTAAAGAAGATCAAGCTGTACTTGAACTTGTCGACAGTGCCCTTACTTGGAGTACTTTTGCTTTTACTATGCAGAGCCATAGATTGGGGTGTAGTTAAAAGAGGTTTTCTAGGCACACTAGGAGTTCAGCCCTGGGGGTTATTGATTTTAATTTACTCTCTCGTACGATACTTGTCAAACCATTTATTTACTTTTTTTTTTTTTTTTTTTCGAGCGACTAAAACACAAAGCAAATTGTCTAGGCATATATCTGTATCTCGCTCGATATGACAGGCGTGTTTCAATTTTTTGCTTTTTGGGTATCTAAAAAGGCAGGAGATCGAGGGCTACTTGCGTTCACATTGTTCTTCATCCTGACGACACTCATGAGCGGATTAACAAGTAACGATGTCGTAATCTTAACGGGCACGGTCTTTTTGTCCTACTTTACCAAAGTCTCTGGTATTACACCTACGGCTTTCTTGGTAAGCGAGTTTACTACTGCGAATATTGCCTCGATGGCATTATTTATCGGCAATCCAACTAATGTGATTGTGTCTGAAGCTTATGGAATCAGCTTTTTGAGTTATTCGGCCTGGATGCTGCTACCTACCGTGGTTACTCTTATTCTTTCCTATGTTGTATTACGAGTCTTGTTTCGCTCGGAGCGTTATATCCCTAAACAGATCCATTCGCCAGACACAGATCCCAAGAGTGTCTTGATCGACCCACGAGGCGCTATTTTTGGTTTTATCTTGCTTGGCCTGTGTCTTGTAACTCTGGTGGCGACCTCTTTTGCTCATGTGCCCGTATGGGTAGTAACATTACCCTATGCAGTGGTTATGTTGCTCTATGACATGCAACACGACCTTGGCCTCTCCTTGTGTCGTCGCTTTCGCAGTCGGAATTCTACACATGCTTCTGAATCCATCTCTCTCGACAACATCCAACCTTCTCAACCCTTGCCCGAACCCTCAGTCATGCTAGAAACTACGCCAAAGAAGAAAAAGACGTCTCCTTTTCGACATCTCATGTCCTGGTTTAACACCCGATTGCCTACCGTTCGAGCCATCACTGGCCGTCTGCCCTGGTCTATCTTACCCTTTAGTTTAGGCATGTTTATCCTTATCCAGGCTCTATCTGAAAAAGGCTGGGTAGGCATTTTTGCTACAGCCATGGCTGTCTTTACCAAAAACTATGTAACTGCCGTATTAGGAATGACTACGGTCTCTATTCTGGCCTGTCAATTTTTAAACAATTTGGTAAACAGAAATCTTGGTTGAACCTGAACTGATACGAGAATTAGCCAATGACAATCTTGTTCACGCAAATTATCCAACATCCTAATTTTGCGACACATGTTCATTCAGAAGCAACTCAACAGGGTTTTTTATTAGGTTTGATTGTAGGTAGTAACTTGGGTGCATGCCTTACATTGGTTGGAAGCTTAGCGGGTATCATGTAAGATTCTTTTAACCCCTCTAATGACAAGAAAAGAATAAGTAAATGACTAGGAGATAGGTTTGATCACATATTGAAGACTAAAGGGATTTATACTTTGGGCTATTTTCAATTCCTAAAATGGAACTTATTTATTTTACCCGTGTTGATCCTAGGCGCATCTGCTATTGTGATTGCAGAAATATGGTTTTTCTACCTTCATTAGATTCAATATATTAAACGAACCCGCGGATTTTTCTTTTTTCTTATAAAAAAAACATAAAAAAAGGGGGGAGAGAAGGGAGGAAAGAGACAACCGGAAAAAGAAAATAATATCAAATTGATTTGGTTCAAGCCGTATTTTATCCCCACAAATACGTTAAGAAATAATGCAATTTTACCATATTTAATTAAAACATGGCTTTTGCTTCAACTCCCACGCTCTTGTATATATCCCTAATTTTGCTAATCTTTATCCTTTACCTTTGTCAATCTTCCCCATCGCCCATTCTTTGTTTTCTTTATCTATTTTTATTTGCTGTCTTTTAGGCTTTGTTTTGTTATTTTTTTTATTTGATTGTCCCTCTGCTTTTTTCGCTATTGCTATTTGATTATTTCATTTTTTTGTATTTTAAAAAAAAAAGACGCTTTCAACAGCTATTAATAATATGTATTCATTCTTCTACCCTTCTGTTTTTAGCACGCTTTCTTATCTTTCTGTTATTGTTTTATGAATACAAAAAAAATGCATTTTCGAAAGGAGGAAGAGAAAAAGATCTTGCATCTACTTTATTTATGGAATTAATCCAGCTATTTGGGCCTGTACCAATAAACAGCCAAACAAAGCCCCACGGTAATTTTAGGGCGAGTGCAACCGTCCTGATCCCCCCAAAAATCACTGGTCACCAAATATATATATATACATATATATACATCTGTATGTATGTGTAGGTGTGAGTGCAAATAAAGGCGACTATATTCACTCAGGAAAGTTGGGCGTCGAAAGATCTTCATGGATATCCTTTTTGAAAAAAAAAAAAAAAAAAAAGGTAAAAAGGAAAAGCGGCATACTCATTCTTATCCGTCCCTCTTTTTTTTTTCCAAAAGGTTGCAAGCTCTTTTTTTTTTTGTTCATGTTGCTATGGTAACGAGTACAAAACGGACATTGACTATATATAGAAGAAATAGTAGAAATAAAACGCCTTTAGTCTAACTCTTCTTTTTCTCTTCTTCTTTATCTTCTGTTCTTTTTTTTGAAAGAGAAAAGTCTGTGAGAAAAAAATGTCTTTTTTGAAGGTTTCTAGACCACAGCTTTATATTTTACTTGTATCTATTTGGGCAAGTGGGTATGTTTATCGAAAATTAGCCCCTGTTTTTTTTGTACCACGTGCCCTTTCCCATCTACCGAAAGTCAACACCCTTCGATGGTTCTGGAGTGTACTGATAGGCGAGAGTCATGATGTTCGCTCCCAAAAGCTTGTTATGCCTCTAATGAATCAACACGGTCTCTGTTTAAAATATTTGATGGGCCGATGGTCCTTGACAGTAGCTGAACCTCGTTATCTCCAAGTTCTTTTAAAAGACATGGAAACCTTCCCAAAACTAAAAATAGCCATGGATCCTGTAAGTATATTCTCTTTTCCTTTTGCATTTAACTGAAGGAGTATATACTAATCTCACTTGATACAATCGCTCCTCATTGCATCAACTATCTGTTGTACAGGATTTGATATTAACAAACCAAGCTGCAAGTATGAGTAACTCAAGCTATAAGGAATGGAAGCGTCAGCGTAAAGTCATTCAGCCAGCATTTCAACAACCAATGCCTATCGATGTTTTGGGCCAACTTGCGCAAAGAATGATTCGTTCAATTGAGGAAGAATGTCCGGATGGTGTGATGGAAGTGACTGATTACGCCAAACGTTTTGCTCTGGACGGTCTTGGACTGGGGCTTTTTGGCTTAGATCTTGGGGCAATGAAGGGGGCTAAATCGAAGTACACACGTCTTTACGAAGAAGCTTTTAGCATTGTGAGAGACCCATGGGTTTATCTGTTCCCTGCTTATACCCGAATTCCTACACATTGGATTCCTTATCGCCATCGAGCACGAATGGCTAATGAACATCTTCGGGCTCTTTTTGATAAGCTATTGAAGCAAAGAAAGCAGAGTATGGATTCAAAGCGTACTGACCTTTTGTCTCTGCTTGTACAAGCCAATTCTGGTCTTTCTGATCGGGCATATCTAACAGACAATGAACTGATGGCAAATATGGCTACTTTTTTTGTTGCAGGTCATGAGACAACAGCAAGCGCATTGGCGTCTTTTTTCTATTATCTTGCTGCAAATCCCGAAATTCAAACTCGCGCAAGACAGGATGTGTTATCCGTACTAGGCGACGAGGGCCCTGAAGACGTTCTACCTACCGAAAATGAACTAAAGCAAATGGTTTATTTAAATCAATGTATTAAAGAAACCATGCGAATCAACTCCCCAACAGCTGGTAATTTGCCTCGAATAACGAGTAAAGATACATATTTGGGAAATTTTTTCATTCCTAAAGACACTATGGTTCATCTGGTAAAAGAAAAAGATGACTCTTATGAATAAGAGACTTATTGTTATTTTTTAGGAGCTTTATTGTGTTCACCACTTGAGCAATTATTGGGACCAACCTGAGGTTTTTAACCCAGATCGATTTAATTCTGAAAGCAAAAGCTACAAGGAATATACTCCCTGGATGCCGTTTGGATATGGCCCCCGTACGTGTGTGGGTATCAACTTTAGTATGTCAGAGCAAAGAGTGTTTCACGCAATGATGTTGAAAAAGTTTACCTGGAGTCTCGTTCCACACAGTGAACATGCGGAAGGTCTAAAAAATGCCACAGGAGGCGGCATAGGCCTCTTAGGTCCCCGCTCGCTTAAGGTTCAGCTGATAAAACGCCATCACTAATCACACTATCTTGTATATTGTACACTACATTATTTCTTTCTCAAACAACTTCTGCAATTGAAAAAAAAGTTTATGTGTATGGCACCTTGCTTTCTTATATTTTGCTACAACCAATGTACTCTCTTTATAATCTATACACATAATAAAATAGCAAACATTTTTTATGAATCGACCTATACTTCTTAATAAACAGAAACCGTCAGTAAAAATGCATATCGGATTCAAAATCAATGTTGACCTAACTTGGCTAAAGTTTTCACAGAATGTAACTTTATTGAAAAAAAAAAAAGCCAACTTTCCTTTTATAAAGCCTTAAAATACAATGAACATACAGCTATACTTCGTGTCGATACATGTTAATAACATTGAGAGTATTATTTACAAATTGTAATCTGCATAATTGGTTATAGAAATATAGCACTTTTTGACTCTACATATATATATATATATATATGTATATCTGTGCATGATTTTAATGTCATCATTATTGTTAATGGCAGGCACCTTTCCATACTGATCCATCGAGATAAACTTCTTTTTTCCAAATTGGGCATTTTGCTTTGAGTGTATCGATCAGATATTCAGTGGCATGCAAACCATCTTTACGGTGCGTCGAAGAGACCGCAATTACCACACTTGTTTGACCGACGGGTACGGATCCAGTGCGATGAAACACTCCTATATGCTTTAGATCCCATTTACTTCTTGCCTCTGCTATGATTTGATCCAAAACTTTTTCAGCCATGGGGACATAAGCTTCGTATTCTAGGGAAACAACCTTTTTTCCTATCAGTTTTTTTTTTTTTAAAAAAAAGGCGTAGTGTTTCTTCAAAATTCAGTATGTACCTTCAAAAAAGTTTCGGGTTGTTCCCACAAAAACAGAGATAGCCCCTATAGAATCATCGCTTACTAGCCGTGAGGCTTCTTCAGAGTTTGGAATGGGTTCGCCTGTTACTCTTACAAAATTTTTGTTCATTGAAAAGGGCAGACAATGAAAAATAGTAAAAAGAAAATTAAAAAACAAAAAAAAACCTGTTACAAATTGCTTTCAAGATCCGCCAGCGTCACTTGGGAGCACATCGTTTGGTTGAGACAATTAGACAAACATCAACGAACAGCGCATCAAAATACAACCAATTGAATACAAAGCATATGTGGGATTGAAGAATCTTTTTTCTGTTTTTATGTTTATGTGTTTATGATACAAATATTAAAGAATTCTGCTTTCTTTTCTCTTTCTAATGAACAACTTGAATGCCAACGCTTTTAGCTACACCAATAATACTGCTTGAGATGCTTTCTAAACTTAAGTGCTTCAAATTGCTGTCCTGTTGTTTTATTTTGGCGATTTCATAGATGTGTTTCAAAGATACTTTGCCAACAATCTCAGTACCGGTAGTCTGGGCTCCTTTCTTGATGCCTGCAGCTCTCTTCAAAAGAAATGTGGTGGGAGGCGACTTGAGAGCAAAGGTGAAAGTGCGGTCGGGTTTGATCGTGATGACAGTAGGCACAGGTGTTTCGGTGACAATGTGTTTTGTTTTATCGTTGAATTGTTTACAAAAATCCATAGACTTCACACCACGGGCACCTAATGCTGGACCGACAGGTGGACTGGGTGAAGCTTTACCAGCTCCAATGAGTAATTTGACAATCACTTCTGCTGCTTGTGTTTTTTTGGACATTGCAAACCCTGGTTTATGTCTTTAAGAGAAAAAAAAAAAAAATTAAATAAAGCACAGAGGAAGGGGGCCCTAGTGGCTTGGGAGTTTAAAAAAAAATAAAAAGGGGAGAAGAGCGGGGTTTCTTCCTGACTACATCTTTAAATGACACCTCATGAACTGAACAGTAAAGAAAGAAAAATAAAAAAAAGGACAGACTTTAGACCTTTCTTTTTTTTTAAAAAAAAAAGTCTTGATTGGTGAGATTGTTTTGTCTTTGGACTCTGGGCTTCAAGAGAGCCGACCGTTTATCAAAAGAGTTTGGGAGAGACTGGATCTTTTGTCTCAACACCAAGATCGTGATTTGCTGTATCATGGTATGGATCCTCAATATGCTTCATAGCTCGGGACTAACAAATATATCACATAATTTACTATAGCTATAGATTTATGGAATCAAATACCATCTACAAACAATCCAGCCGATACAGATATTATAGCTATGCGTAAAATTTACAATTTAATAAATGAGTATATCACTAAACTAAAAACCACAATGGATGCCCAGTAAGGCACATAGTCTTCTGTACAATCTATCTCAATACAGGCAAATGGAAGTTGGATAACTTTTGGCAGTATATGAATATTACGTCGTCTACTTTAAAGTCGTGTTTAGGTAATACATATTCATGTTAAGACATGCCTTTTTTTTGTTGTTGTCGCTTTGCTTAGTCTTGTACAACTATGCAGATTACGATCAAACAACATACACAGAAAAAATCTTTAAAGAAGCAGAAGCAGTAAGACTTTTTGATACAAAAACAAAATCAGAAAAACATATGCTAACTGATAAGACAGTTGTGTTCTGAAAAAAGCGAAAATGAGTCGCTGTCCTCCGATCAACTCAAGTTTTTACTGAGAAGCTATCTTTACCAATCGGAATATGTAAGACAGTTCTTGCTTTTATGTCAAATCTTTTCTCTATATTTTTCAGGCTATACGAATAGAGTCTTGGTTTAAAGCAGGAGAGAAGCTCTCCCTAATAAATAGTAAGTGAATACCAGCGTTCGACAAAACTAAATGATGTGTATAAAAGAATTATCCGAAAATTTGGACCCTGACAGTAGACATGAATATGTAAAGTTTTTCGCTTATAGTATATTATTGTAACACTTAAGGTAGACTACCTATGCTTATCACCTGTCATTGATAATTGGTTTTCAAGTCCTGGCGCTCAAGACAAAAACTTCCTGTCATATTTTACGCTGGATAGCTAAATCAAACATGTTTTGTTACAGCAGTGTTCCTCGTTATCTTGGAGTAAACTTTCTTTTTTTTTTTTTGAAAAAAATTAAATGTTTTGTTTTAACTTCTTAGATTAGATGAGCTTTTTAGATTTAATAAGTAATTGTATTCATTAAATGCAAAAACACCTAGGCTCTAAAACATCAGTATTTTTGATATTACAAAATAGCTAAAGCATGTCAAAAAGACACGTTTGATGTCGAAGAAGAAGTTTTAGAGGTTATAATGAGTCTTCTTGCTAAAATGAAAGACTATATATTCCAATTCAAATATTATCTTGCAAAAATTTCTTTGCTATCAAAGTATTTTTCTGTTGAACCCGTAACGCTTCAAACAGGTATTTGTTTTAACAACAAAAAGAAGAGCAAGAACTTTTATAAACATACAAATTTCTATACAAGTATATTTCGAAGCAGTTGAGACAGTCACTACTACTGATGATCTACAGCTAGCAATGTAAGTGACAAGGATCTATTTTTAGTAAAAAGAATAGCTTTTATTAACTTTATTAACAGCCTGGGTCAGATAGCGCACAAAATAGCAGTATATGTGTGGTAAGATACATACAAATATTTTAAATAGTATTGTTTTTTTTTTTAAAAAAAAAAAAGCTTGAAAGATACAATGGACGGTCTTGATCTATTTGTGCGCCGTGAAAAAAAACCAGAAACCATAGGCTTGCTCTATATATTTAAGTTTCACATACTATGTGAGCTCTCTCTGGAAGAAAATATACAGGGCTGCGATGAAGCGCTGAAGACTTCAATTGACGGTAAATAAACAGATACGCTTTGATTTTTTTTCTTCTAAAAAAAGAGCGTGTACTTATCTTTAAACACCATATTATAGATCTCTATTTAGCAGCATGTGATATAGATCCAGTTGATATTTCCTGTATACAATTAGTTAAGCTCCACTAAAATAGGAGGGAATCTTTACTCATCCATTTTTTAACAGATGCTATGGAAAAATGGAGACTTTTTTTACAGCGTTTGTTTATTACATTGTATAGTGTGGCTTTTTTTCTGACCACTTTGAATTATTTAGAGGGATGAATATGAACAGGCTTTACTCTGGTATTTAAACACTTCTAGTCTTCAACTTGAAGACCGAGATAATCTAGATTTACTTTACAGGTATGTATATCTTCACAATTTTTAGAGGGTTCAAAAGTAATGTGTAGCAACGCTTATATATATACAAAAAGAAAAATAGCCTCATGCTATGGATACTGCCAAGAGTTCAGCTTAGCTATAGACTATTTGGAAAAAACTGTTAACAGCACAAACGAGTATTCTCAAGATATTCTTTTGTTAGTTGTGTGGAGTATACAAAAGAGAGAAAAACCGGAGCTTGGTAAGAAATAGCTTTTTCAGACTTTGATTGTAGCTGACTATAGAATAGTTATCGTTTGGATTGATCGACTAGTTTGCTCCAAAGGCTTTGAGCTGGCTATGTTTGATACAATTCTAACTTCTGTTTTTCAAGTAAGAAGCCAAAAAAAAAGAGGGTAGAGTGAAAGGTCAGCGGAAACAACTAAAAATACCTACTTTACAAATGAAAGTACGGAATACATCATTCTATTATCTTTTCTATTTTAGGTCATATCCTAAACCAACAGAAAAACCAAAAAACGAAAACAATAGAATCAAATTGTTTATTTGTAATACATCTGATTTCTGTCTTGAGGTAAGTTAGAAAGAAGATTTGGAAAGAAATTCAATAAGTGGCTTTAGGTGCATTATACAAGTCAAGACAACTATCTATGAGGAAGTTGTGAATGACGGCACTCTGAAAATCAAGTAAAAAACACACAACAGACCCTGTTTTTTTTTTTCTAATTGTACTTGTAGGTACTTGGATTTTGAGTCAATTTCTGGATACATCGAACATGGTAACTGTTTATATATATGCGTACACACAAACTTGTGTGTAAGCGCAACAAAGTATTAAAACGGCAGTATACTAGTTTGTCGTTTTATGGAAAATCAAAAAGTGTTGATAAAAAAGACAAAGCTCACTGACATTTTGACCAACCATACATGTTGGATATCAAGTACCTTATGGAATCTAGGGTTATATTGTCTAAGTGTTGGGAAACAAGATGAAGGAACACGTATGTTTCACATCTTGAGACAGGTAATACATAAAAACTCATGTGTAATTATGTATCTCCATTGACGCAATTGGCACCTGTTTTTGTAGTATCACTTTTTGTTTACAAGCAACAAAACATTGGAAACAAAGCTTGTATGGACCTTTATTTGTATATGCTGCCACTTTCTACCTTTCCATGAAACGAACGTAAATTTTATATATAAAAAAGCAACCAAAAAAACCTAACCCTCTTTTTTTTAGTCACTGGATATGAATTCTTTAGAAAAAGAGCTAACTTTCCTGAAAGAAAACCAAGCAAACCTTCCTCGCGCTCTCATCTTATTAGTCAATTTATTCCAAATTGAATTTTATGTCACCAACAATCAATTTGAGCTAGCTTTAAATATCTTTGAGGTAAAGCAAAGTAAATCAAAAGAAACTCTAATTTTTGAAAGGATTTATGTCAAACTGAGTGCAATTTTGCTCTTTTGGATCGTATGATAAGTAAAGCCCAGTATTATTTTGTTAAAGAAAAAAGTAAGGCCAGCCAAAAATAAACATTAACACTTGAAAACAGGTATTGTGCTACAGAGCCAGAAATGCACATATCAAAGTGAGTAAAGAAAAAAGGTTTTAAACTTACTGCCTTTAATCTACTTTGATCTACTTATTTTGACCAGTGGCATTTCGATTTCTTCAGGTAGAAAAAAATTGTAAAAAGGCGCTTAACAAAACACTCGATTTATTGTAAACAAAAAACCAGCGTTTTCAAAAGTCAAACTGTTTTTCTAGGCAAGAGATTAATGTATATGCCAAATGGATGCGAGTAATAATAACGACTGGCAATTTATGGAGTAAAGAAGAAACGTTGAAGTGTTTAAAGGACTTTTTGAGCTTGAGACTTTATCAAAAAGTAAAGTATACGTAACAAAAGCACCTCTAGACCATATATACATGAAAAAAACAACAGAACAAGGGGAACAGCTCTTTTGACTTGTTTTTTAGTCTGATTATCCACAAAACGAGCTTTACTATATTATGGTGATTGCCTGGAATGAGGGCATTACTTACTATTCCAAGTAACATTCAAAAACATATTAGCCGGTTTATGTATACACATACAAGCTTTTAATTCAATAGTCATCAAAAGCCTAAAGGAGACAGTTGGTGCGATGTTTCATTTGAATTGTTAAAACATTATAAGGTGCCAGAAAAAAAATCTGAATTAGAAAAGAAGGTAAATGAATTTCACACACAAACTATATACCTTCCGCCTATATTTATATTTGCGAATCAGATGAAAGATGCTTATCGTGTGTTCACTTCTTATTTATGAAGAGCCCTCGCATCAAATGCACCAACACCTATTTTTTTTTTTTTACTTTTATTGTATAAAACAACAGCTCGTCAACAGAAATAAACATTTTGGGCTAACAAAATATTAGAGAATATGTCTTTATGTCAAAGCTGCTCTGTCATTACACTGTATATATATATATATATATATATATAATAACACTTTTTTTACAATGGCTATGTGAAACGAGAATGTATATGCGTGTGTGTGTATGTGTGTGTGTTTCCTTTACAACAGTATAGGGCCACTGCTTTTAAAATACATTATATAATATTGAATGTCAGACTTTCTCCGTTTGATAAAGAAATGAGACCGAAAAACGAAAAAAAAAAAAAAAAAAAAAAAAAAAAGAGGAGCAGCCAAACAGATCCTAATCCATCTAGGATTTTTATCGATTGTAGACAATACACACAATCACCCTTTAACATGTCGGGTTTTTTATTTTGTTTTATCTTATCTGTGTTGATTGCAAATAGCCGGTTTAAGTAAAGGAAATTTATAGAGACAGCCAAAGTTTGAAAATGGTCCAACTTTTTAAAAACTAAAACCCCGAAAACTTTGAACGCAATAAGCGTCTGGTAAATAGCGCTTTGACGTCAAACAGACTATCGAGCTCTTAAATATGTTTTACTCATCTGTTTTTGTTTTTAGGTCACTAAAGCTAGCCTATGATATTAAAGATCCCAGTGGTCTTTTCTGAAGGCGCTATGCAAAACAATCTTTTAAACAGGCAGGATGGCCATAACCAGTAACTTTTTAAACGAATAGAGCAACTAAGAACAGACTAAAATATGTACTCTCCAAGTGGTTCTAACACAGTTTCTTTTGTAAGCCTCTGCTACCGCTTTTCAACCTGGCAGGTACAATTGCAAGATTTATGCCCATGTCGATTACGAAAACATTACTAGAGCTTCAAGATAGATACCTCCAGACACCTACCTTGGACATGGTTTGTGCTCCAGAATTCGTTAGGATAGAACTTTATTTACGACAAAAGAAAACACATCAGCTAACGTTTTAAAGCTTGAAGCTATTTTTTTAATGCTAGTTTTAGAACGCAAAGTATTTATGTTCACAATGTGCGTCAACTGCTATGCACATCTTTTATGAGATAAAAACAGAATATAACATGCTGCTTTTCTGTTGTTTCCTAATGCTTTTATGTTGTATAAAAGATCTATATACTCTGCCAAGCTTTCTCAAGTCTGTTTTATCGTCAAGTGCTGTACTTGTCTTACAAAGACACTCAGAAACGTATGGTAATCCCCAATAAGCAAAAGACGTTGTTCCTTGACGGTATTTTTTTTTTTTTTGGGCGTTCTTTTACTTTTATCCCCGTCTTCAACCAAATCAAGCACTACACGAAGAAATTATATATTAAAAGAATAGCCTGATATACAGGTTTGGAATAGCTTCCTTTGTTGTCATTACCCTTCGATGATGAGCTAATTGGGGTGTTGTTACTTGTAGTAAAACTATTCTAGATCCCTGATTTTTGAAATTATTACGCTGTACAGAAAGCTGGTTAGCTACTGTATGATGAAGTTTAATAAGCTAAGCATCATAAACTTACTACTTTTTACATTTGGTATTTGAATACCAATTTGTTTGACTCTTTTTTCTCAACAATGACAATTTTATTAACCCACTCTTTATTTTTTTGTCAAAAAAAAACACAATTTGTTCTGAAATCCAGGTCGCTTAGTTGATTTTTTTCCTTACTGTTCCTTTCCACTGGATGAAACTATACTTTCTTAAAAGATGGATTATACTGAGTTGTTATGAAGCTACAAACAGTGCTGCGAGAAACCTTGAGATCCTCATAGCTTTACTTCAAACTTCCCTCCACTTCATTGACAACGGTAGAAGGATTCTCATCAACTTAATTTATAAGAAACTGCTATGCTCATTCCCAAGAATACGGTATCTCTAGATGTCCTTGTCCATTTTCACAAAAAAAAAAAAAGGATACACTCACCTTTAGTATCTGCAAAGCAAATCGCAAATAGAAAGAGGGTAAGATGAATATAAAAAATCGTAAGCTCCTTTTTTTACAATGTTTTAATGCCCGTAGTTTTATTGGACAATCACTGAGCGACACCTAAATAAACGCACGACTTCATTACTGGAATAGCAGACATCATTATTGAACACAATTCTTTTTTTTCTTTTGCACGACTTCAAGTTCAGCGACTTTACTTACTGAAATGACTGTATAAAAACCCAAAAAGGTATTCGCTGCATTAGCGGTGCCAGAAATAAAACGTTTGTACACAAAAAAGAGAGATCACCCAAACTTTTGTCAGTAAAGCACACAGCTACCCCCTTTTAGAATTTAAACTCGTCGTAAATAAAGTCCCAACTTTAATACGAAAAAGAATAAAAGAATAGCCTGACTTTTTTTTTTTTTTTTGCTTACAGTTTACTTTCCTTTTTTATTTTCCGCTCCGTTTATCTCTGTTTTCTTTTTCTTTCTCTTTTCTTTTCTTTTTCTTTTTTTTTTTTTGAATATAAGAAAAAAATTATGACTCGTTTGGCTACAGTAGATGAAGTGTATGATGTTATTGAACAGATTGGTGACGGCTCTTTTGGCACTGTCCACAAAGGCAGACATAAAATTAGTCAAAAAATTGTAATAAGAGAAAAGATATATCCAGTTTTATGTATATGTTTTTATGCTGAAAAGACCCAAAAAAAAAAAACTACCTTAGGTGGCTGTCAAGGTTATGAAGAAAAAATATGCCAATATAAACGATTGCGAAGATCAGTTTGAACCAAAGCTATTACACCTGATGCCATCTCACATAAACATTGTTCAAATGTATGACAGCTGTCTCTCCAACAATGGAGACCTTTCATTCATCATGGAGTTTATGAATGGCGGGAATCTATATCAACTGATGAGAGAGAGAAAACAACAGCATTTACCGCTCAGTCATTGTGAGCTTCAAAGCATTCTGTAAGAGAGCTATACTCACCACTCCCTATTGACCTTTATCATAAAACAGACACCAGGTTTTATCCGCTCTTTCGCATGTTCACCTACACAACGTATTTCATCGAGATATGAAACCTGAAAACCTATTGATAGACTATACCACTGGAAAGCCGATTATCAAGCTAGCTGATTTTGGGCTTGCTCGAGAAACAAAAAGCCGACCGCCTTATACAGAATACGTCAGTACTCGATGGTAGTCCTTTTTTTTTTTGATAGGTATGATATTAACTTATTGAATTTATTTTTATAGGTATAGAGCACCAGAAGTATTACTTCGGTCTACTGAATATTCTTCAGCAGTAGATCTCTGGGCAATAGGCACTATTTTTGCAGAACTGATTACGTTGGAACCTTTGTTCCCAGGAGATTCAGAAGTGGATCAGATTCGACTGATTTGTGAGATTTTGGGCAGTCCTGGAAATAGAATGATGCCAACCCAAAAGAAGAATACGAGGACAGTGGAAAAAAGGCCGAGTCCAGGATTTGCTAGGAAGAAAAAGCCGGTAGAGCCTGTGGAGACCATTGTGACGAATTCGACCTTGTCTGTATTGGATGGAGGGGGCGAATGGAAAGAGGGCGTTAAGTTGGCTTACAAGATTGGCTTCCAGTTTCCGAATGTAAATAGTGTTAGAAAAGAAACATAAAAAGAGCAAAAAAAAAGGTCTAAAGCGCATCTATGCATATATATTGTTGGTGATAGAGTCAACCCAAACCATTAGAGACAGTGATACCCGGTGCTTCTGATTGTATGTTGGACCTGCTTCGGCAATTTTTGCTATTCAATCCTAGTTATCGATGGACTGCAGATAAAGCATTGGAACACCCATTCTTCTTGGAGACCAGCGAGCCAGTGCATAACGTCATCCGTATGAACTTTGAGCCCATCACACCTCCTGAATCGACTGCCAACCTGCCGCTCGACCGGGAGCTCTATTCGAGCAAATCGCATGCATCTATCATCACACCCCTCGATCTGCTGCCTATACCCACTTCGCCCCACCCTATCTGCCCTGAGTGGGCCGACGACCCTTGGAATAGCGACCCCTGGGGTAACCAAGACCATTCCCCACGGCTGGCCAGTCGATCTGGCTCTATTACGACCCATGTCGACCGCTTTGTTCACGATCTCGAGCCACCTTCTTCGCCCGACAGTTGGATCGCAGAGACCCGGCCGATCTATAGCTCCCATCAAAAAGTTCATCCGGTCACAGACGTACCACTCCATAACAAATACCTCTATGCGTCTCATCAGAAGCAACGGCTGGATACGCCTGCGCAAGAAAAGAAAAAGAAGCGAATGTCGATTGACGATGTCTACAAACACGAAACAGTCAATACACTCTCTGTCTCCCATACCCATCCTCATCATCATCGACCTTTTAGCCGTGAGCATCACGGAGCCTTTGGTCAACAGATGATCAAATGGACACCTCCCTTAATCTACCAAGCCGAATCCAAACGACCCCCCAGTCGAAGACAAAAAACAATTGTACCCTCATCACAGCATTCTTCTCGCAGGGATTCCAGAGGACATCATCGTATGAATCTCTGGGTACCTTCAGATGAAGAAGAAGGTGATGATCCAAAACAAGACCCAGTCGATGATCTGGCCTTTCTACAACTTCAATAAATAAATATTAAATAGAAAAGAAAAATAAGCCATTTTCTTTTTTTTAGTAATCAAAATAAGCTTCTAAAAGGGGATCCAATTCATCTTGTGAAAGTAAAGTACAGTTCACTTGCTTCAAAAGTCAGGTCAGGTTCAAATGAGAATCAAGATAGACAAAAGAAGTAGCAAAGGTCAATGAGAGAAAGAACAGGTTGTAAAGGAACGAATGGCCTTCTTGTTCAATAATCTGTCGAGTCAAACGAAGAATGGTGTTTGCGGCTGTAATGCAGGTGCTGTGGCTCGTGGGATGGGGATGACGCTGAATGAGTATCATTTGGGTCGTATAGTATAACAGACGAAAGAGTTTGGCCATAACACATGAGGTCTGTGTATAGTCTAGCATAGGAGGTAAAGAGAGTAACCAGTTGGTGAGTCGAGCCTCGTTGGGCTCTTTAAGTAACATCGACAACCGGATCGAGGCGCAAAAACGTTCTGAAAAGAGAGGCCATGGATAATCGTAATAAGGAATCACTCGCTCACCCAACGTACAAGAAGCGATCCATTCATCTAACACCCATACAACTCAATAGATACGACATTGGTTGTCTATATCATTGGCTTTTTGATCTAGTCAACTTAGGGATTGGGCCACTTGACGCCGAAATGTACCACACTTTTTAGCATCTCCTACCAAATGACAATACCAACACAAAATCACTAAAGCCTAAAAAAAAAAAAAAAAAAAAAAAAAAACAAGGAGAAGGGGATAGGATCAATAGCCAAATTACCCTAGAGATGCCATCCAAAAATACAGACCTGTATTGTTTCTGATTGGATTTTGGCTTGTTCAAGTTGTCTTTCTGCCTGTTCAAACAAAAAGTGATGATAGGTAGAAGAACTATATAAAGCATCAAGAGCGGTTATAGCCAGGTCGAGTAAGTTAGAAATCCCTAATGACCTTGAAGAGATCAATGGGAATAGCGAATTGAAATAAGTAAAGAAATAGAGAGACCAGGTTTCTGACATCCAGTTTGTATTGGATAAAAGCAAGTTTGAAACATCCAGACTGCCCTATATATATATATATATATAGCGAAAAACGGATCTTATCAGTACGTTTGATTTTTTATCTTTGATTTTTTCAGCTATTAAGCAATAGAGTACATTAACAGGTATTTCTTGAAATTTGGATTCTTATCAAAAAAAAGTGTTTAATAAACCCATTGCATAATTTTGGACAAGAGAACTCACCTGAAAAATAGGGCTTTGGCTTAAACAAGAGCTCGATACGTTTTGTACGATTATCAATAATTTCATGACAAAACTTTGCAGGCCCTCTTTTCTTATCAGAGCCGACATATAAACATTCCACCTGTGCGGGCCGGCATCTCAAACAAGGTCTTAAACCGTCGCATTTAAGCTTTCTTTTTCTACAATACAAACAGGCTATTGTCACTTTGATACGCTTTGTCAACTGTTTCATAAGAACAAAAAAAAAACAAAACAAAAAGTAGAAATAACAAAACAAAGCTGATTAAATAATAACAAAAAGATGTCCAAAGGGAAAGTATGGGGCAAAGTCTGCTGATTGGTTGCATCGCTTCGTTTTGTTTTTGTTTTTTTCTTTAAAGAAAGGCTTTGTATAAAGCCACAGCACTGGACAGAAACAAGGGAAATATTAAAAAGGTTCAAGATATGCTGTGTGCATAGTGATCTGAATAAGCATGACTTTTGGCTTTCAATTGCCTTTTTTTTTTTTTGGTGTATGATTTTATATGGTTTTATTTGTTACGAGCATAGTATTCATAAGCAAGTGCATGATACTCAGGAGGGAAAGGTGAAGGGATTTCAGTACGTCCCGGTCGAGAGATAGGTTCTCTTAAAAAGACAGACTGACAGGTGTTATAGTTGACTTCGAGATATTCAGGTACAAACAAGAAAGGTTGAGAGAAAGGCTTGGGTGTAAACTCTAACTCGTTTCCTTTTTCTCCTTTCAAAAACTGGATCGCTTGAGGATCGACGGTAACTACATCGCCATCCCTTAACTTGTGAGAAGGGTATGCCATCTATAAGCACAATGATTAAAAAAGAAACTCTCCAGTCAATCTTAAAGAAAAGCTTTGGGTTACCTTTTTTCCGTTAACCAAGACTTTGCCATGAACACATAATTGACGAGCAGCGTAAACAGAAGAACAGAAATTACTTCTGAAAACGACGAAATCTAAACGACGTTCAAGTTTACCAAACAAGAGTGAGGCCACAGGTGGATGGTCGGCAGACTGAACTGTAGGTAATTGAGGATCAAAGAATTTGTTCTTGAATTGGCGTTCAGTAAGCTCGTCACCGTGGTAAGCACGGGTCTCTCTTTTCGATATCCACTTTTGTTGAAAAAGTGTTTTTGTGTCCATGTGATCCAGCTTTTTATTGGCAATGTTGTAAAGGTTGTATTTGTTCCAAGACATACGTGCCAGTTTTCGAGTTAATGAATAGATCGGTTTTCTCATCTTTTTTTTTTTTTTTTTTTCTATAAACAATCTCAACGCTTTCAAGGGTCCTTTTTGCTTTTTCTCTTTGACAAGACTAAAAAAAAAAAAATTTAAACCTCCGTAAACAGTCTTCCCAAAAAAAAAAAAAAAGGCTTTGAAAAAGTCCGATGTGCCTGGAACGACATGGTCGGTTTGAATTGTTTTTTGGTACACTTTGTATTTTTTTTTTTGACACGGCTTCAAAAAATAAAATTGACGTACTTTTTGAAATCTATAGCGATAATCCTTGTCTTGAGCCAATTTCTTTGTTGATACATCTAACTCAGAAGATGTCAACATACCTGGTCTAACCTTAGCAGCCTTTGAACTGTAGGGAGTCTGTAAGCTTTAAAGCGTTAAATTGCCTGCTTCATTAAGTGTGCCTCTTTCACTTTTTTTGGCCAGCACTCTACTGGTTTAAAGAAATAGGCATGGGCAAAGGCTTATACTCTCTCTCCCTTTTATAAAAGTGTCAACAGAATGGTGAATTCGGTAATTATCCATGACTATGGGAAATCCCTTTTTGTCGGGCTTATCCAGCATGCCCGTCGTTGCTTTCAAAAGCTTGTCTTTATGATATACCACGATTCTTTTTTTCAAAGCCTTTTTTTTTTATCCCAACTTCTACTCCCCAGCCGCAGAGAATGTGTAAAGTTCATTTTGGAAACACACCAAAAATACCAAAAAAAGCAAGTGTACCCAAAGCGGAGATAAAAAACGAAAGTCCTTTACTCTAATGATTTAGTGAAAGTGTATGTAAGTTTGATCAGTGAATGAATTATAAAACTAGCCAAAGTCAACCAAACAACAACAAATATATATAAAGAAGAACGGCTTTTTTTTTTCTGGTATAAGACACAGCTCAGCTTTGATGTTGAAATCAAAACTGTGATTTAACAATAACAAATAAAGGGGGAAGGGGGGGAGGAAGAGTTTCTTATAAGTTACAAATGTTTTTAAAGCATTCAATAGCTATTTTCGACTAGAATTTAATATGTGCATAATAGAAAGGAATGAGAACATTGTTTTTTTTTTTTTTGATAGAGCTTTGTGTTTACATAATCATTTTGGCCTGATTCAAAACAGTGATCTTTTTAGAACGCAACTTTTTGCATATGTGCGTGCGTGTATATATATATATATGTGTGTGTGCGTGTATATAAATCTGGATTAACATAGTTTGTGGCTCATACCTTTTAAAACATTTTGACATCCTTTTTTTTTTTTTGGTATATATAAAAGAAACTTCAGCCAAAACTAAGTTTAACTACAAAACAACCCTTTTTGGTAATAAAAGCAAAAAAGATCAAAGAAAGAAAGAGAAACGGAAAGAGAAAAGACCTTGTCTGTTTCTTTTTATAAAGAAATTTAGTTTCTTTGGTTGTTTTCTGTATAAGAAAAGAAAATGAGGGGGTAAGCTTTGATGTATAAAATATACTTTTTTTTTTTTTTTTTTTTTTTGGCGTTTATTTATGTGCTTATAGAAAGAGTTAAGAAAAAAATTTCCTTTGCTTTTTTTATTTTTTTTTCTTTTTTTTTTATATATTTATTTATTATCTAATTGAAACTATGCAAAGCATCCAAAGTTATATTTCGTATACCCGAATCAGTACATTTACACTATCAATTTTGATTGTGATCAGTTCGTTGTGTATATACAATTTTCGCAGTATTCCGGTCTATTCGCTTATTGACACCTCAGCACAACAAGAAGGGGAAAGAATGGTCAATGAATTAATACAGGATCGAAGGTTGATCGCCACCCTTGTAGCCTCTCAAGCCTCTATCTTTTGCCCTCTCTTTTTACTCATGAATCTTCATACCGAAGAACGCGCGCCCTGTGCTGCAGTCCTGCTAGAACAATTCTTTCAGTGTCTGATGCCCATCGGTCTGGTCATCAGCTGGTGTTTCTGTATCGGTTTTGATCAAAACGTGAAAACTGTCTTGAGCCTCGATGAACATTGGCTTACAGATGGTCTCAAGTACCTTGTCGTTTTCACATTGGCTTTGGAAATTCTCTTGATCTGGTCAGAATCCTTTTACTACCTTTGGCTTATACAACGAGAAGGCACCATTCATTTACCAGATGAAGAAGAATGTCTCTTGTCAGAAAAACAATAAAAAACACACATCAGCACTTTTTTCTATTTTGTGTATTTAAAACAGGCGTGTCTATTTTTTTTTAAAGGGGATCTCTAGACATGTATGTTTATTTATCTAGGACAGATTCAACTTTTTTTTGAAGGGTATGGTTTTCGTTTTCGAGTTCAGCCTCTTTTAATTTCCAATCAATCATCAAGGATTCCAGAGAGGCCAGTCGATGTTCAAGCTCTGAATTGGTATGAACCAACATTGCATTTTGAGTGGCCAAGGTATCCAATTGATGTCGATGCTGACCTCCTACTTGAATCTGAGCGATATGTGTACGTGTCAAAGAGAGATCGTGAACGATCGTTTCCTGTGCCTGACATAACTGCTGGATGCTGATCTGTACCTGAGCCAACTGTGTTTTGGTCTGTTGATGATCTGTATAGAGTGTAAGGTAGTCCTGTCGTGACTGTTGATATTTTTTAGTCAAATCTATGTGTTCCTTGCGCACGCTCTCTTCCAGAATGGCTTGTTTCTCTTTCTGAGCCATCTGAGTCTGGTACTGACGACTGGATTTAGCAAGCTGGCTGGGTGAAATTTTGAGTGCATAAGCATCTTGGATCCATGCAGTTGGGTTCTGATCGTAGACCTCAAAGACTGGGCTAGCCAAGAAGGCCAGCAAAGATTCAAATTCAAGGGTCAGGATTTTTTCTTGCTGACGAGACATTAACGCTAAAGCAAAATGGAGTATCTGATGGGCTCCTTCAATCAGTACACTATCTAACACAACAAACACCAGATCCAACGAACAGCGATAAGCAAAAAAAGTCATGAACCATTGCGAGGCATACATACTTGATTCCACCCCTTGGCTTTTTAGGTGACGATCCACGTTGGGTAAATAAAGTGAAAGAAGTTGATCCCATTGAAACATACGTTCATGCAATCCTTCCATCTTGGGTATAAACTGTCTTCTTAATCCATAATGAGACATCAAACGTACCAAAACTGCAAAAGCTGCTTCTTCTGGGACCTTTATATATATATATATATATATGTTTTTCAAAAGGATTACATGACTTGTTTTTTTTTTTTTTTGGTGTGCACTTACGTAAAGTAATAGACAGCCAGCCAAAAAATGAATACCTTGACAATAACCTACCTCTGGATCCCATAGACTATAGACTTTAATCAAATGAAACAGCCGCTCTTGACCCTCACCTGTTTTGAAATAAACATGGTTGGGAAACGTTCGGTTCAGGTCCCGCTGGATCCATTTCTCGTGCGGACTGGATTGGTTTAATAACTCTCGATAGGTTTCATCCAGACAGGTAGCTTTTGAAAACAGTGGCCAGAGTAAACCACGTAAAGAAGAAGGTAGGCCTCCTTTCTTCAATTGGTCTACCAATACGTCCTTTTTGATCGCCCAATTTGAATCCTGTTGTAAGACCAATGTCCAAAAATCTGATACATTTGGTTCACTTAAAGCAATAAAAAAATTTTTTTTTTTTGGGTGGTCTTATTTACTCAGATCGATCCCGTCCATGCTTGATTCCAGATGAGAAACAAGTTGCCATTCACTTGAAATAGAAAGTTTAACGGGTGGGGACAAAAAGGCAAGTTTATTCATTGAGATAGATAGAAAGAGTAAAAGAAAGTGTTTGCCCCTCTTTTAATGTAATTTCTTAAACATCCTCGTTCTCACTTTGTTTATTTGTATTTAAAGGAGACGCGTGGCTTTGTGTTTTTTTTTTTTATTCTTTTGTCTGCTTGCATTTATTAAAAAAAAAAAAAAAAAAGAGTTTAGTGTATCGCCAAAGGATATGAATTGTCCTTGTTTAGAAAATAAACACTCTCTGAGTCGCCAAGCTATTATTTATTTATAAATCTATTTCTAATAGCGAACAACGTTGTTGTACCAGCCACAGTGCTTATTTTTTTTAAATGAGCTATCATTGAAATGTATGCATGTGTCCTGTATGTTTGTGTAGCCTAAGCCTCAACAACAGAAACAACAACACCGATAAATGACTCAAAAGTTCACAGCCCTTCAGAGTGAGCTATTTTAATTGCCTAAATATATCTTTTTTTTTTTTGGTTGATATTCAAACAGGTGTGGCTTCACCGTGGCGTTTATTAGAAAATGTGGGGTTTTTTTTAGTAGTAGTAGTAGTAGTAGTAATAGCGTAAATGTAATATCTATTTGAGTCAGGGTATCTAACACATTTCTTCCAAGGCGCAACAGAAACACATAGCCAACAAACTAAAGACGGGGTGTCAGTCAACACGCTTTTCTAATACAAAACTTCTTTTTACCATCCACAGCAGCACGAATTATCTTCCTTTTGAGGTTGTTGTTGAACAACAATGGTTTGAGGTGGGGGGCTAAGAAAACGGTTCAGAACAGGCCACCTTGTTTTTAAAACAAAACTTACGCAGGTTGATAGTATCCACCTTGTTGTTGAGGGGGATAATAGCCTTCTTGAGGGGGAGGTTGATAGTAACCTTGTTGTTGTTGTTGAGGATAGCCTTGAGGGGGAGGATATTGAGACATTTTTCGAGTAAGGAAGAGAAAAGAAAAGCAAGAAAAGAAACAAACTTGTATAGAATGGATTTCACTTTATTTCTTTAAAGCCCGAAATGACTTTCAGGGGAGTTGACTTCCTTACTTTCGGATATTCGGATTCAAAGGGGGTTCTGTACAAGAGGCACTTTTTTTTTTTAAGTGTGTGAGTTTTATTTGATGGTTAATAATAAATAAGAGAAACATGATAAAGAAAATGTATTTGAACCAAAAAAGAAAAAGAGATAGAGCGTCATCATTTTTAAGGGGTAAAAGAGAAATTTAACACATCTCTTCCAAAGCGCAACAGAAACACATTGCCAACAGACTAAGTAAATAGAAAAACAGTTTAGCACGTCTGCTTAAATACTCGTCTGCTTACCATCCCCAACAGCAAGAATGGTCTTCCTTAGGAGGTTCTTGTTGCACGATAATGGTCTGGGGTTGTGGACTACAAAGCGTCAACTTTGGTTTTCTTTTATGGATTCTCTTTTTACTTACGAAGGTTGATAGTAGCCGCCTTGCTGTTGAGGAGGATAATAACCTTGTTGTGGAGGAGGATATTGGGACATTGGAGAAAGAATATAAAAGTATATGTGAAAGGAAAACAATCAAGGCTTCTCTGTTTTTTTATAGCGTTTTTTTTTGTCCTACGCATAGATTAAAATGGAGTTTGTCAAAGCCCTCTCTCTCTCTTTGCCTTTTTCTATTTGTTGCTTTTTTTCATCGCAATCTCTGAGCCACACATCATGTAGCCTGTGCAAGATGCAAATCAATCTAGTTGGAGGCCAAGAGTATTCATGCCTCAAAAAAAAAAAATTCTATTTTCTGCTCTTTTCTATTGTCCCAAACCAATAAAAAACAAATCAAGATGTTTGGCACCTTTTTCCTTATATTTAAGCAAATATCAAGCGTATTTCTTGGAACAAAATCAAATGTCAAAGCCAAAGACCTTCGTTTCTATGAGAAAAATAAACAGCCCATCAGCCCTTGCACTGTTTTTTTTTTTTAAAAAAAAAAAGGCTTTTTTGGCTTAGTCTCTTTTTGCTTATAAGAAGTATTGAAATACAAAGAAAGCATATGAAAAGAAGCAAGAGATTAATTAAAGCAATTAAAATTAGCTTTTTTTGGTTGCAGTCTAAAAATAAAAGAGCTCCTGAAAAAGTTCCCATGGCCAGTGACTAGAGTACTGCTTATTATTACAGTGTTTTTTCTTTTGGTCAGTTTGTTTTAATTCAAACGTTCGTGGTAATAATTAAGACTATTTTAACTTATTTTCAGACTTTTTTCTTACTTTATTCAAACAAACCTCCTTTTGCAGAGCTTTGGGTTTAGAATTCAAAATGCTCAAAAATAGAAATCAAACGTTTGTCTGGCCAATCAGAGTTTTCATACATTATTCCTAGCTAAAGACTATACTTTTGCCGTACTTTTTATTTGATGAAAGAAGTGCTATAAAAGTTAAGCTTCTTTTGGCTAGGTTATGATTGCAATGTCTTTTTGTTTCATTGCTGAATACAGTTAGACATGTCGCTACCAACAAAATGTCGAAACGAACTTTTCTAGATGCCATAGTATTAATCACATGTACAAATAGTAACTCTTTCGTCGGCAATTGCGAACAGAAGTCTGGAGCTCGCTCTGTTGTGGTTTTGCGGCCTTAATCTTCCTCTATCAATCTTCTGCCCATCACTGTAGCCAGCCGGCGCACTGTTGATAAACAGTTTATGAAAAGAGCATTGGGCTACTATTGACAAAAAAAAAAAAATTAAAAGTTCAATGTAGAGCCGGTTTTGCCTGCTGTGTGTATTGAGTCGGTTTCTGAAGAAATCAAAGATGACACTGTAGAGAGTCGGCTTCCTGGTATCTACTCTTACTTTTGTAAACCATGAGCAGCAGAATGTTTCATTCTGTTTCAAGACAGTTCAAGTCAAAACTTGATCACTCGACTGATCGTACTTGGCTTATTCCTAAACAGTAGCTACAAGTATATTCTTGGTAGCCCATAGGGTGTTGACCTAAGGATCCAATACGGTTGTTTTCGATTCTTTCATTGAGCGCTTTTGAAGCTCTCGCATATTTGTAGAAATTCAGACTTTCTTTTCAATAGTAACACACTATGAACCAAAGCACTTTCTACCGGGAGGATAGATAAGAAGATATTTAGAAGGAGGAAGAAATAAACTTTATAGATCTAATGGAAGAGTCATTAACGGACGTTGCGGATTCCAATATAGTTCTTTGCGCTATAGCTAGCCAAGCTGCTTATTAGCAGCTAAACCAAAAGACAAAGAAGGCGTAAAGATAGAAGAGTGACCAACAAACAAAATTGATCTACAAGATAAAGCAGTTACTGGCGTATATAAAGTATAGAGCGATCGTAACAGAGGAGAGTTTATCAACCGAATGATTGAAGTCATTGTCAAAAGAGGAAGGGTAGCAGGCGTTGCAAGACAGCTAGGCATAAAATCCAGTACTATTACGCGTTGGTAGAAGGAATAGAAAAAAAACAGAGATGACACCCTATACAAAGTCAGGACTTCACAAAAAAAAAAAAAGACACAAGATATTTTTTGAGGAAAATGAGCAACATATCCAAGATATAGTCTAAAAAAATCCCCAACTATATGCTGTTGATATAATTGATTCATTGACTTCTACCTTTGAAGGGTTTTCTATTTCCAAAGGTAGAAGACAACTTTCAAAAGAGGCATAGATGGTTTATAGAATAGAAAGACTCTAGGTTGGGTTATAAGAAAAGCTGTGTGGTCATTGTTGAGGCAGGATTCAACATCAACATGAGAAAAAACTAAATAAGGCCAAATGTAGGAAGTCCAGCTAGTGTTGATATTGAAAAAACACAATCCCCTTCACATACAACTCTAAAGCCATTCACTATTCAAGTGTAATCCCTGTTACTATGAATAACAATATTGAAAAAACTAAAAGTCCAAGCAACAAAGACTGAGAAGTTTAAGAAAAGAAGAGTTGCGAGAGGCGCCGAGCAAAGGCATTGTCATAGAAAGCCCTGACATAGGGTATGTCCAAGTTGAAAACGACTGTGAAACTAAACTGCCTCCCAAAGGTACAACTACGGCCTATTTTATAAAATCGAGTTATTTGACATTCTTAACACGGACAAAGATTTAAATAATAGTTGTCTTGTAATGAATAAGTATTCTAGTTGTAAATCACAACCAATGCTAAGAAAGATTGAAAGCAGAGGTTATAAAAAGCCATGTGTTTGCCTCCATATACACTAAAATTAAATCTAATCGAGAAATCCTGGTCTCTTGTTAAAAGAAAAACAAAGCACGAGAACTTGATAAGTCAAGAGACTTTATCTCAAAGAATTGCTGAAGCTTACAATAAGGTGCGAGCCATTGATCCTCGCGTCGCTCTAAACGTCAGAGTGTCAATTGTAGTTAAAAGCGTTCAATAAAAAAATTAAAAACAACCAATCAGACTTTCTTCTCTTTTTTTAGAAAGGCTTGAATTGTTTTTTTAGTTCCAACCATTTAAATTTTCAAGGCGCTCAATATTTTTCGGCTTGACTGTATTATTATTTATTATCGTTTTTAATTGCCTGCTAAATTTGGAAAGAAAACATTCAGCTGGATCAGGCTTTATTTTTCATGTCTGACAAATGAAATAAAACCCATTCAGTCCCACATGGTAATAAAAAGATCGCCCACTCCCCTCTCTCTCTTTCTCTATTTGCATTTCCTACTCCAGTAGCTTAAAAAAGTGCTTTACGCTAACTTTAGACTTCTTTTAGGTCTGTGGCATTGCCTCCTTCTCTTTCCAAGAGGAGTTTCAAAAACGACCTAAGCAAGACACCAACAAGTTGCACAGATGGAAAGTGGGTAATGGTTTTTATTTACTTTATTGAAACAAGAAAAAAAAAAAGAGGTTTTTGACAAGTCGGACCAAAAGGTTACAGAAAGTTTATTAAATTACAATGTCTTGCAAGACATTGATAAACAATAATAAAAGAGGTATTTTTATACATTGCAGATTTCGGGAAATTAAAGTAAAATGCTTGAAATAAAACTAACTGTAAATTACTTTGCATTGTTCAAAGAATACAGTACCTCGTGTCTGCACACTAATCTCTATGCTCTATCTTGGCTAAGGGATTGAAAGCCAGTTGTTTAAATTTCAAAAGTATCAAATAATGAAATAACACAAAACACGCGTATTTCATTCACCATTCATCAATATATACATAAAGAAAATCTAATTGTCATTATTCCAATGTCATTTATTAAGCTCTACGGGCTTAAACTATTTACCTTGTATGAACTAGGAGAATGCCAAATGGTTGTGATGTCTGTGTCCTTTCACTGGTAAAAAAAAAATATCTAAAAATATCCACGTTCTATTATTTTCTTAAAATTTGTTAATGGCACGTTTTGCACCTAATTTTAGTGTATTTGTATTGTTCAAGTAAAAAAAATCCAATTAAAAGGAGTGCTACATTAACCCTTAATTTGGTTGTACGCATTACACAGTAGAGTTTATTACATATAAATAGTAGAGAGCTTGCATAGATTAGGATTTCATTTTATTTACCCTTCTCTCTCTTATCCATATGTCTCCCAACAACGCTTACTTGGAATTACCAAAGCCATCTACTCTGCTCTCCAAAAGACTGCCAGACCCTAAAAAGAATCTGACTATCAACACACCTTCCTATAGCCGCAACAGCGACTTCTTGATCCATTCAGCTCCTCTCAGAAAGGCCATGACAAAAAAAACAATTATGAAGCACCCAGCTACACCTGTCGTACCTTCGCATACTTCGGCCTCAAGACAGAAACAACTCTTCTTACAACCCTTTGAATATCTCTATGACAACCTCGAACAGACAAAGAAACTCAAAGCTGCCCTGGATAACGACATCAGAAGATCTTCTAACCTCATCCAAACTCTTCAGTCTTCTACAGAGCTGATCGAATCCATGGTGCGCAAACAAGTCCATGAATGTATTGACACTCGACTTGAGAAATACTTGACTTCTTGCGCTGAAAGAATCTCCGCCCTAGAGCAAAAAATGGCTTTTCAAACCATTCCCTCACCTGTCAATTCACCTACAACCACCTCGGAAAAGAAAGATGCGCTCGTTCAGCTCTTGGACCGTTTGGATATGTTGGAGTCAAAACTTACAAAGTCTTCCTAAACTCTTTTCTTTTATATACTCTCTTTTTACATACTAATTCTTAGCATTCTGTTGTATACCCCGCACACATATTACACACTACTACTAATACTATAACAATAATAATAATAAAAGCAAAAACCTCAAAAATTAATTAAAAAAAAAAACAACGTTTCTTTGTCATTTATTGTCCCCTTTCTTATTTTATCACTCTTCTTCCTCTTCTAAATCGTCTTCTAATGCGCTTTCTCTTGGTTCCAGCTCGTCGTTCTGTTCTAATACATCTCGTGCCATAATGTGAGGCAAGATAATATCGCATACACGGCTCTTGGTTAATAAATCGTCCACAAACGCATCCATAAAAGTCAATTCGTAATTATCTATCAGCATGCGTAAGAACAAACAACCCTGCAATCGCTATAGGTAGCCAAATTACCTTTGCCACGAAACCTCAATTTACGATAATCGTTCAGGAGAGGCTCAAGATATTGATAGATCTCTTTGGACTTTCCTGTCAATCGATAATAAAAGCAACCCAAGGCTCTTAAATATTTGAAATCTTCTTGACGAATGAACTCAATAATAATCTCTTTTTCTGGTAATAGCTGAAGCAACTTGAGTAACAAACAGAGAAATTCTGTGGGTTGCATATTTCCATACAATCCTCCAATATAGTCCATCTCTACCGCTCGTTCAGTCAATGTCGCAGCTAATAACACCAAAATAATAATAACAATCGAAATCAGCCCTTTTTTCGGTTTGTTGTTTGGTGTCATTACCTGTCAATCCATAGCATTTCTCTTTCCAATATAAAGATTCTTGGATTCTTTCTCGAATGATCTTTTCGACTAAATGAAGTGGGTGACGGCCATGAATGCCAGTGCCTCCATGAATATTGGGATGTTGTTCTATTCATCAACAGTAAAATCGAAAAAGTCTTTTAAAATAAATGAATTCTTTTTTTAAAAAAAAAAAAAAAAAAAAAAAAAAAAAAAAAAAAGTGTATAACTTTAATGTAGTTGACAATTTACCCATTTTTGTTGAGTTGTATATAAAGATAAAAAACAAAAAAAAAAAAAAAAAAAAAAAAAAGATTCAAAATTTTTTTTTTAATCGCGTTCTAAACTCATATTAGGAGCTGCATTATAACCGCTTTGTGATTCTCTAGGGACGTCGGTGATATAAACCTCAGGGCTTTCATTGGTATCATCAATCAAGAGATCTTGACGGTTTTGACCTGTGTTCCAAGCAAAGCCATCTTCATCAAATTCTGTAGTTAATGCCATGCCTTCACCACCAAACAAGCTAAGCAAGACAGGTAAAAGAACCAGACCGTGCAAAGCACCAAGCACAACGATACCGAGATACATACGGAAATAATAGACTTCAAAAATCTTGGATCGTGTGAAGGCTAATACGACGATACCTGCAAACTTGGTCAATGTGATCCCACAAAGAACAGAGCTGCCTACGTCCACCATACTCTTGCTTGCTCTTTCTTCAAGAGTCCCACTGGCGACAGTGAATCCACGAGCAATATGGCAACAGAACTCGACGCTGATACCGACACAGATCACTAGGTTCACCAAGCTCACAGCGTTGAGGCTGATATCCCAAAGCGTCATCATGCCCACCAAGTTGACCAAGATCATGACCACTACACTCATCACAATCAGTCCACATCGGAGGCTGCCCAGAAGCGCACTACAGACTATAAAGATGGACAGGATGGCCAATCCGAGAATCTGGAAGGCCATCGATACAATATAGCTGTACTGTTCAAAAAAGACATAAAAGACGGAATAGGGAAATACGTCGAGTTGGAGCGCCTGGGACAGTGTGTGAGCAATACGTCGTGCGGACGCATACGCCTCAATAAATTCTGCTTGGTTACGCAGGGGGGTATGGAAGGTACGGAAGTAGGAGGCTTCGATTGAATCCAAAGTGGTCACAACCGCATCACTGTAGGCTGCTTTACCAGCCAAAGGGCAAGCCTCGTCAGGCTCACTCTGGATCCAGACCTTGAATAGGTTTAGAAATTCCTGGCCTTCAGGCATGGTGTTTGCACAAGGACGGCAGTCTTCTGGATCGTCCCAGTCGCTACAAAACTTATCCGGGTTATCCTTACGTACGTGACAGCAGCCAATCTGAGGATTGAGCCAGAGCATGAAATCATCGAGCCAGGAACTGGTCGGTTGGCCAATATAGCTCTGGTTGGCTCGTTGACGTTCAAGGTCGAGCATGTTGGCTAAAGACTCGGGTTGGCAGCTAGCAGACCGAGCACAGACCTTGGTGTTTTGCTCGCTTTGGGTCAGATTTACATCGCGTACGACAAAGTACACAGGCGGTCCCACATAAAAGTAACGGTCGAGATCGTTAAAGTAGTTGACGAGATACGAGTCTGAGGGGAGGGCAATACGCTGATCAAGACCGAGAGGGATCTGAGGCATCCAGGAAAGACTGAACATGAACAGACCAAGGAAGAAGAGCAAGAGGAAATAGCGTACTTTATCACGTAAGAGATGAGGTACATAGTAGACCCGGATCATGGATTCCAGCCAGCCTTCTTTTTCGAGCACAGGCTCTGCATTCGGCACTCGTACACAGGGTACGCAGTCCACACGATCCCCTTGAGTGCGGTAGCCGTCCAGAGCCAGACAAGATACAAAACAAGTGACCTGCAGCACAAAATCGATAAACACAGCTATCGAGGCCATCAAGGCAAAACTGCTTACGGCTGGCATGGTTACCATCGTTCCTAAGCCAAACGCGATAGTCTCACTCAAGGAGCTCAACAGGATACTAGGCCCCATCTTACCAAGCGTCTTGGCCGTACGTTCCTCAATCGATTCATCCAAACTTGCGCGTCGTTGATATTCATGACAGAGGATAAATATATTATCTACACCCACCGCCAGCACCAAGAAAGGAATGACCTCTGCAATAATCAACGTCACACGCTTGCCTGTCAACGAAAACAAGCCTACAGCGCTCGAGACCGAAAAGAGAACAATCAGAATACCACACACCGCCAGACTGAATTTCGAATCGATCCAGAACCGTCGATTCAGCCGACCGAACCGCCCCAAGGCGAGAGAAGCATAAAGGAACATGACCACGTACGACAAGATGACAGTCTGAATATCCGTATTGCTTGACTTGTTTAATTCTGCTTCGAGTGAACTCTAATCGCCAGAAAGAAAAATAAGTGGATTGTAAAGAGATTGATTCGATTTACCTCTGTCGAATAACTAATCTTGACGCCTTTCCATTCGGAACGCGTTTCGAGTTCAGCCAACAGGCCTAACAGGCTTTTTTCCCAATCTTCTGCCTTTTCTGTGCCGTTGACGGCGTTTTTCAAGACGTAGGTAAGCACAAAGGCTTTGGCCTGTAAATAATCTTGCTCTTTGTAGCCACCGAGGACCATCTCTGGCTTGAGAGGCTGCATGAATTCTGGAAGACAGAGTGAGGGTTGAGAAGTGCAGGTAGCGAGCGTTTCTTGCCAAGTATCTGGATCAAAGTTGTCCAACGCGCCTTGCCAGTAGCCAGTGACAGATTGGGTGATACAGATACCACCCATCGGTTGAAAGCAGACATCCTGTAGGCTGGCGCCGAGCTTATCTGAACGAAGAGTGGCAATTTCATCTTGGAGCTTGAAAAGATGCTCTAGACGCTCAGCCGATGCGATAGGGCCTTGTTCGCTGACAAAGAAGAGTTGGGTGGTACGATAGAAAGGGGTAAAGTGACGATCAAAGTAGTCTTTCTGAGCTAGTGCGGTAGAGGAAGGGCTTACCCAGAGATGGACCGGGTTCTGCTCAAGTTCAAGGCGGGACCAACCGAGAGAAGCCAAGGAGACCAAGGCAAGACCCGTCAGGATCACAGCCCAAGGATACCTGGCACAGTAAAGGCCTTGGTAATAAAACCAGTTCTGAAGACGTGCGTTGAGCCAATAGCGACGCGGGGTATAATCCGGATCCAACAAGTCTTCTTCTTCATCGCTATCATCGCTTTCTTCATTGTTGAGCAAACCATGCGATTCAAGTTGATCTAGATGAATACCCATCCATTTCTGAGCCCAAACGCCTACGTGGCGGTGACGTGCAAGGATCAAAATCGAGGAGAGCACAAAGAGGGTGAGATAGGTGATCAGCATGGCAAAACTCCAGCAACGAAACCAGCCCACTTCACATTCCTCCTCGGTTTCCAAAGGTGGCAAGACCGGACAGACCGCTTGACAGTCCACACAAGCACAACGACTGTCGGCAGAATCGCATGCTTTGCCTGGCGCATTATATCGATCCAGCCCTTTTTGATCCAACCGAGGAAAATCGATCTGGAACGGGCTGCCTACCAAAGGCCGTTTCATGCCCATGAAACGTACCATCTCCTGCCAATCTTTGGCACCTCCTCCAATCAAGTCCATGGCAAACCCATTGCTGGCACCAAACTGGACATCTTTGCAGCTGTCATAGAAAGCACGGCCAAAAGTATCGCCAACCCAGTAATCGACGCTGCCAACACCCCGTGGATCGTTCTTGTCAAGTGAAGTAATGTTGATAAAGGTAGATTGGTCGGGCGAACACGTAAAAGAGCACCAGAACTGTAAGAAATTTTTCCAGCAGGCAGGGCATGAGGCGATAATCATCTCTGCTTGCTTGGCCTGTTGTAAGAGGCTCTCGAGTTGTTGGCTGTCGCAGCAGGAAAGACTGAGTCCACACGTCTCTTGTAATGTTTGACGAAAGAGGGCTGTCTCTGGCTCTACAGCAGGTGTATTGTTCACACAAGGATAGGGAAGACCCTCTGATCCACACTGGCCTCGCATAGCACAATAGTTCTTTTGATGAATCTTGGTAATTGGCTCAGCCAGGATGAGCTGGCTCAAACATAATAAAAAAAAAAATAGGAATCGCAGCATGTCTGTGTTGTATGTCGTTTATATATATGTACAAAGAAGAGAAACTTGAAGGAGGAGAAAGATACTATAGTCTTTACTCCTCACTAAAAAAAAAAAAAAAAAAAAGGACAAAAAGAAACAGTTCAACATCAATGTGACGTTATCCTCATGGAAAATAAATCATGCACGAATCCAAATACACAGATAACATTTTTGGCGGGAATTTTTATGAACCTGAATCGTGTATTTAAAAATGAGCAGTTACTAAAAGACAGCTCTCACAAGCCATCTATACCTGAAGGCTAATTTCTTTTCTTTTTTTCTTTTTTTTTTTTTGGTTTAAAACATATCAAGAGCTTTGTTCTTTAATAAAAAAAAAAAAGAGGGGGGCGTTTAAAGAATGCATTGAAGCCTTAAGGGTCAAGATTGTATGCTGTGATAGAGCAGAATTCTAAAGACAAGAGATCGTCAAGCCAATCCCAACAGAAAGGGACCATGTATGCAGTGTAGTATATGCAATGTACAAGGGTTTCTTAAAGGATACATTAGAAAAGAAAGAGCTGATGACGTCTATCCACACCAAGCGAGTCATCTGTGTATTCTGTACACCGTTGAATGCATACACAAGAAAAAAGGAAGAAAAAGAACTATCTACTGATTTTGTTCTTTGGAAAACGTCGCATTTATTTTCTACCCTTCCCCCTTGTTTTTTTTTTTTCTTAGGACTCTTTCCAGCCCAAAGTATCTTTGGTGAAAACAAAACAATGATGCACCTTTTTTTTTTTTTTTTTTTTGACGTTTCCTTTTAGACTACAGCAGGTAGGACAAGATCTTTTTCTCACTCTCTAGATCTTGAACAATAAGTAGGCTATTTGACTTGAAAGCGTAAGCAGAAAAAAAAAAAAAAGAGAGAAAGAAAACGGCTTCAAGGTCTAGGGAAACGAAAGATCACTGAAAAATAACAGAGTATTTGATGGATCATTTTATTTCAATTTTTTTTTTACTTGCATATTTATTTGTTTTACTTGCATATTTCCGTGATTACAATTAAATATACAAAAGAAGGGCTTGTCATGTGTTTCTAAATGCATCCTCGACTGTATTAGAGTAATAAGAGAAGCTCAAACAAAAAGCAATAAAGACTTTTTTGTGATATGAAACAGAAAGGCACTTTTTTATTGTTTTAGCTACACACGTACCTATAACGAAGAGTCAGCTGCTTCAAACTCACTGTCAAACCACAGTGTAGGGTTTTCCGGTGTCTAAAAATTACCAAACGTTGTGCGGAGAGTGGCAGGATTGAGCTTTGAGGGGCGATACTACAGGGTGACACCCATTCCTATATTAAAATCCATTGAAAAGTCTTCTATGGATGGTAGGGCTTGGTTATTGGTGGTATGTTTCTGGCCTCATTCAAATAACCATTGGGTTTCATCACACACATACACACACACACACATCTTTTCTTTCAAGAACTTAACAATGGAGAGGCCAGACTCATGTGTAGAATGGATGGAAAAGAAGTGAAGGCCATGTTAACATGGACAATAGAAGAATCTGTAAAAAAAAACAACAGGACAGAAACCATATCCGTGAAAGCTTTATGCTAACAAAGCAAATCTCTGGCAGAGCGTAATAATACAACAACACGGGCTCATATTCGTTCTCATACAACCTCAACAAAAGATTTTATCACAAACACGATGGCGTAAAGATAGGTAAGAATATATATATATATATAAATATATATATATTTTTGGCTATCATTAGAAAGTATAGATCGCTCAAAACATAAATTGAAGCCAAATACAATTTAAACTCAAGAGTTTTATTTTTGCCAGTTATCTGTCAAAACGCCAAATTCTATCGGCCAGTTTAAGAATGTATAGAGAACAGCTTCTTTTTTCTCAGTAAGGAGCCTATCTCTGTGTCTTTGAAAGACAGAGGTTTTGTAGAAAAAAAGAATATCGTTCTCCTGAGTCGAGAACGCTCTGTGAGTGTAGGACAGTGTTTATTTGTGGGTTTAGCTCACTGCTTTATGACCGAATGGTTAGATAGATTCAAACGTTGGTTATTTTTGGATACAGGAAATAAGGGAGTCCAGAGACATGCTTTGCTATTTAGTGCTGAGGGTGCATTCTCTACTTTCAATGGAATGAGTAATAACTTCTTTTAGACTAAAAAAAAAAAAAAAAAATCCAGGAATTGGGAAAATGTTTATCGTACTTGATGCTTTCACTCTCACACTTGTTCTTTTGGGTATCTGAAAAAAAAAAAATGGCCTCTTTTTTTTGGTTGGGAGAGGATTAGGCGCAGCTAGTTTAGGCAAAAGGGGTTGTACACTATTTGAACCGCGCCCCCGATGACCCTACGTGTATCACCAGATATGTCTGTGTGTCCAGTATTGTGTGTATTTATATGTGGCAAATGAAAGAGAGTTTTAAAAAGACAATGATAAAAAAAAAACTCCCTTTTAAAGGCAACCCGGACTGCCTACCAAAAAAAAGAGAGTAATTCTACGTATATATATATATGTGTGTGTGTGTGTGTTACGAACCGTCTAACAATAAAGAACGGAACCCGGAATGACTAGCTTTTTTTCTTTTTTTTTTCTCTTTCAACTTTTTTTTTTTTTTTTTTAGTTATTGTTGAGTCTGATATGTCTGTTTCTCATACAAAGAGTTCATTCAGACTATGGAAAAAGGTTGAAACGTTGATTTATGAAGAGAAACAGGAAGCGCTCAGAGAGTTATACCAGGACAGAGCCAAAGTACCCCACCTGGTTCGAGCTTTACTAGCCTCGCGTGTGTCTTGCTCTACTCAGTATACGGATTTGACAGATGACTTTCAACCGTCAGGTACCGATCTGAACGCACTTGAAATAGCCTTACTACAACACCGACAAGAGGCAGTGGCCTACCGTTTGCTTATGTTTTTGAAACGACATAGCACCAAGACACAACTGGACTACTTTTTGAACCATCGTTGGGGTAAAGACAACACGGCACTTCATCTTGGTGTCTTTCGAGGCTTTTCTCGGCTGGTTCGATTGATGTTGGACCTTGGTGCCCACCCTGCGCTCCCTAACCGTTTAAACCATTGTCCAGCTCACTATAGTCAAGATCCACATCTTTCTGCCCTGTTCAACCTACCCAAGTCAGGCTCTATCTTTCTTAAAAAGGCCGCGATGGTACACAGACCACCCACGGCCCCTATCGATCCCCATCCTTCCCCACTCTCTTTCTCATCCTCCTCTTCCTCATCCTCCTCTTCCTCTACTTTCTCACTCGACCTCTGGACTTCCGCCCCTCCACCCAAAGAACTCGTTGGCTTTGATCTCCGGGCACTTCAATTTGCACTCCCCACGCCTAAACCCAAGTCCTGTCGACAGAAAAAGGTGCGTTTTGATTCACGTACGGTTTTGATGGATAGCTGTGTACGTGGAGACCGTCAGGAACTGATCGAATGCTTGGTGGATGTGGACCCTCGCCGTATACGGGATGTTCAAAATAGGTCTTTACTTCATATCGCCCTGATGCATGGAAATGAACACCTTTTGGATCATTTAATAGACAAGGTGGATATCAACCAGAGAGACTTGGATGGTAACCCCAAAAAAAAAAAAAAAAAAAAAAAAAAAAAAAAAACCAAAAAAAACCTTGGAGTTCACTCTTTAAACTATCTTAGGTTGGACCTGTCTTCATTATACAGCAGCTTTGGGTCTATGGAAATCATTTGGTCTGTTGGCTGCCTTACCTCAGGCTGATTTAAATATTAAAACAGAGCATGGATTAAGTATCGAAGACTGTCCTAACTCTAGTGCTGGAAAAAGAAAATGCAAAAGTAAGTGCTTAAAAAAAGGAGGGCTAGCTTTTTTCTTATTGTTATCTTTAGCTATTATGGATAAAGCACGATGTACATAAAACCACTTCCCCCCCTACCCCTTTTCTATACCTTCCCTTCTTTTTTTTTCTTTCTTTCCTTCATTTATATTCTTTCCTCTCTTTTTGTGTATTTTATATTGTTTATTCTCTTTTTCTTTTTTCTTTCTTTTTTTTTTCTTGAACCAAAAAAAAAAAAAAAAGTGTATACATAGAGTCATTCCCTAATCAATCCAGTATATATCATCTTTCCTTTATATATATAAATAAATAAATGTATATAATTTTATACATGTAAAATAAGGGCATAGTTACATGTATGTGTATGTGTGTAGATGGTTTTTTTTTTTTTAATTAAAAAAATGGGTATTGTCTTTACTGGCGTCATGCACAGGCATCTCGTACAGCTTGAAATGATTCAACTCTTGTTTGATCTGTTGAGCGATCAAAGGCGTTAGACGGGTACAGACAGCCTGTGTGTCAGAAGTACGATCGTACTCTAGCGCAGAATAAGTGGTGTGAACATGGGTAAAGTGATCAAAGAGAATCTTTTGGCGTCTTTTTCGTCTAGGCTGGATAGACCAACGTGGTGTTTTCTTGAGTATTCCCTTGGGTCGATAGCAGGACCGTTCTTGTGGCTGGCAAAACAGCAGGCGGGGAAGTAAGACGGTCAGTCGGTTCTTCTTCTTTTTTTTGTAGGCTTCCTTGAAAGGAATACAGGGCGGGTCGAGATAAGATTGAATAATCCTATTTTGGTCGTACATATCCAGTGCATTGTCTATCCAATGATCTGAAAATTCCTTTTTCTAATAACGTTTGTTTATTCAATAACAAAAAAGAGGAAATACACGTTTTATCCAAAAAAAAATAAAAATAAAAAAAATAAAAAAATAAAAAAGTTTGTGGATTATTGGTTATATGTTTGTGGGTATATCAATTTGTGTTTGTAATTTTCTTTCTTTTTCAAGTCAAAAAAAAAAAAAAAAAAAAATTACTTCTTCTAGTGACAGATTTTGAATGTCACTCACCAGAGTGGATTCGCTTTCCATATTATTCAAAACACGAAAAAGAGAAAGAAAACAGAAAGAGAAGAAAAAAAAGAAAAAAGAAAACATTGTTTATTAATATTCTCATACCAGCCAGAAAAAAAAAAAGAAACTTTTCTCTCTTTTTCTTTTTGGAGCCTTTTCTCTTTCTTTTCTCCTGGATTACCATCAAGGTTAAAGACCAAAAAAAAAAACCCTATCCAAAACAAACACACAGGAAAATCAAAAGAAATGTAGGGCCTTTGTTATTGACCGCATTCAAAAAAAAAAGTCCTTAGCTTTCCATAAGTCTATCTGCACCAAAATAGTCTATTAAAAACGCCTTTTAGGGCAACATTTTTTTTTTCTTTTTCTGAACAGGAAATATTTAAAATATGTTTGCAAAAAAGTTATGACTACAGCAACGATTATAAAAGAGAACAATTGCTTTTTTTTTTCTATTTTCGATAGGCTCTCGTTTCTACATTTGTCTTGTAAGCACACATAAAAGTAAACCAAAAAGAAAAAACTTGTTTCAAGACAGGAATGAACAAATTCGCTGTGAATGATTCAGGAGAGCCAAAAAAAAAAAAAGAAAAAAGAAAAAAGAAAAAAGACTGTTGTAATTATTTTTGTTGTTCTCTACTTCTTTGTTTACAATGTCGCTATGAACAGATCAATTGGATTAATACGTTTCTTTCCCCCCCCTTCCTTTTTCTGCTTGTTCTCAAACGCGCTTTTTTTCAAAACAAAAAACAAATTGTAAAAATAATCATCTTTTACTGCCTCTTGGCTCAAATAGTAGCAAATAACAAAAGGGGGCAAATACCAAAATTTGGTATTTAGCCTGAATATGGTTCATCAGTATCAGTATAGATCCTTAAGAACCAACTTGTTTTTAAAGGGCCCAAACTATTGAATTTTAACGCT